>BMAW01101355.1:38080-66287 GCA_019974015.1 Nephila pilipes | reverse complement strand
AATTAATTAATCAATTCACATTAATTCTTCAATTCACATTTAATCTTTACATTCATATTGAAGAAAGTAAACCATTATGGACAAAATAATTTTAAATTTAACTTTTGAGAGTTTACCAGCATCATTAGAATTGTCGCTTTTGTTTAATTATGGAAAATTGAAGATAATCGAGTAAGTTAGAATTTTTTTGTTTGTGGTTTATAAATACATCAACCCTGTCAAACTCAAAATCTTCGTTTAAATTTCATATTCAAATCTAACAATTTTCTCTTATAATCTTATTTTAAAAGGAAATACATATCTCCCAATAATTTATACAAGATTATATTACAAAATCACATTTTCTATTTGTATTTTAAAAACAATTATTCACGTTCCTTTCATTTTACCATATACTGGGCTTTAAATTTGCACCAAAATTGCATCATCTTAAGAATTTTTCAACATGGATTAATTTTATTTTATTTAAGCTACAATATTCCAGCTCCTTAGATTATATTTATTATTAATTGAATGTTTTATTAATAAGCAAAGTTTCTCAGGACTTATCGTGACCGAAAAGAGAAGTGCTTAGAGAATGATTAAATGAACTTAAAATACATATTATTAAAATACAAATTAAGGTAACTGAGACACCAAAATGTTTCAAATGTTACATTTTTTTTTTTTTTTTTGCTTTTGATTTTAAGAATTAGGAAGCACGCTTTTTAATCCATAGGCGTATCATTTATAAAAAATTAAATAATTATAACGTTGGAAAATTGAATTTTAAAACTGTAAAAAAATGTGACACGCCCCCTTCCTCCCTTGAAGGCATGGCATGTTTTTGGTACCAGAATTTTTGCTTTTTTTCCTCGGTTTTAAGGGAAAAAAAACATTACCTTAGATCAAAACCAAAAAAGAAATTTCAAATACAAAAATAAGACTATATTGTATTTGAAGTACTAATTGTTAACGCACTTTCTTTCATTATTGGACAAAAGTTTCTTTCACTTACCTGATTTTCTAAAAAATGTGCCGAAAAAAAATCAAAATAAATTATAAAAAATAACAAAAAGAAAATATTTTATAAGTTTCAAGTACTTTATATTAAATAGTATTATAATTCTATGGAGTTCTATAGACGTCCTTAATTTAAAAATTATTCGAAACAGAAATAAATACATACAGTAAAACGAAGTTTAACGAAACAAAATTATTGATTAGTTTCTGAGTACAGCAACACTTTGAATAAAGGCGACGGTTGTATAGGAAAAGGCCCTAGTAATTTTGAGCCGGTGTTAAGTGATGAGAACGACACCTAATGGTGTAACTTCTCCAAAATTCCACACCATGTTTACGGGAGGACTTGAGCCTCCGATTGGATACAACGAGTATCAGCCCCGCTACACAGTGAGTTTTTAGTACCTTCAGGGCTCGAACCTGCAACTCGGTGAAGACAGTGCTGGCAGTGATTCTGCAGCCATGATCACAAGGCTACTGCGTCCTCAGAGATTTACAGTAAAAATTAAAAATAACTTTAATTTACAATATAGTTTGAAACTGTGACAAAGGCTGAATCTTTATTAAATGGTTTCTTTACAATTAATTGATCCACAATTTATTTATTCTATTTCAGGACATATATATATATATATATATATATATATATATATATATATATATATTACATTACATTACTTACATAAACTATATACTTTTTATTCTTGGCCCTTTTGCTCTCTCATATTTTTTTAGTTTTTATTTATATTAAATGCTTTTTTAATAAATAGGTTTTTTTCAATCTATATTGAGAATAATTTTTAATTTTGTTTAAGATATATTTTTCGTTTTTAAAGATGTTATTTATTAGTTATTTTGGTTTATTCTAAAAGTTTTCTTTATAAAATATCTTTTCTTTAAATTTCGCTTACTAATTTTCAGCAAGCAAAATGTTTGTGTAATTTAATCCATCAATTTTCTGGTATGGTTTCATAATTAAATCAATCAAGCAGTTCTTACTTTGGTGCTGAATTACTTCATGGAGTTGAAGAGACATATTTCAAGAACAATCTCCCGGTCCTCACATAGCGCACTACAGGTCTGGTGTAGGAAGACTCTTAGCCTAACTAAGGCTAGCGGCCTCAGTAACCTCAGGACGCACATACACACATGGTGATGTACTTTGGTGTTCCTGGAATTTATCCAGAGTAGCTAGACTGATTCGTCAATGTTTGAGATGAAATTGCACCATGCCGCTATAGAGAAGACAGACGGGTCTAAATTCCCATCCTCTTCTCCCTTTGTATCCGAGCATGAGATCGGCGGGAAAATGGACAACTCCTGGCAAGGTTTGGAGTAGAAAGGGTAGGGGGCATAGTTAAAATTTGTGTTGTGTTTCATGTTTTAATATTTTGTTAATACTAGTGCTTGTTTTATTTATTTATTTAATATTTTTTAAAGTTCTCTTATGTTAGGTAACTAAGGTACTTTTTTATTGTACAACAAATAACGTCCCTGTGTACAGCTAAGTATAACGCAGGGCTTACAGAAATAAGTATAAAACAGTATATAACAGTAAACAAAAACAGTAAAAAAACCTGTGACTAACAATGTACAAAAAAATTAAGAAGAATTATAAATATCTTCAATATATTTGATGAAAAGAACAAAAGAACTTTTATTAGAATTTAAATTACTAAAACTTGGAGGCCAGTTAATGCTTTATTTTTCAAAGCTAATTTAAGAATATTTCTCTATGAGACAAATTTTGAACATAGAAACTGAATGTGCTTAATGTTCTCATCACATCCGGCACTGCAGTTGCAAATTGTATTCGAACTTAAATTGAATCTGTTTATATATTTTTACAGTTACAGTGACCTGTGAGAAATTGCGTAATTTTAAAGCAAGTGAAGAAGTTACGGCAAGATATTCTTATATTGACATCTGGAAATAATCTTTTCGTGATGCTTGCTGTATTTATAACTAATGTATTTGTGCATATGGTTTTGTAGTTTTTAGAAGTTTGTACATTATTTCTGATGAAACGTTATTGATAATTTTGTTATGTTACATTTTGTTTTCGAATGATTACTTCTTTGATTAATTTTAGTTTAATTATTATTTTTCTTTCTATTTAAAATTTTAATTGACGTTATAATATTATAGATGGTTATTTATATGTAATTTGGCTGTTTGTAGTTAAATTGTAAATAGATATTGTGTTTACCTTCATTTACCTTTAGTTGAGTTTCTGAATTTGCTGTTTTTTGTTTGTTACCATACTTTTTATGAAGCAATTCACTGAAGTATGATGGCTGGACCACTCATCCCAATAGAAACACGAATTATTCCATTCTAAGGTATGGAAGAAGATTAATTATATTTATTTCCATTATTTTATTTTTTTTTCTTTTCTGTTCTTGGCTTACTCTTATAATATTTTTGGTTTGTTAATATATATATATATATATTTGATTTTTGGATTTTTAGTTTTTTTTAAATTTCAGTTATTTTATATTATACAAATTTTTTTACTGATTTGCATAAATATTAATTTGCTTTTTAGCTATGTTTAAACATTTAGTTTTTTTTTTTTTTTTTTTTTTTTTTTAAATAATTTTTTGGTTTTTAAGCTGGATATCCGTAATTACAGAGCCATTTTTATTTAGTCATGACTCGTAGAATGAAAAATCCTTGCTGTACTAATTTTTTTTATTGCTGTAGAAGTTCTGAAATTACATTCAGAAAGATTCAGAATCAAATGGTTTGTAGACGCGTGACACTAGCTAGAAAGGACGAGCCATAAAGAAAAAATGGCTACCAAAAACAGAATTTTATACCAACCTCATGTTGTTTGTAAACAGAATATTTTGGAATAATGTTGTAAAAAGGATAAAAAAAGATAACGGAATTGATTGCTTGTGAGAAATTTGTTGGGTGTTCGTTAACAGATAAGTTTAAAAGAGAAAATGTGTTAAAATAGAAAAAGCAAGTTAACAAGAAATAATTATTGACCTAATGTATAGTTTAAATGAAATATAAAAATTGGAAAATATATCAGGAAATTAATTATTCTAAGTGAATTAATATCCATTTAGCATCAAAATACTTGAAAACATTATTCATTTTTTTTGCTTGTGATGTATAAAAGTGTAGCTATTTCTACGCTTAAACGACATATTTATAAATAATATTAATGATTTCAATCAACAGCTTTCGTAACTTATTTCGTGTTCAATGCTAGTGTGTGTTTCAAATTATTTATCGATATGCTATAAAGATATCTAAATTGATGTAACGAAATTTAACCAACATTTCTTTAACTTACATTTTATTTATTTATTTTTTTATTATGAAGATACTCATTTTCTCGAATAATTTTCAGTATGTCACACATTATATGTTATTAATGATAGAAAAATATCTCATTTTATCATCACTGGAAGTTCTTTTCACTCATTTGGTTTTTAAATTTATCTAGTTATACTTTATATAACTAGAAACTAACTAACTATTAATGCTTTTCAGACTCAAAACTTATAAAGCATAAGCTTTGAATCTTAAAAAAAATGTTTGGACAATAAAATATTCCAAACTTTATTATTTTGAAATTCATTGTATATAATGTTCTCATTATCACTTTCCATTTGTTATGTTAAAATCCTGAATCATTTCAATGAGATATATAACGGATATAAAATATAACGCTTTAACGAAATATGCGGCTTCTTAAAATTTTGTTACATTTTTCAAAATAACAATATCATAAAATATACAGTTCTCGAAAAAATTAATCGGAAGCAATGTTCAAAAATATACCATATTCGAATATTAAAAACTGCTATGCTCCTGGAAATCCATCAACCATACATTTTCGAAAATAGGAAATATGTTAGCTTTTCTTGCCATTAATTTCTAGTGAAATTAGTCGCAGAAAGGCAGAAATTTTATTTCATCAACACATAGTTTTCCTTTTTATGAGACTTTGATTGTAATTGCAATTTTGTTGGAAAATTAGCCTTTAATCTCTCCAAAAGTAAAACATTCCACAATGTCAAAAATTCAATCATTTAAATTTGATTCGGCTTAGGTTAAATTAGCTCAAAACAAACAGCGATATTTTAGAGAAGAAAAGGTAACTATTATATCCTAACAGAGGTTTTTGAATTCCATTTTACATACGTTTAGACGACACAAAGAAAAAATGGTGGCAAAAAGCTTGATAAGTGCTCCGAATCGGCGACTCTAATAATGTTATTCCTTGGATATTTTTTAATGCAACTCTACTTTTTAAAGAAATTTGAAGCCATTTTATTCTCTGACTTCAAAGCCAGTGCAAAACTAATATGTTAATATCACATTCAAATGAAATTCAAGAGAAAGAATCCGTTTTGAAGTAGGTAATATTTCACAAAATAATGTGAATACGTCTAAACCTATAAATCCTTTTATTCTCAGGATATTCCTACTATCCAGTCATCTTATAATTGCAGTTTATCTTTCCAATAATTTTAAATATTATTTTTAATTATTTAAACCTGCGATAAAAGTAAATAATGATTTATTACTGATAAACTTTTTAAATAAATTTAAATGTAAAAATCATATTAATTTTTTGAAGAATAAATTCTTTAAAAAATGCGTTTTTTCTCTACATAAAAAATACGTTTAATTTAAAATTTAAGAGCAAAAATGTACAAAACATTTTAAGTTATAAATAGTATATTCACTTCATTCATTTGAACGACACAAACCTATAAGTTTTGATATAAAATTAATGTCCTCATAGCTATAACTTTTGGTACTTTTCCATTTTTCCAGCGCAAGCGATAAATGTGTCAAAAATGACACAACCGAAGTCAAACGGAATATTTCTATTACGTGTGTTGTCGCTAATCAAGTCTGTTTGGCGAGAATTTCGCCAGAGAAATGGAAAAGTACCAAAATTTTACTTGTTACTCAATTTTTATATTTCTTATTCACCCGATACTTAGATGTATCGTGTTAGCATGACCCATCTCTATTTTTGATTTCATTCCCATCTCTTTCCAATAACTCGCATCAACAATGAATATCTAGGCAAACCGATTGGAAGAGAATTACGTTAGCCATTGTCGACACTAGGGTTTATTGAGAAAACCGAAGAATGGTCCCATCATTGTGTAGTTTTGTTTATTCTATTTGATTCTTCTCTAAAATTACAGCTGATTCCCACCAATACACAGAGCATTTTCGCCTTTTTAATGACTAAATTTAGAATTTGATGTAAATATTTAATTCGAGAGAGAACCACTGCATCAATATTTATACATTGACGATTAATTAGTTTTGTTTCAAATATTACTTCGATATATTATGAGGTATCAATCTGAAAAAGCTATATATATATATATATATATATATATATTATTTTTGATTAATATTAATCTAAAGATAATCTAAATCATCATATATTGAACACACAAGATTGACATATCCAACTTTGGACCACATCTCTTTTGAGGTAGATTCTGGCTTAACAAATCAGCGAATGTGTTGGTTAGAAACTATTTCTTTCTACGATTATTTCGGTAATAGATGAAATTTAAGATGGAATTGCAATACATTTTTCCCATAATGTATTTTCCATTAAATTTAAATATTATTTTCAATTTTAGGTACAAAATAATAATTAGTGTTTATATTAATTTAACGATTAAGATGAGGAAATAAGTGTCTCTCTCTCTCTCTCTCTCTTGATTGAACCAAGAACTTTATACCTTTTACTATCTTTTCCTTAATACTGTATGAAAATATGTTTATCCTTCAATTCCTCTTTAAATATTATCGATGCAATGATCTTTCCGTTAGATTGAATTTCTTCCATTCGTCATGCCTTTTAAAAATACCGTTTCAAAATTTTCAGGAGGAAATGAACTGGAAATGACATTTTGACAATTTTGTTCCAGGAAATGACAGATCACTTTATCAAAATCACTTCAGCAATTTTCCAAAGTTGACAGTAAATTTCAAATTATTTCTTCATAACGAAGCAAATGTCTTCAAAAAACTAAGCTTTTAAGGATCAAAAAGTTATCATAAAACAGTTGCATTCAGCATTTTGCTTATTTAATATAACTGAAGAAATTCTATAAATGGTTCATATATAATATAATATATAAAATCTTTCACTTATAATGAATTTTTTGTATTTTTATCTACGTTCAAATACGAAATATAATCTTAAGATAAATTTCAGGTTAGTTTTCTTAAAACTTTTGTAAAATTATAATTGATCCATATCAACACTTTTTCATTGTACATATATAAATTTAATTTTTTACAGAAACAAGCATGATCAAATAAGTTATCTTTTGAATTAATTCTTCATATTAACAAGAAATTCTCAGTACCTTTAGGAAAATCTCTAGGAACTATTCAACTTTTATATTTTTAATTTACCATTATAACGGAGCTGTCAGACATATTACTCTTCAACTAAAGGTTTTTGTGCTTTTTTCTGACGTTATTTAGTTTGAAAACCTCTTTATTTCAATAAACCATAATTTATACAGATTAGAATAGATAAATTGAAGTGTAGTGAATAAGATTAATCATATAGCATTTATATAAGTTAAGGAAAGCTTAAAGTTAGGATATGTAGAGAAAGAGAGAGTGGAAAATTTGTATAGCCTGTACATGTTCTTATACTGAGAAGAAGAATAAATTTTACAATCTATGTTTAGAATCAAGAGGCTATCCGACAGTTGATATTGAATAAGAAATCGTTCTAAATTTGGGCATAGTTTAAATTATTTATTAATATATATATTTACCAGCATGCATCCCTTCAACGCTTCTCTTGTTGAGGAAAAGAGTGATAAAAAGGGGATGTCACCAGTTAACAAAAAGAAGTTTAACCGATAACCCCTCCACTTTGGTGATGGATTTGGCGACTTGGCTGGAAATTTGGCAACTTTTTTGACAAATGGAAAGTACTCGATGGCACTCGAAGCTAAGCGAAAAATCGAACTGGAAGAAAGTTTGTGAACTCCCAAACTTCAAACTTTTTGTGAATTTTCCTATGTGACGTAACACCTGGCCGGAAAGGTATAAATACGCTAAGAGCCGAAGAGAGTTGATCTGCTTTTGGAGCTTGCCTTTCGAGTGTTAAATAATACTGTGGAGATTTGAGCAATGGGAACAATTAATCTGGTGAGCAGAACGTTATTATATGTGCTGTTTTGTATGTGTTTGTGTTGCCGATCTGTTAGTTCAGTATTTTCTATTTGTAAAATTTGTAGTTATCCTCTGGGTTGGAAATGATTTTCACTATGTACACACACACTTAGAGAGGAAAAATTATCTGTAACATTGGTGTCAGGAGTGGGGTTGTTGGAAAAAATGTCTATAATTCGTCTACAAAATAAGGTTATGTAAGACCAATTAAAAGCCTTGATGAACGTGATGGAAGAAAAGAAAGCCAGGCTAGGATAATTAAATAAAAGAATGGAATCAAATATGGAGGAATTAAGTAAGCAAATGGAACAAGGGAAAGAAGAAATGAAAAGTGAAGTAATCCAAGGTCTGAAAGGAATGTCTATAGAAGTAAAGGACGATGTTCTGAAGATGATCAATGGAATAGAAGACAAAATTAAAAGGAAGTTTGAGGGAGTGAAGGACTAAGTACAAGTAAAAATCAGCAACATTTAGTAGAGACTCAATGATCTTGAGGGAAAACCAAACAATTTTCCTACAAGTTCAGAATTCGTATATTCCAGGTCGAGTCTGAAACCTTTGACATTCGATGGACAAACGTCATGGACTGTTTCAAGATTCAGCTCGAAGTTGTGAGTTATACTAACGGATGGACGGACTTAGTGAAAGCCATTCAAATTGTATACTCTTTCTGAGAACCAGTAGCGGAGATTCTGTAAGGAATATGAGCTGATAAATTAACGGACCTAACGATCTTTGAAAATTTTTAGAATTCAGATTTGGTGAAACCAGCTTACTATGGAAATGGCCAACCCTTTGATGTGAGCCTCTCTCTATTGGCAAGCTGGTGTAGATTTTTGGTTTGCTGTACACGACTGCTGTACTACAATCATGATATTTATTTTTGATTATTCTTCAATAAGAATAAAATTAAGTTTAGAAAATTTGGCTTTCTGATTATTACAGAAATTTAAGATAAATAATGATTTTTAAGATAATAATTTTCTGATTATTCTGGAATTTAAGATAAATAGTGTTTTTGATGCTCTGATGTCACATTCTAAAGTTAATATTTGTCTGCGAAGTAAGTATATATTTTAGTACATACACTCTTTGATGAGGTATTTCTTTCTTAATGATACATTTGTTTTGTAAAATGTACTTGTTATGAGTATCATAAAATTATCATTTCGTGTAACTATTTGGGTTTATATTTCGGAAGTTATTAAGAGGGCGATTTAGTTATAATATTAACTTTAAATTGCACAAGTGCGAAGTTTGTCTTCATGTAACTTCTCACTTTAATTAAGAGTTGAAATATGGATGTACTCAAAATATATCTAATTAACTGTTTTAACCGGCTTTAGCCATTCAGGAAGAGCTCATATTTTATAAATGTATAAATGCATAACTATGTAAACAATGATGATCCTGAGATTTTCATTGGAGAATGGATATTTTTTAGATCTTCTAAATAATTTCTGAATGTATTAACAAAAAATGATTCCATAATAATAATAATCATATTTTCATGAGTGACAAAAAACTGGAAAAAAAATTAACATTTTTTTTTCCTATCTTGAAAACTGGAAATTACACTAAACTTAAAAATAATGCAAGAGAGGAAACTAAGAATACGTTCGTAAAGAATACATATTTTAAATAATAACAATAGGAGAATAATTAATTACCTTACCAACAAATATATTTTAAATTTATTTCCTAATGCGAATCGTGTTTTATTGAATCATAATTATTTTAAGAACTGTGTAAAATATGCTTTACATTTTAAGGAAGGCAGTACTCTTTGAACATTTCTTTCATTTAAGCATTTAAAAAGTATGTTTTATCATTTCATGTAGGTTTTTTATAGAATGTAATTATTTCACATCAAGGTTTTGTTATTGTAATGATACATAATTTTTTCAGAGAAAAGTTTGAAAAATTTCCAAGACCTGGATGTTTTTGTATTTATTTATATTTTAATATGAAATGTATTTCTAACTCCTTCAGTTATTGTAAACAACTTTAATGATAAATTTTACAACAACCAGTTTAGTGTTTGTGATGAAAAAAAATGTAGGTATCTATGATAAAATTCAACAAACCTACATTTTACCTTGAAAAAAAGTATTCATTTTATTACAAAATAGTTTTCTATTTTGTTACAAGTAACATATACCAAAAACGGAGAAAATGGAAGTGATTTGTAAATATTTGGGGAAGGAACATCTTTTTAATTGTATTGTTATAATGAAAATACACGGATGAAAAAAATAAAATAAAAACATTTTAAAATTTCTAACTCTGAAAATTAATTATTATACAAATCAGTAAACTTAAAATATCATAATAAATTATAAGTTAACATTAATTACATTTTTATATAATTTCATTGCCTAATTTTAAAAAATTGATCGCTAATTTTAAAATTTATGAATTCTCCCGATGACAAAGGAAAAGTAAAGGAAAATTTACAACATGTAGGTATAACAATAAAAAATAAAATCAGTGCTTTTTTCTTTCAAGTAATATTAAAATGCTGTATTTTTTGAAAATATATATGGATTAGAGCAAAAAGTATATTATTTAAATAAAACGTATTTAGAATTAGCTGCATAAATTCGCAGCAAACTAAACACGAATACGAACAAATTGTCCGTAACGAAAGTTGTCATCACTAAAAGTAACAGAACAGTGTTACAGTTATGATTAAAAAAACTAAATTAATTTTCAGAAAGTTGTTGAAAAAAAATATTAGCATAAAATTAATGACGTCTCTAAAAAGGGAAGTGGTTCAGTCCCAATATTCACTTCTTAACATGCTTCAATTTATCGTCCGCTAACTTTTCGTTTTCACATGTAAAAAATTAACATATCAATCGAAATATAATAATTCAAAAAATATTGCAAAGTAAAAGCTTAGAAAATCAACTTTTTTGTTTCATTTTTGGGGTATAGAGTTCTCTTACGATTCATTTTCGTATTGATTTACTTAGTTAAGCACTATGTAATAGGCATGTTATTTTATTATAGTTACCTGAAATACGTTTTAGAAGAAAGCTGTTTCAAAAAAAAGATAAAAATCTTATACACAAAGTTTTACTAAGAACAGAGTTAGCCACCAAAGGTGCGCATTTTTTTATAATTAGCATTAAATTACTTCATTGAATAAAATAATTATATGTAAACGATGAAATTTAGAGAAATGGATAATAGTAAACCTTTCCGATAGTAAAATTAAAGGAAAAGATTAATTTTTAAATTGAATATAGTTAAGCTAAATATAATTAAAATTAAAGCAGACGATAAATTATTACAATGAATATTATATCAGCTACTTCTGATTAAAATTGAAGCAAACAATAAAAAAAAAATATAAGTTATCTGGTACACTAAAAGAAATGTACGCGAAAAGTGATCAATCTGAAATAATGGCCCCTTGGGTGGCTAATAATAATAATTTTGTTAAAAACTGAAAAAAGAATCTTATTTATTTTTAAGTCTTAGAAGCTCATATAATTTCCTAGATAACTGGAACCAGTTTTATTATTTGAAACGAAATTCCATTTATGAAATGTGTCCTTTTCCACATGTTGAAGCTTCTTATATTATACGAAGAATATTAAAGAGAGACTGGCGACTGCAAAACTACTTATAAATATGCAAGTTAACTTTCGTACCAATGCAGCGTCAAAAGCACAGAAGCGATATAAATAACACCGGTTTACTTCTTTCCTACCCTTTTTCTTGAAATAAATTCCTACGAGATCCCCTCGGCAAATATTATACGCTGTTACAACTATCGTCTCAAATTAGGAAAGAAATCAGTAGGAATTTCTACGGGGAGAATTCTAGAAACATGATGTAAATCAAGAGGTGCCTAGGGAGGTGAAACAGTTCCCAGCACCGATAGGGCCACTTCGCCCCTTTTTAAATTCTCAGAAGCCGGCGGAATCGCATTACGATCCATTACGTGGGCTGATCCGCAGAAATTCTCTGGAGGGAAATTTTCGCATCAAGTCTTTCGCCTAGGGATAAATGGGACGGTTTTTCCCGGATGGGGAATTCCGGTAGATTTTCCGATTCCAAACATGAAGAGGATTGAACGAATTACCGAAAATCTAGCCTTTTTATTCGGTATCTTCCGCTCTTTCCGTTTTTTTTTTAAAGTATTAAAATTGAAAAACAAAAATTAATTAATGGGTAACCGACAAAACAGGGTGATTTTTTTCTTCCTTTTATAGTGTGGCGTATAGTTGCAAAAAAGTACATTGTTTGCGCCTGAATTTTAATCCTTCGTTAGAGATACTTTTTAAGTACATCATTTTTTTTTCTTTCTACCTTCTGGAATATGTTGCTGTCACTGCCATGTAACAGAAGCCATGTTCTCATTTAAATAAGATTTTTTTATTATTCTCCATTAATATTATTTAATCTGAACAAATTTTAAATGAGACCCATTAAATGAATTACCTAATTTTCGTTTTTCATTAAAAATTGTTGCATTAATAACTTTTTCACGTAATAAATTGTTTTTAATCAAATTTATAAGAACTCTTACAGATAAAGTATATAATATATTAGATTTAATAGCTATACTTTTAAAATTCATTTTATTCGAACTTTAAAATCTTGCTTGAAATATAAGAAAGATAAGCTTTAAGTACAACAAAATGTTAGTAAAAATTTCTTAGTATATTTTAATTTTCAGCTTTTGTTTTTCAAATTTAGATATTGAACTTTGTACTATTCTGTATATTTACTATTCATAAGCTATTGCTTCTTCATATATAGTGCTAAATGTAAAATTATTTTAAATTAGTAAAAAGTCTTAATACAAATCATTATTTTAGAAATTCCGGAAAGTAAGATGGAAAATTTTCCCTTAATTTACGGAACTGAGAAATAACTTTTGTAATACATATATCTGATTTAAATCTGTGATCATTATTTTTAAATTCAATATTAAAAATCTATTTAAATGATGATGCTTAATAAAAAGGAATAACTGACAATCACGTTTTAAAAAGACAATATCCCCTTCCCTCTCTCTCTCAAACTATGAACCATCACCATACCTGAAGTACAATTTGGAATACTAATCTAAGCTCATTCTCATTGATTAACATAGGTCCGAATAGGGAATATCACTAAGGCTTTAGTTTGCGACGGGAAACCAGATTTCTTTCTACATGAATTTACTCCACAAGGAATACTTAATTAAAGTTGCTCTATTATCGAAAATGAAATTTATATCAAATATCAGGTACCGACTACTCGTTACTTATTCCATATTCAATATTTTATATGAATTTCCTTAAATTGATTCATTCTATTGTTAAAGTATATATAAAGTGAGTATATTATGTTTCATTTGATTGAAATGGATTTGAAAATTTTAATATAAAATTAAGAAGTAAACTCATATGTTTCTTTTGAAAAATTCACAAATTGCATGTGTTACAACTCAAGGAAATAAATTGCTTTCTTACATATAAATTCTACGTCTATTTCGATATTATTCTTGTGTAGTATGTGATAATACAGATAAATGAAATACTCAATTATTTTAATTTGTCCATTGCTCCATTCTGGAAATGATAGCAAAACCCTCCTCCCCTCCCAAGTGGTAGTTCGCAAATAATGAAATCAGAAAAGCTACTAAGCTGTAACTTTTTCGAAACATATTTAAAGCTATTAAATTAAATTTAAATCAAAAAAATATACTAATACCTTAAATCTTGAAAATTGGAATGAAATTCCAAACACTAAAATATAAATCGAAGAATTCTAACAGATTCCAAGAACCATCATAAATCTTATATTTTAAATTATTTTTAAATCAACTAAACTTTAAGTCTTGCATTTTAATTCCAATTTAATTAATTTCCAGTATACAATTACCACCAACAATTTGAGGCTAAAATTTTCAATTTACCAGTAAACTGATAAAACCATTTTATCTGCATTGCGATTCCTACCTGATACACTCGGCTGAAGTAAAAGTAGTATACTTTGGAAAAGAAAAAGAAAAATGTCGCAAATCCTTAAATTTTTAATTTATCTTAGGTTTTAATGACTACTTTATTATTTTTAAGAGAGGAATTACAGTTTAAAAGTTGTTGTATTTCGAATATTACAACTCATCAAATGAATCCGTATTTAGAATACCACTATACAGAATTTTTCCGTTTTATTCAAACATTAAATGACGAGCATGGGCTGACTGTTCGGTTAATATATTCTATTAAATACACCCGTAAGAGTCAAGAGCTTCTGCATTTGGCAGAAAGACGTTCCCAAAAGGCTATGCAGTTTATAAAGTGTCCATTTGTACAGAATCCCATACAGCTCTCTCGTATAAGTCTCATAATACGTTTTATACAGATTTACATAATCATCTCACTTGGGTCTATACAGCTGAAGACATGTTTATGCTATGCTGGTTACCTACTTGTATGTCTCTCAAGCCTACCAATTGATCAATTAAATAAACTAAAAGAAATAAGTGTATATACTTATTACAAAGATCCTAGATTTATAAGAATGTTGGTACTAGTATATTACATATAATGTTTAATATATCTCTGATTCATTTAACAATTAAAAATGGATAAGTGTTGGGTACACATTTTTACAGAAGTATATTATTACCCAACTCTTCTGAACCTGTGAGCCATGTCGCCCCCATGAGCCGTGATAACGCCTGAAATGGGAGGCATGAATATATCAAAAAGAAAACATCTTTAAAAAGATTTACTGAAAACAAATCAAAACAAAATACATTCTGACATAATAAAGAATTAGATACACATTTACACCGATATGATACTCTTATATATATGACTGTATCAGTGTTGAGTAATGCATATAGTAATTAAAATTTCAACATATAATTAAAAGCAAGTTTAATAGTTTTTAGTGACTTCCTTGGGTCGTTCTAGCAGAGTAAATGTTTTCGAAGGACGGTTTCACATTCGAAATAGACAGTATGAGTTATTTTTCTATATTTACCTGAAATATGTATTTTTCTTTAAAGAATTTACAGCAGAAAATACGATTTCGCAATTGTAAAATTGGTGATTGTGAAAATGGTTTACCAAATGCTCTTATTTTCCTTGCAGAGCACTCCTTCTCCGATTTTGTCCAAACGTGAAACAATGACTTATTTCTGAATTGTGGTAGGCTTTCGCCATTTGCAATGCTTTCGGTAGTTAAGAGGTCCTCAGGGATTTCTTGAAATGGAACACTAACCCACTCGTAATTTGCTATTAAGATATCGGCAGCAAGAAAATAATTTTAAAATTTATTTGTGAACACGACTCTATGATTTTCAATAGTTACAAAGACAACTTTGTCACGTGTAATACTCTTCAACTTTGTAAAGTATAGCTCATCCGTCCACATTTGCAAAACTTTTTTTTTTCGTTATAAATTTCTGCATCACAATCAAATTTTCTTCAAACAGCATTAACTCTATCACTCATATTTAGCATATATGTGTTTGCTCCTTAGAGTCGAAGATTCAATGTGTTTAGTTTCTTGAATATGTCAGCCAAGTATCTAAACTCGATCATAAATAATATGTTTTAAAACGGTTGGGCTTCCGGTCTGTTTTCCTCTCTTAGAAAAATGGTAATTTCAGCTCTTAATTCATAAACACGTTGCAAAAACGCGGTGGGGGGAGATGAAAATTGTGATTGAAAATTGAATTGTCATGATTAAGCGGTTGAAAAAGTTTCTGAAACATTTTTTCTTCTTTCACTTTAATAATTTAATATTCTTCTTCACGCGATTATTTCAGGTATTAATTCCTTTGATTAAAAAAAAAAAGTATTTGAATCATTTTATTTGACATGAAACTGCAATGACATGTAAATCCCTTCATTGGTGACGTACTTTTAATCCCTTGTTTATAAATGATTATAAATTTAGGATTAAAAAGAGGAATTTTTAATGATGACAAATGACTACAATAATGATGTAAGAATATGTATAAAACAACGTCATATTAGAAATTGTTTATTACAAATTATTTTAAATTTTCTGCAAAGCTTAACTGAAAATTACACTACAAGTTTTAAACTCTTTATTTTTTTTTCAGAATTTGTTACATTAGAAAAGTTAATCTTACATATATACCCAAAGTGATGAAAAAAAGTACATATGATCTAGCTATAATTATTTAAATCATTAATTAAAATTATATTGGAGAAATACCGTATTAGCTTGAATGCAACACGCCATAATTTTTGGCTAATCATTTCCTGTTAAAATATTGACTCGCGCTAAATTCAAGGTATTAGATAAAGGAATGAATAATTATCAAGAAACTTAAATGAAATGTGTTTTATGTTATTTAAATAAAGTATGAATGAAAATATTATTCTAACTGGAAAAATTTCTTAAAGTAGAATGAATATTACTGAAATTTCCATATGTAACGAACATTCTATAGGAAATAGATATGATTTTAGATTTTCTATCAGTTTGTAAGAATAGGATAAGAATATACACAATTCTTGTGTTTTTTTTCCCCTTCACAAAAGTAACTAATTTGAACAACAGCAACTAATTTGAAGCTTCAAAATAAGAAAAACAAGAAATGTTACGAAACAATCACTAAAAGAAAACACTTAACTCGACTGAAAGGTACATTTTTCTACAAAGCAATAAAAAAAACACAACTACACCACTTTAGCTTTTACTTCAAAATCGAGGCGTAAAGTGTAAAATGGCGAGAAAAATAAGACGGCACATTTTCTTTCCGACACTATCGACTTTTTTTCACTCTCTTCTCCGCAGACGTTTTTCTTTCTTGTTTTCTTGCTGAAAATGTTGTGCCATTAGTCACTCCAAGCACAGCAGTGCTTTAGAACAGATTGGAGAGTAAAGCTCTGCTATACGGTTCTCATTGTTTTCCAGCGAAGATAGGTGGCCTGAAAGATCTTGGATAATGATAATAATGGTTTCGTGAATTTTTGGTGTTTTTCTTTTTGATTTCTGTACCACAAAGATCTTAGACTGGAGTTCTCAAATATTAAAGGTAAAATAAGAAAGTTTTTGAGAAAATGTAGAATGGTTTATATCAGCTCCCCCTCCTCCCCCTTCTCCTGCCCCCGAGGACTAAGTTTTACTTATGCTTAAGATCTTTCACATATCTAAAAAACCAATTCAATTTCAAATTCCAATACAGGTGACCTGATTAACCTTCTTAACGGTAAATTGCGAATTTTAATTTAAAACTGTTACCGGTTTACTTTATTTTTACAAATGCGTTTCGGAAAATTATGTATATACTTAAAACAAATTTATTATATTTGTAATTACTCTTTATTATTTTAAAAAAGAATGATTAAACATCATGGTTATCAACTAATGATACAAATAAATAAATAAATATTAATAAAATCGTTAAAAAATTGCAGTGTTTTCTAGCGGAAAATATTAGAAAGTAATATATTCAAATAGTGTACGATTATTTAATAATTATTAAACAAACACGTATAGAATTTAAAACAACTTTCGTAAGGCGGGGATATGTTACCCATAATGTTCGATCACAGTAGAAGACAGTGTGTTTATCAGTTATTTTTCTCTTTGCTTATTTTCTCAATATATCGAAATGTCTATTATGTTTTTAAATGAATAATTTATAATGGTTTAGCTGAAAAAATGTATTTATAAATATTATTATAATTAGATACATAAATTATTGAAATGTATTACATTATTAATGTATAAAATGCAATTCATTTTCTCAAAATATATCACATTACACAAGTATCAAATAAGATGTCGTATAACAACTCATTTTTATTTCATATTAAATTCATAATAAAATGTAGTTATTTATTGATGTACGGAATCTGTTTGAAACTTTTACCGTATTACCAGTAAATGATGAAGTCAGTTAATAGCCATGTGCTACTAATCGTAGTACACACTTTCTGAAATAGATAAATGGAGGTAATCTTGTCTCACATAATATTGATGTAAAAATTCTTTTAATAATACTCGAAAATGTGGTTGCTGAAAATTACATATCAACCTTACAATTACATATGAAACTTGGTTGTCATTCTCGATGAATAAGTTCATTTCCCTACAGAAATAATTAGCGAAAATTAATTAAATTGAAAAACCATTTATAAAAGTAATGTATATAATTCAAGTAATCCTTATTTATAAAATAAGTGAAAGAATATATATATATATATATATATATATATATATATATATATATATCTTTAAAAGTAATCATTAATAATAGTATTAAATAACAAAAATGTTTATAAAAAATCAAATAAAATTCCATTTATTACGGGGTTATTCCAAGATCATGAAACAAGTGGTTTTAATTTGGGATAGTCCCTTTGAGTACTTTTTTTATTACTTACACTTTTGAAGGTTAACCGTCAAAAGTGTGCACTGAAATTTCATGAGAAAATGACATTTCCTTCTTCTTTGTGGTTCACCTCCTTCCCTCCTGGTGAAACACTTAAATAAGAATTTGTCACATTCCTCACGACTTTGGCACTCCACACACACTCACATCGTCACTTTAACACAGATGTGTCACACGCTAAACACCTGTATACACATACCTTCAACGACTGGGACACATCACTGTCATTCTCATCCAGGTATATTAAATTAAGTAATATAAACTAAATATTCTATGTTTCAAAAAAAAATTAATGAGTGCACCAAATGAGAGTATTTAATTTGAATCACTATTCTTAATTCTAATTCTCAATTCTCATCCATGACCAAAGCCTCTTCTCTCCACTATATGATCATTCCATTCACCCAAATTGGTTAATTCTTAATGTGTAAATATCAATATTATTAGCTATAAATTAATATCTTAATTAAGAGAAGCATCAAATGCTTTTGGAAAATCAGGCAACAGAAAATGACTTACTATATGGCATGGGTGAAATGAAGCCTCTTCTTGTGGTGATTAATCGATAATGTTATTGGGAGCGAGTGAAAACAGTCGCGTATTTGTATTTCATTAATCGTTTTATTTTTTAAACTTTAATTAATTAGCACCATAAAACATTTAATTACCAATCATACATTTTAAGTATGGAAATACTGTATTTTTCTTTTGAATAATTAAGAGGTAGAATCTTCGAGTAAAATAAAAGGAACATATGAAAATTTTATCTTCTAATTTTGTTACAAAATCATAGGAATTTGGTTCATTTTTTTTTTTTTTTTTGGCTACAAAAATTCTCGAAGGATTTTAAATTTGCTTGCTGATTAGTACCCAAGCAATTGTTACACTTTTATTTGAAATGGTAGTGTAGCACGCAGTCATTTAAAAATGATCAAAAGGCTTACAGCTAAATTATAATTTTTTTTTATTAGAAATGTATCATAAATTCATCTTCTGCATATGTATTCTTAAGCACCTTATGAAAAGTCTGAGAATTTTATGTAATTATTTTTTACACTCATCGTAAAACAGGGATGCACTTAGTATGATTAGTCAGATTGAAATGTTATTTGAAAGTAAATTACTACTTATCAATAACAACAAATAATTAAAAAAATGAGCGTTGTTATGACAAAATTAATTGGCCAAAATAAAAAAAAAAATAATACAAATCTCAGTAAAATTATGAAACATAAGCAAATATATTTCATTATTATCAGAAACCCTAATGAAATTTAAGATTAAAATGTTATATACAAAATTTTGCTAAGAACATATTTAACCACCCAAGGTGTACCTTTCCTTTACAATTATTACTAGTAAAATTCTCAATCAAATACAAGAATTAAAGTAAGCAATGAAATATCGAGAAACAGAGGGTAATAAACTTTTAAACTGTTATTAAAATTATTGATTTTAAACTGACAACTAAACTGATATTAAAATTAAAGGAAACGATAAATTATTAAATTGAGTATATTTAAGCTAAATGTAATTAAAATTGAACCAAAGAATAAAAAAAAAAAAAAATAAAAAAAAAAAAAAGTGATCTCGAATTGATCAGAAAAAGTGATTTACTGTCTATCTGAAGCAGTGGTGGGGAAACTTATTTTAAGATGGGCCATTTGTAATAACTAGACAATCGTAGCAGGCCAAAGAATAATGCTTAATCGTTAAAAAATTTATGTGTTCTATAAACATATTCATGTATAATTACATACACTTATTATTTTAATAGTAAAAAAGCAAAAGGGAAGAAAATTATAAGCACAAAATATAAAATGAATTTAGTGTCGTTCTTGATGTGAAGTGTTATCACTTTATTTTCTGGTGTCATTACTGGTTGATGGTGCATGAGAAAAATGAAATTGAGACTGTTTCTTCAAAATTTCATCATAGTTCGATTCCATTTGCGAAGCAGAAATTCTTAAAACTGATGAAAGGAGCTCATCTGTAATTCTGTTTCTTAAAGAAGTTTTCCTAAGCTTCATTGTTGAAAAGATTTGTTCGCATATATAAGATGAGCCGAACATTGTCATTATCTTCATTGCATGAGTAATTAGATTTGGGGAATTATCTGGACTTAAATTTTTATAAAATTCTAGTAATGGTACTGTATGAAAAGTTTGTTTTAGGAGAGTATTACAGTTCAGTTCTATTAACTCAAGTTGAAATTTTGCATCAACTTCTTCGTAATTAACATTGAATGGGGTCGCAAAAATACTAAACTCTGGTTTCATTTTTCTAAAGTCCTGAAATCTCCTTTCAAATTCTGAAGATAGTTTTCTCAAATTAATTTCGTATTTTTTAATCTTATTGTTTGATATAATGAATTTTAAAGATTGTATTCTTGGAAAATGAGAAAAATCAGATTTAGAGATTTGATCAGCAAATAATAATAACTGTAATTTGAAACTTTTCAGGTATTGCCAAATATCGTGAAGAAACTGATTTTTCCCTTGCAGTTAGAGATTAAGTTTATTCATGTGTACGAGGAGGTCTGTGAAAAAAGCGAAACCAGAAAGCCACGTTTCGTTTTCTAAGACGTCAAATTGATTATAAATGTCTTTATCAAGAAGAAAATTCACAATATTGTCTTTGAAATCCCAAATTCTTTCAAATACCTTTCCAGCACTTAACCAACAAACTTTTGAATAATACAGGATATTGGAATGCTCAGCATGTACGGACTCCAAAAACTGTAGAAACTGGCGATGTAATAATCCTCTGGAACGAATTATATTTACTAGTTTTACAACAATATTTATACGGTCAATATCTAAAGCCGATTTACAGAGAGCATCCTGATGTATAAGGCAATGCAAAAAAACAACATCATTTTCCGGATACTTAGAATTAAATTTCCCAACAAATCCTTGATTGATTCCAACCATATTAGGAGCACCATCTGCAGTTACATTACATAACTTATCAATAGGTAAACGAAGTTTATCGATGCAATTTTCAAATTCACAAAATATATCGGAACCAGTCGTTGTTCCTTTCATTGATTGCAGCCCTGCAAGTTCTTCTGTAATTTCAAAGTGGGCGTTGATTCCTCTTACAAATATGAGTAACTGCGCAGTATCGCTGATATCTGTACTTTCATCCATGGTAATTGAATAAAAAATAAATTTTTGAGTTTTTGTAGTCAGTTGTGAAATTAGATTTTTATCAATATTTTCCATTCTCTCGGTGATTGTTCTTCTTGAGGGAGACAGTGACTGAAAATCATTTTTCTTTTCAGGGCACATAATATCGCACACATCTATCATGCACTGCTTTATAAATTCACCATCTGAAGATGCTTTATTAGATTTAGCAATATTATAAGCCAACACATAACTGGCTTTCGTAGCGCATCTTTGACAATGATTAGCTCTCTGATATAATTGTTGTTGACTTGATAAATTTTTTATTAAATCTTTCGATTTAATTTTTTTCACCTCTTCACTTAACGATGAGTAGGAGTGGTTTTCATGTTTGCTCTTGAAATGGCGTTGAATGTTATATTCTTTTAAAACTGCAACAGTTGTATTGCAAAGTAAGCACACAGGTTTTTCTTTAAATAAAGTAAAGAAATATTTCCACGTCCATTCTTCATTAAAAATCGACATTCTGAATCCACTTTCCTTTTTTTAACATCCATTTTAGACGTTACCTACTACGGAGAAAAACACACAGAAACGCAATTGACGAAAGTATACTGCTAACTAATGCTCTTGCGCGGGTGTTTGTTGAGGCAGTGGGAGTTTAGGGGATTACACAAACAATTACTCGAGTCACAGCGGGTCGTTGCAGATGACTAAGTCGTTAACTAACTGATCTTCGGGCGGCCTCGCTTGTATTTATACCTACCTGCAAGGATTGTTCGGGAATTGGATTTTTCCGGTTCATTCGAGAAAACCGAACAATGAATCGAAAATGCGAGAGTGTCTGGAAGTTTCGAGCGAAGATGAGTCATCTGTTTAGGTCGGATGGATTTGTCCAGAATACTATTGTGTTTTGAATATCGCCGCAGGTAGTTTTTATGCGGGTCGTCACATTACGAAGTAAGAACGCGTTCAAACATTCTCACGACGGCACTCTTAAACGGGCCGGATTATACCTTTCCGCGGGCCGGACTTGGCCAGCTGGCCGTAGTTTCCCCATCACTGATCTAAAGCAATAGCCACTTGGATAATTTTGGATTATCGTAAAAAGCAAATCTTAACTATTGCTATTTAATTGTATACCAATTTAAATGCAAGTCATCTTTGGTTAACCGCTATTTATGGAATGCTGGACTGTTCAGTCAACCTCATCCGTCCCCTCCAGACTCTCTAAAAAAAAACTCTTGAAACGCAAAAATAGTGAATGTTGGTGAGATTTATTGATGCATCAGGCAGATGTAGCTATGCTGCATCCAACAAGATGTAAATATTCTCTAGATGTGAGAAATAGAACGAAGTAAAAATTTGTTGATGACATGGAAGGTTGAAAGTAGAAAAGGATTGTTGAGGTATCCTGGAGCAGCCTTACACATGTTTGCTAGAGACAGTAAATTCCGCGGGAAAGAAAAATTCCACTAAGGCTCCACTTGATCATGACACTCTTACTTAATTGAGAGAAGGTAAGTCTCTGATTTGCACAAAAACAAAAAGATTGAAACACATTTATAATGGTCTAATTAGAAACAGCATTAAGTACGTTTTAGTTATGAATAAACTGTAACTAAGTGAAATTGCAATTTTGTTCTTTTTCAAATTATTTTGTAACTATAATTTACAAATTATTTTGTAACTATAATTTAAAGTGTCAAGTAATTATAAATACTAATATAGAATTGATATTATTTTCTGTACACTTCCTTGTTGAACTCTACTAATGTTTCAAGAAATTTTAATAAATTCCTGCATAGTCTGTCAAAATCAATGATTACTTTTCCCTGTAAAGTCGAGAGGTCTTAAAACTTAATCGAATAAGAAAGTACCTTAACACACAGATGTTAATCAATAAAAGAAATTTTATTGTTTTAAAAATACTTGCTCCTTAATACACTTCTTATAAAAGTTTTAGATTGGCTAGAGAAACATTTTAGTTCGAATAACAGAAAAGAAAAGAGTGGAACAAAATAGTTATTCAATGAACATCTCATTTATCTTTTTCGTTAATGCTCTCGATTATCAAATCAATTATTCTGTAAAGAAGAAAAAATAAATTATGTTAATTGGGACGGGGAAATGATGTTCCAAGAGTTTTCCTGGAAAACTCTTATTGATATCAGAGTGAAATATTTTTTTTAATTAACATTTCTTATTAACTTACAAATCGTGCGACCTCAGTTTATTTTTGTCCATTTCAAAAGGCTAAGCGTTTTATGTTAAGGTTTACAGGTTTAACTTTTTAATTAATTTTAGTTTTTCGTACAAAATTCGTCTGAAATCTTAAAATTAATTAAATGTGTTTTTATTCGTCATGTATGCTAATTTATTCATTATTAATATGCATGTTTCGAAATTTGCTGCATGATTAATTCCTTTCCAGAAACATAATTAATTAAAGTGAAGATTTAAAGTAAAGTGTTAATTTTGGAGAAATACCAGATCATCCTTCTATTTTATAGAACAATTTTAAATTTCGAAGGCAACTTGTTTGGCTGATTTTGCTTATAATACTGAACGACGGGAACTTAAAACTAACTAATATATTGTGATACTGGTTCTACATGGAAGAGTCAGGTATTTCAGATTTTAAATACCCTGGTTCTATTAAGCTAATTTTTTGTTCATGGAATATCAAAACTCCGTCACGCGTGATAATTGTGTAGCTTGGGGTGTATGCAAAAGGGTCAATGACCTTGGGTGGCACAGATTTGCGAGAGGCCCTTAGCAACCGAGTTGGCTTCACCTGTTTGCAGCAGCAGGTCTTAGTCATTAGCAAATAACTGTACTGACATGGCGATTACAAATATACTTAGAATTTCAAGACAACTAGTCAAGTGGAAATGGTTCAAAGTATTTTTTGTAAGATTTGACCTAAAAAAGTATACTTACAAGAAAATAAATTTTATTTTCTTATAGCCCTTAAACAATTCAGGTACGTAAAAGCGAGCAGTGTGGCATTTGATTTCTTAAGTTTCTTTATTATGTATAAAACTATCACACGTCCATAGTGTTTATTTTATACTTTGAAAAAGTTATATGCATACCTAAATTAGTTAGTTATTGTAAAGTCAAGTTTATTTTTGTTTTACATGATTTGTCGAACATATCAGTTATATTTGACAAATATCGGTTTTATTATTAATTATTGTCTCAATGGCCTTGTGATTTGAAACACGTAGAATGTTATTTATTCTCGTAATAATGTATTAAACCATTTAGTTTTACGCTTGCGCATTACGTTTGTGATATTTTTGTTTTTTAATCCTATAGAAGGATGGCAAATTTAGAGTTCTCACCTGATGGCTGAAATCCAAGTTACACCATTGGTGTAAGAAAACTTTAGGGCCTTAATATGACGTTATTTGACTTGAGAATCTCTTTTTGTGAATGAATTAGAGTAGAAATACTGATGTGTGTGTAGTAAACATGACTGATGAGATAACATTGAAACACTACAAATAGAGATTACATTTTGTTAGATTAAAGTACAGAAAAAGAACTTAAGATTTGATCTGCAAAATTATATTTGTGCTTATCTTGATATTGAGGTTGAATTATTTCCGAAGTCATGCTCACCGTTTTCTTTAATTATGGATATATATGTAATATTTTCTGATAATCTTTAGCTGTAGGCGAGTGAAGATGTTATTGCCAAGTTCATAAAAAGCACATTATATGTAACTATTTATTTTAATTCTATTTGTTTCGATAAGCTCAAATATGATGTGACGGTATTCTCAGAGTATAATTAATCATTCATTATATTCTATTCGCATTTATGATTGGAACTTATTTTCTTCCACTATATTTTATGCTAATTAATCTCTAAATTCATACTTTTAAGTAAATTATTAATTTGAGGGAAAGCATTTGCATCATTAGTGTTTGCAATGAGGATAAACTGAATCTGTTATTTTTTACTAATCCGTAATATAAACAAAGGAAGAAATGGACATGCAACGCAAAATCATATAATAATATAAAATAATGTATATACTGATTGGTGAAGAAGATATAATTACTTTTTATTTAATGTTCAATATTTGATGATCATATGATACGGTTTCTGTAATATAAAGTGTTTGAAGCCTCAGTTAATGAATTAATTTCTATTCACAAAAGATATTGAAAATATTAATAAATGAAGCACTAAAATCGATTACATTTAAACCATTAAATTTCTGAAAATTATTAAATGAAAATATTCAATCCACATTGTTAAATTAATATTCTTAATTTTATTGTAAATCTTCCCGATAATTTTAATTCATGGAAAACTATTCGCTCCTAATATGTTTTACGAAGAATTCCTATTGATTTGTTTAACTTGAGTTGTTCTTATCAGACTTACATATATATAAAGTAAAATAATCCTCTTTTCTATAAAATATTTCCTAGAATTAGTTCCAGACAAATTCCTACGCAAAGAAAAAAAATATTTTGAATCTAAATGCAGAGAGCTCCCCCTATTTCGGAGAACAGTCTAAATACAGTTCTCAAGTTGTTACCATGACAACATGAACCATTCTTTCTTTCTTCTCGGCATTTTTACGAAAATTCCGTACATTCTTCAGAAAAATATCCAAATATCCAGGTACTTGTTGTTGTTGGGCATAAAGGAGAAAATATTCTAAGCGCTGTTGCTTGCATTTCGAATCTCTCATCACCTTAGAAAGCATCTAGAAGAATAAAATTGTGTTCGGGATTATGCGAAGACATTCACATTCCTTTTACAATTTAGGCGTCAAACTTGGATTTTTCTAATAATGATGTTGAAGAAAGCGATAAATCTTTGAAATTTTTTTTCCATCTTTTCTGTAATTTGTGTCAGCAAATTAGTTATAATTTGACAGTTTTCGTACTTATTTACTTTTTCCTGGAACTTCTCTTCATTTCAAAAGTTTAAACGAATAAATAAATTAATATTAGTGCATTGTTCAACTCAAGTAGGAGTATATATATAACAAACTGGTATGAAACATGCTTGGTTACTTCGTAAAGCTTCTTTAATTATTACTAAGCAATATAAATTTTAATAACATTAGTAGAACTAAGAATATTCATAAACTCTCAATCCAATAACAATTTGAATAATGCAATACAAATTAAAGCCACTGAACTAAACATTCTAATTTAAAATTCATTAACTATGCACATATATATTTTAGGAAATTTAATAGTTGCCTATAAAGTGCTAAAAGGAAATGAATAGATAATTGTGAATTAAATGTATCAATAAGGAACAGTATTCAGATAGTGATTGAAATTTGCTTCAGTTTATGACGTGGCGAATTCAGTACATGTTTAATAAAAAATAGATTTAATTTTAAATTCGACTATGAGAATGTTTTTAAAAATGTTATTTGAATAGTTTTTCATTTCAGCAAGAAAAATGATTTTGTTGTATGAGAAGTATAAATAATTCTCACTATTTTAAATTAAAGTAATGGGAGCTGTAATTTAGCTTTGAGATATTTGTATAATTATGTATCTTTCTTTAAGGGGACTTAGTACCTTTGCACCTTCAAAAGTTCGATTTTTCAATGGTATTAGCCGTTCAGTTACGTAATTGCTATCTTTTCAGGGCTTATTGCCCATATCTAACATAGTGTGTCAGTAGCTCAGAGCAAAGTGTGCCTGTTTTAATCCTTAACACCGGTGTGTTCTAAAAGGATTTCTGACCATTGAAGATTATATAGAACAATGCTTTAAAATTATACTATGTGGTGAAGGCATTATTAACATTGACGTAGAAAATATGTTGAGTCTACTTTATAATTAAAATGTAATATACGAACATATATAACACATCTCTCAAATCGAGACTAACCCAGGATGGCGCTTGAATGAAACCATAAACAGGTCTTTCTAGAATACTAACCTTTGCATTGAGCACCTTGTGCGAATTTACGAAGTCGATCAGGACCAGAAACAGCTGAGTTATCAGGTTAGGTAAGAATCTTTGTAGTTTTTAAAAATGGAAAAACCGAGTTTCATTTCTGATAAAACATTATTTTTATATAAAAACATTTAAAGCAAAGGCAATGGATGAAAAATGTTCCCGGACTCTTGTCCATCAAAGCAACGATTTGTCGGTGGTTTGCCGAGTAAACGTGGTCGGCCTACCGACACAAATGACGCGGAGACACTCAGGTGAACCTGGAGCCGTTCACCAGAAAATGTGAAGTGAAGTGACTTGCTGAGATGACACAGATATCATGGAAGTGTATTTATTTACTATCCTTCATGAAAGAGTGGGAGCAGGAAAAGGTTTTCAAGTGGGTGCCGCGATTGCTCATGGAACAAAGCAGCAACAGTCGATGATTCAGAGCTGTTTATCGCTATTTACTCTCAACAAAAAGATTTCTTGCAGAAAAAGGAAAAGAAAAATTTTAAGGAAAAAGATTTGGAAAAATGGAGCGTTGAACAG
>BMAW01101355.1:0-36231 GCA_019974015.1 Nephila pilipes | reverse complement strand
TATTTGATTTTAAAAATGGCACTGAATGTTATGAACATTTTAAAATAAATGGCGATCAAAATCGACTATTATTGCAATCCTGTACAACAAAAATGTAAATTCTAAGAATTGCTGTTTATGTAGCTATCAATGTAAACAAACCCTTTTCTAGTTGCTATTTTCACCTTTCCACAGGATTAAAAAATCTTTCTCATGAAAGCCTTAGGCTACTAGCAGGTGTTGTACCTCTGTGAATTTTATTCTGAGAACCTCAATTTTATTAATGCAGGATGATTAGATTTTATTTTATAATGATACATGAAAAGAATTATAAATACAAAATTGAAATACTTTTAATTTTCATTTTTTTTAATTAAGTAAATTAATTTGAGGTTTTAAATTAGGTCATTTTTAGCTTTTAATTGGTAAGAATTGGTTCTACTGTACATCTTTCAAAAGTTATCTTGTGGGTAACGTAAAGTTAGCTAATTATTTTCAATTTTTGTACGCATATTTCATGTTGTATAGAAAATATATTAATTTAATAAAGGCTTATTAATATTTTAGAAACTATCATTTATTACAAACTTGGCAAGCTTTCATACTGAAATGGAGCTAAGAATTGTTGTTTATGAAAATTGAAAAAGTTTGTCAAATGTTCTGCACTTTGTTTGCATGGTACTAAATTTAAGTACATAAACAAAATCACATATATATACATAAATAATAAATTATAAGCAATTAATAATTAAAAGCAATATTTATATTCTAAAGTTGTAAAATTACCAATAGGTAAGGAGTGTGAATGTCTTCGCATAAGCCGTGGTAACTTATTGCAAGGGTCTGACCGTGGCTCCGTGGTTTCCGAATCATTGTCACTGGTCGGGATGTGTAGCTGTATTGATGTATGTTAAATCAGATAAGGTCCCGTCCTATTGATGTCAAGTTCGGGAGAAGGAGGTGGAGTTATTCTCGTCCTTCAGCACATGCACAACATTACGAAGCCCTTCAACAATAGCTAACTTATTTGCTTCTAAAGTACAATGTTAAGAAACAATATCATTATATATCTTTGAAGTAGTCTAAAAAAATTTTTACTGTCTTAAAATTTCTAAATGTTAATAACTTATAAACATACTTTTCATACACTGAGACAATTAGAGTTTCAAGGTTGTGATTTAATATCTATTTTTAAACTCTATAGTTTAATTTCTCTTACTTTCACCACAAAATTTGAGCCTACCTGATTATAAGTGTTTTGATAATAAAAAATAAATTTGCGTGCTCTCCTTATCGAGGAAATGTTAATTTCATCATTAAAAAGAATATTAACATCATAGATAAGAGTAGAATATAAGGATAGTGTTGCACAAACACTTAAGTGATTATGTTTTGTTTTGATAACGTCGCGTTGGATAAGCAAACGAAGGGCTATTGGGTCCTGTAATTTTAACATTGGTCAAAGTTCTTAAGCAGTGAGGCTGGTACCTCCCTCCCACACCACAATCCCAAACCATAATTTTAAAAAAATTTTTGAAATAATAGTAAGCTTAGGTAAATTTTCTCCATCACTTTGACTTTTACCTTTAAATTCATTTTATATGACTTTTTAACCATATTTTCGTAAATAATCTTTTGGGTTCAGTGAAGTTTCCTGATGTTTTAACAACAAAACAAAACTTACATTGAGCACTAGAGTTTTCAGTTATCTTAACAACAGTGTGTAAATGTTTTGTATCTGAAAAATAATTTTGAAGAAGAAGTAATATAAAAAGTTATAATGAAAATTTTCCAACTTTTATAAATACAAAGTATTGTAGAAATATAATAAAATAGCTAAACGTATTTTAGAAGCTTTTTATAGTCAAAACATCTTTTCCTTAATGTCCAATTAGAGTTACTTCACTAACTTTAAGCAGATTATGATTACATATACATCTAAAAATTAAGAAAGAAAAATCAACCTCATAAATATAGTATATAAATACGCAGAAATCAATATGTGAAATGTAAGGGATATATCATGATTAATTGAAGATATTTAAAGAGTTCCTTGAATTTACATTCATTAGATTGGTATGATAAAACTTGGAGTACCAAAGTGTGATTCTAAAAATACTATTTGGGACTATAGATAATATTTACTTTAAAAGTATAAATCACGATTATTGACTCTATTCACTAAATGTAAGCGATGAACTAATTGGATCGAGGCGTTGTAGTAATTAATTTCTGTAAAATTAAATATTTTTACTCAGTATTTCATCTTCCGTTCGGAAGTGTTTAAATTTACGATTGTATCACCCTAAAAGGTGACTAACAAAAGGTGTTATGTTGATGAATAAAAAGAATTTTGCAAAAAAAATGTTGTTTTCAATGTTAGTCTCGGGAGTTATTGATTGATGTGTTATATATATATATATATATATATATATTTAGAAGGCAAACCTGCACTCATTCGTGCATATTTTGAGAAATTCGATTCAAGATAATGGGAGAATCTTGCATTCATTGAGTAATATGACCATTTTCAGATCATAAGTTGTTTGGAGATTATTTTCATGACAAAGATATTTACATAATCCAGTAGAAATAAATTAGGGAATGTTCAAATTAGAGAAACGAGGTTCTTCGTTCAAAACAAATGATACAATATACCATAAGAGTAATGTAACCAGGGGTATGCTTCGAGAATTTCATTGGTGGCTGAGCTTCAAGAATTCTGAGCATTCCCTAATTTCTTCTGCATGGATGAGTGAAGAACATTGTTTTTGAAAATAATCCCCAAACAATAGAGGATCTGAAAATTGAGATACTCCCAGTATCTGGAAAGCGTTTCTCAAAATACGCGCATAGGAGGTCAGATTTGCTTCGTTGCGAGAGATAGATATTTTAAGCATTTGATGAAAACATAAGTTTAAAATTTGTTTTAATTTATGTTGAAAAAAGCTTTAGACTAATAACATAAAGTTGTTATTTTAAAATTCTTTATTTCATACAATAAATTCTCGAATCTCTAGTGCTTAAGATTTTAGAACTCTTGGGACTTAAATTTTTATTCATTTCTTCACCTTACATCTTGAGCATAGATATACAATTGCACTGATTATTAATACGAAACAATTGATTTCTAATATATTAAAGAGATTTTCGCACTGTTTGATCATATCTAATCCCAGTGCCAATAAAACTAATGAGACCACCAAACTGTAACTGAATAGATTAATGAATCCTCGTCAAATTAAAATTCAAACCCAATTAAATTATGTCTCTTTAATAAAGTAATTAATCATTTTATCTCGGAGCTTTTCAAATATGTAGTATATATATCTTTGAAAATATTACTTATCTCGCTGACCAGTTTAAGAAGGAGAAACTAAAAGGATATATTGTTTTATAGTTGTTGTTATTTTCTAAAATGATAAAACATGAGAAAATAATAATTGTGTCGCTTTTCAATCATATTTATATATATCAAGGAATTTCCCGACTTTTGTTTGTATGATTTTGTACTTCAATATTTATCATCAAATATTTGCCTATTTTCCTCCAAATTAATAAAATCAATAATTTAGCTCTAGAATGTAGAATTGTGTTAATAAATATATTTTAAATGTACGTTTTAAATGTCAACTCCTTTCTTTATTTCATTGATTGAAATATTTATGAAGTTCGTTAGTAAAAAAAAAAAATGGATAATTCCGTTGAAAATATATTCCGGAATACATAACGCTATTAAAATATAACCTGCAGATGAATAGAGAAGTCCAAGAAGCCAAAATAACTAAAAATTTCTAGGGTTTTGCGTTAAAGAAATTTTAAGCAGCTGCAGTATTGAGAGAGTCTTACAAACGAGCATTAATTTTAAGCAATTTATAAATTGAAGTTCTCTTACAAGCAGTAATTACGATTAGTGTTCCTTCATGAAGTATCAGTAATTTTATCGTAAATACGAGTTATTTTGTGAAGTTAATGATTATCTGAAAGGAGTTTGGAGCTACTTTAAGGTCCAGGGCATCAAGGGAAATTGTGGAATACCATAATTAAGACTCCTTGTTATATGAAACTCCTTGTTATATGAGACTCCTTGTTATCTTTTCAAATTATTATTAATAATTCTTATATTTTTGTGTGTGCCTAATAAAGAAACTTTAATGAATCTACAGGACAATAAAATTATTTTTTTTTTTGTAAAAAAAGGGGTTTTTTTTTGTTTTTAGTTGAATATGAGCGTGATTTTAGAGAAATATTTGCATTTAGGTACCTTTTTAAAGAAAATTATTATACAATATGGTTCCAAATTATTTATGCTAGAATTAAAATTACTTATGTATATAGTGAATCTAATATATTTTTTCTCTAAGTAATACCTAATTTTCTAAGAAATAATTTTTTTTATAGAAAATAGGAAAACAAATTAAAATTTCCAAAATTACTAAGTCCTACAATTTTTTCGAAGAAAATATACAGTGGTATCTGACAAACAGTATATTCAGTAGATTTTGTGTATTGATTTCTATATGCTGAGAGAAATATTTTGTATTTTTATGGAATATAACTTTTAAAAATGTATCCTAAAATTAAATGCATCTGAAAAATCCTGTTTATATACAACTTAAAGGGAATGAAAACCTTTTTAACCAAACTGATACTTTTATAGTTCAATAAAATGATTAAATTGTCATTATACGCACGCAGAATTCCAAAGCTATATGAATATTTTTTAAAAACATTAATATTTTCTAAAAAAGATTGATTCTTAAATTTGACATTTTATTTTCCCTCTGATAACCTAGAACCTTTAATTTTTTTAAAAAAATTCATTATTAATTATACTTGTACTGAACTTTATAAATCATAACAAGTCATATGGTTGTCTGAATCAAAGGTGAAATTTAAATGATATTATGATATTTAAAATTATATTTCAAATTTGTCTCAAAATTTATAATTTTACTTGCTGAAATTATCCTTAATTTTATGCTAACATGTGTTACATTTTTCAGCGTAAATAATATTTTACCAAATGACTCTATTTGCAAGAGATATAAGAAATTATATAGAGAGAGGTTCATCTTTATATAATTTCCTAAGTTCTATAAAATTAACTTAATTACAAATATTTACCTGCCTGTGTAACAATTTGTTTTTGTTTATCCAGAAGTATGTTTAAATATTTCTCAGCTTAATAATAATTTAAGTTTTACTTTTTGGTCTATGTTATAATTCTTACATTCAGAATTGATCAAATAAAAATATTTATATTAGGATACATATGTAAAATACGTTGTAAAATACAGTTGGATACATATGTAATATACATGTAAAATACATTCACATTGTAATGAATAATCCATAACAGAAAGTAATCATCATAACTTATATCAAAGAACGAAATGTATAATTGATCTTAATTGTGATGATTATTTACTGAAGGAGTACATATTTTTAAAATCAACTTTCTATTCTGAAATATTTTCATGTATTCAAAAATAAAATGTTATTAAGAAAAACAATATTTTTGTTCTTTATGTGATACATTTCTTTTTTCAATAAATCTTGTTTTTAAATTTATTTTCTGATGAAATTTCAAGAAATTTCATCAGAATGGTTAATTTCATTGACGCTCGTTCACATTGGAATTTTGAATGGAAATTACTAACACCAATAATTCTTAGATTTGTCGTTCATAATTCTAATTCTAAAAACTTATAAGCATTCATTTAATTCATGCATTAAAATTATTTTTTTTCTATTTGTCCATTTGATTTTTAACAAACCAAACATCTGATCATTGATTCTTTGAACTTTGTATTCTGAAAATATTTTTGAGCTTGACTTTACAACTTCATTTACAACTGTAAGTCATGCACATTGCATAATTAAGAAATTTTAGAAGTAAATTGCTGAATATAACCAAAACTATAGCACTAAAACTGATTTCGTTTGATAAATTAATGATTATTTGAGTTGCGAATAAGTGTTTCTCCATTAAAGAGCACAGAAAAAATTTACTGCAACTTTTTTATAAAATTAAATGCAAATAAGAAATTCCCCCTCTGAAACGAATGCATATCATTTTGTGAAGCATATCAAATATATACGAAAGTATTACATACCAAAGTATTTTTTTAATTTTTTAACTTCGTGAGGCATTAAATTACATAATTTTTAATCTTCTCTTTGCTATTTCTTTTCATAAACATTTCTTGTCATTGATTTATCGATACATAATGAATTTATTCAAATTCAATATTCAAACTTTTAATTTTAACTATTTCTTAGCATCTGTGCCTTGTTTGAAGTTTCTTGTATTAATATGAAATCTCAGTTGAGTAATTTTATTTCCTCTTGTAGCAACTAAATGTTTCTTCACATAAATGAAGTTTGATAAGTTCAGAGTTAAGTTGAATTAATATTATTACAAATTGTCATTGTGTTTCCTGTATGTAAAATATTTGTTTCATCACATCTCAATCTTGTTAAATACGATTTTTGAAACTGATATGTTTGCATTTATACTTAGAATTTAATTTAATGAAGAGACTTTAGAGAATGTAAGTAGTAGAGGTGAGGACATTGCTTGAATATAAAATGTAATAAATATTCCAGTATTTTAGAATAGAAATTAACTATCTGAAATTTTCCAGATAATTCTATCTCTATTTTCCGTAACCTTTCAAGTATCTGTGTAACTTTACTACATTCATATAATTTAATATAATTTAAGTGCACTTAAGTTGACAGTAAATCTTCAAAACACAATATTTGGTAATACAGGTAATTTGTTTTTGGTCTTATATAACAATTTTATCATATCTGGCCGAAAAAAGTCTAAAAATAAGTTTATTTTCACATTTTTCATTACTTCAAAACACAATATCTCAAATTTTAAACATCAATAAACCTGAAATTATTTATATATATATATATATATATATATATATATATTTCAAATTCATATACATAGAATGAACTGTTTTTTTAGATATCATATAGAGTAGATGTTTTTTTATTGCATTAAATTGAAAATTATAATGTTTTTTAAAGAAAACTCGAAATACCACAATTTTCTACACTGTAACTTCTATAACTATAACTTTTTTTTCATTTGAGTCACCATGTTCAGCAGAAGTCTTAATTTTTTGCTTATATTTGTATAAAAAAACTTTTGATATCAAAAATTTACGCTAACAAAAGTTTTCTTTGGAATTTTTATAATTTTAAAGCCCTACAAGTTCATAGAATATGCTTTCGTATAGGTAGAATTTTTTTTTAATTCAACAAATTTTTTGAAGGTGCACTGTTACCTTGATATTTGCTCAACAACTTATACATATGTCTGAGTCATTTGTCCACTTAATTTCATTGATATCGGATACATTAATCAAGTGCAAAATGTGTAATTATTTCTTGTAAAAACTTCAAGAATTTAATTAATTGATTCAAAAATCCTCTTCTTATAATGTTCTTATTCAGCCGTATGATTTTTTCAGATTTTGAAATAATAATAAACTTAAAAGGTATCGCCATTTGAATTCAGTCAAAATCTACAAAACTAGAGCACACATTTTCACCAAACACTATTGTCGTTGATATTAGATTTCCGTATCCTATAACGTCTAGAACAGTTAGATTTGAGACAAAAGGATGCCATACGGTGAGCATGACTTCACTCCTGACCACACCAGAAGAATTCGATGCAATTAAGAAGCTCCTTGCAACAGACAGGTCGAATTAAGAGCAAGTCTCGGCGATAAATGAAGCTCAAAAAGACGTTAATGACTGACTTGAGCGTAGGCGGCATAGTGTCCAGGAATGTGTGTATTGGCTTTGTTACTACCCAGTAATTTAATTCTGAAAGGAGTTATCTAAGCGTAATCTTTTGTTTCAGCAAATCTTCGTTGTGCTTGGCTTGGAAGCAAATAAATAACCGAACTAAAAACATGAGTGTGTTAGTGGTTCTAGGAACTTCTTGGTAAAGAGAGAACGTGGAATTCTTATCAATTGTGATATTGATTTTCTTTATAAGATATGCTTAAATTTACTGTTAAAACTTAAGACGGATTTTATAGTGGAATGCAGAAGGAATAGAGTGAATGTTTATTTCTTTTAAAATACCCTCGTAAACATGTTATAAAGTGCATTATCTATAAAATATTGATATGTATTTTATAATATCACCATGTAAAAACATTTTGCTATGTTTTTTAAATACTTTTATGTGGAAGTTGAAGAAAAAAATTAACCATTAGATAACTTCTATACATTTTTCAGAACTCATTGAATTTACAAAGCTTTATATATATATATATATATATATATATATATATATATTAATTATAAAATTATGAAATCTTAGAAAATAAATATAGACGAACTAGTAAGCCGGAAGCATATCCTTTGGCTCTATATATCATTCATTTGATTAATTTTAATATTTCTAGGGTTTTTATAAATAAATAAAAATTATATAAATACAGTGAAATCCCTCTATAATGATATTTTGCGGATCAAAATACTAAATCGTTTAAAAGACAATTATCGTTATAGAGGAGATCAATATTGGAGAGAAATGAATTTTGTTCTTCATATCAAGTGGTGCAACCATAGGGGATCTGCATTCCTTTTTTGAGTTCACGCAAATAATAATACATATAAAATGGAATGAGAACAACAAGTTTACAATATAGAGTAACTTTTACACCCCCAAGTCTTAGTGAAGGACCCTTGCCCAGAGTTCTGGAGTTACCATAGCCTGTAAATGTTTACCGCATATTTAAATAACAATTGTTTAATATATAAATAAAAAAAACCAAAACTCTTCTTTAAAAGGTATTATAGAGTATACTTAAATTGAAATAGATACATATTAATTAAATCTTATTTATTTAGAATTTTGTGAAAAGAAATCAGATTTTTTTTTGCCTTATCCATAGACATTCTCTTGCAAATGGAACAAAGTACATCTAAAGAATTTAGATGCTCTTCTGTTACATAAGATAAGCTAGAAGAAAAGTTATGAAGAACCTTAATTGAGTACATTAATACTCAGGAGATAAGTTTTGGTTCTCTGTACTGGAATCATCACTTTTCATTCACATCATCATCATCTTCTGACTCATCTACTTCAGCGTTATCACTTCTTATTTCCGAAAGAATGTCTTCGTCTGTTTGTTTCAAAAAGATCGGTACTTCATCATCGAAATTTCACTAATCTTGAACAAATATTTCAAATTTTTTTCCAGTTTTACCTTCGTAATTGATTTTTTTTAAAAAAATTGATGATAGTACTTTCTTCCTCAGAATATCCACAAGAAGTATAACTTTGACTCTCTTCGTCATTTTGAATGAAGCCAGCTTTTTTCCAATAATTAGATATGCACTGTGTGGCTTCATTTCTCATCAACTCCCAATAACATATTCATATACATTTTTACATTAACAATAACAGACTGTGTGTTTATGATTAATATTATAAATAATTTTATCCACTAAACGTTTTCTGTAATACCTTTTGCAGTATATCATAATGCCCATATCGAGAGGCTGTAAAGTTGTAGTAATGATTGGTGGAAAAAAATAAACTTCTACACTCTGCAATTTTGGAATTATATTTTGCTCGGAGCTGTTGTCAGTTAAAAGAGCAGTGTTGTTTCCCTCGATTTCATATATTTATCAACATTTAATAACAATTCTTTAAATATTTTTGAAGTCTTCCAATCTCACTTGTTCCCAGTGTAGTCCACAAGCATACTCTTAATTATTTTAAAACATCTTGGCTGTAAGGATCTTCCAATTATAAGATGTTTTAATTTATCCTTTCTCGACATATTTGTACACAATAAAACTGTTAAACCCCATTTGGATTTATTGTCCCTTTTCAAGTTTCTTCTTTGAAAGCTAGTGTTTGTTCAGGTAATAACCCCGTCTCTCCTCTGCGTTATATACATTTACAATGGAATATTTTCAAAAATATTACACATTCTCTCTGACACCATGTGCGTAGGTTCTCCAGCGGCACTGATTTGTCTTCGAAATGTAACTTATGGATAGATATCTCATGTCGGTCTCGAAACCTTGTTAACCATCCATTGCTAGTTTTGAAATCTGAGTTCCCCATCATGCATGCCAATTTTCTGACTTTCTCACAAATAATTAGCTCATTTAAAGACACATTCAGAGCCAGTGTTTCTATAAGCCTTCTAAACTTAGTCGCATCTTTTTTGTTCTTTAAAGCTTCCTTTATCATCTCCTTTGGACTGATATCATCTGAATTGAAAATATTTTAAACTTCTTTCTGTTTCTTTAAAAATGTTGCAATAGTTGATTTTGAAAATCCGTATTTTGCAAATCTCTGCTTGCTTTATAGATCTATCAATATATTTTATGACGTTGACTTCCACTTCCACAGATGTTTTTTTTTTTTTTTTGGAGTCATTTGTATCGATTTTCACTGACCAAACTTTGAAGTAAATACACACAAAAAATTAATAAATAAATTGATGAAAATCTTCTAGCATAGCACTAGAATAATTCCCGATTCGAATTACCGTAATTGACACAATTTATTATAGATTAAAATTATTATGCTGTACAAGTGTATACAAAAGAACGTTTCATAAAGTTTACTACTTGACGCTTCGGGGATTTATTTATCACTTCCGTTGAAAGGAATGCTTGACCATTTTTCGAGGAGGGGGGATAGGAATAGAGTTCAACGTTGCGTTTGCCAGGAAATGTCATCTCTACTTCTCCCTCAAAAGAATCGCAATTTCTGGAAACCTTTGTTATATCAGCAAAAGCAATGGAAAACTTCTATGAAGTGTTTCAACAGAGAGTGTAGCTTGAGAACCCAAACCAAAGGTCATCCACATTTTATCTAGCCTTTCTTTGAATAGAATTTTATTTTTAGGCATCTGTTGAACTTTGAAAACAAATATCGTAATAGAGATAATTATTTTCGCTGGAGGGGAACTATTACCATCGTTGCAGAGAGAGTTATCGTTGTAAAGAATATCATAACCCAGAGAACTACTTTGCATTTATCTGAAGAAAATTAAGCCAGGACTATGAAATAAATATCGTAATGGAGATAATTATCGTTATTGAGGATAAAGTTGTAGTGAGATTATATTATATTATGTTATTTAGCACCTCAATATATTTGACAATTTCTACATAACTGCTTGTAGTAATTAAATTTTACCTTAAATAATATGATTATGTGTTTCTTACACAAATAAATTTTATTATAAAACTTGCATGAATTTAAGAGCTTTTCAATTAAAAAATATTAGAACAAGAAATAAATGTTACTCGTTAAATTTTCAAAGTAGTAACTATAGTCAATGGTATCATTTATATAGATAAGATTGATCATTTTAACATTTTATTTCTGAAATTGTTGATTCTTAATAAATATGTGATTAAATATAATAACTATTTTACTAAGTTCTAAAATTTATATTTTAGAATACAAAGCTATGTCAAAGAAGTTAAAATTCATTTTTGTAGTTCTATAAATGCTAAAAATAATGGCATTGTTAATATAACTTATAAGAAAAATGGTACATTCATTTCCATAGTTTCCTATCTAATAAGTTAATAGATCACTAGAGAAGTGAATGCATGTCCTAGGATTAACTTAATAAAATCACATTTCAAATAATAAATGTCACCGCCAATCATAATATGTTTTTTTTTTTTTTCATTTTTAAGGCAGAAAAAAATTCTGTTTGCCCTTAGAGTCTTCTCTAACTACGAGAAATCCCATTAACCGATGACGCGTACGAAATTAGGAATTTCACTTTACTGTCCTACCTTATTACTAACTTAATTTTGACAAAAAAAAGGACGTAATGCCGCATTTTGCTGACAGTACTTTACTTTCAAAATCTAGTTGGCTAATAAAATTTTCTTCTTATTTTCTTGTGAGAGAAATGATAGTATCAAAGAGTGTTGCTAAAATATCATCATTTTCATAAGATATTTTGTTTCAATTTTAGAAATGAAGCAAATATTCCAAGTAAGTATAGTATCATAATTTTACTTTATAAACTACCAGTTTCAAAACAAGAGATTTTCTAGAATTTATATGCATATGTAGTAAAAATATTTAAAAGAGTTAAATATGGAAATAACTGCCTTCAAAAATACTAAAGCCTGTTATAATTTAATGTAAAATTACAATGTATCCAGACAATACGGAATTTAAGATTTAAGGTTCCTAAAAAATGCTATTTCACTTTATATATAATATTATCTGAGATATGATTTTTTTTGATAATACTCATTCTAATAAATAGTTATAGATAATGAATTCACGTCTCCGGTGGCAACTAATTTGTATCACAAGGTTGAGAAAAATATAAGATTTGTTTCAAAATTAACTGTAGTATTAGTAGATATTTTAATGTGTTAGCTTTTATCTTATGACACATTTCAGATTTTATTATTACGAGTGATTATAAACAGTCTTTGCCATTATATGACTTCCCTTAGCCAGTGGAAATTTCATGGATGTTTTGAATGCAGTTAGTATGGATTATGCACTCAACAATGATGTGAATATCTATAGACCAACTCTCCTAATTCTGGATACTGTGACGAAGTAACATTCAAACGGTAGCATTTATTTGTTTTATTGAAACGTCAAAAAACTTCTAATGAAGTTGGAATTGTATTTGTAAAACAAAAAATGGCAGCGATAGACAGAGACTAAAAAAAAAAAGCGAAAACACATGTTGCCAGTTTTCTTGCGGCAAATGTTGAATAGAGCTGCTGCACGTACCATGAGAAGAGGAATGTGACATGTGGTAGCATATATTATTACATCAGGCGAATTTTGTAGATTTGAAACGAATGCTTTAGATTTCATGAATCTCTACTGCAAGGAATCCATTTGAGTAGGATCGGGGAACCTTGGCGGAGAAGAGAACATGAAATGTTGGATGATACTTCTGTCACAAACATGTTGCTCTAACAAACATTTGACATATTTTTCCTTAGATTATTGAAAAATTTACTGTCAGCGCTCTTCGAATGTGTACAGCTACGATAGTTCATTATGGAATCAATGTTACTAATTACATCATTCAAGATTTGTAACAGCGAAAGCCTATCAATGACATAATGAAGAATCGAGACGATGTGGTCCCACATATAGAGGGTACTATGAAACGTTTGTTAATACAACACTTTGGTGAAAGAGTTATTAACTAAATTAAATGCTTCATTTAACTACCGAAATCATCCCATGTTATACCAATGGAATTTTGGCAATTGCAGTTCGTGAAACCCAAAATATACGTATCAAATCCGGAAACTTAATATGGTGTAAAAGATGCCACCTCATGTCGTATGCAACATTTTCCTTTTCACATGGTAACACATCGTTCAATAACTCCCGAGTCTAACATTGAAAACAACATTTTTTTTGCAAATTTTTTTTTTATTCATCAACATAACACCTTTTGTTAATCACCTTTTAGGGTGATACAATCGTTCCAACGCTTTTTCCAAATCTTTTTTTTTTCCCCCAATTTTTTTTTCTTTTTTTTCTTTTTTGTTGCGAGTAAATAGCGATAAACAGCTTTCTGAATCATCGACTCGTTGCTGTTTTTGTTCCATCGAAAGCAATCGCGGCACCCGCTTGGAAAAAACCTTTTTCACTTCACTTCAAAAAAACCTTTTTCCTGGTCCGATCGACTTAAAATTTTGACACGTTTCAAGCAAAGGTTAGTACTCTAGAAAGACCTGGTTACTGGTTTACTACGAGCACCATCTCTGGGTTAGTCTCGGGAGTTATTGATCGATGTGTTATATGCTGCAGCTTTATGCAACATTTGCGACATGCTAAATTTCATCAGATGTGAGGGTGCATGCGCATCATCGAAAATTTGTGAATAAAACAAAATATTTTCTTTGCTATTTATTACCAGTCATTTATAATTGTTTTCCTAATTTTTTCTTAGTTTTTGCTTAACACTGCCATTTTACATTTAAAAAAAGTTCCTTCTCCATTTTAAGTTCTTTTTTTTTTTTTTTTTTTTTTTTTTTTTACAGTGAGGACCCCGATTCAGTGTAACGAAAAATAGGTGCGGCTATTTAGAATTTTTAACCGTTTTTCTCTATAACCATAACTACTAGAGAGGCTCTATTGCTTTTCTCATCATTCTTGAGCGCATACCTTATAATACCCGTATTCTCAGTTTTATTTCGTTCATTCAAATGTGACGCTCACTAGGTGGTCATACATAGGCAACATTAATTTATAATATCTCTGCATTAGTAATTACTATTAGTCTGTGTCTTATATTAATATTATCCTAACGCTCTTTGCGGTCCCGGTATACCAATCGCAACCAAATACGTTTCGTAATTTTGAGCTTCGCATAGATGAAGGAGTCTATATCTGAACAAGAATTCCATATATCATCTCTTATGAAGGTATTAAGCAGTTACTTGTTTACCATGCATCTACTTTTATAGACTACGAGTTTTCAGTAGATTCTAGACACGAAGACGTTGTTGGGAATGCTATGAAACAAACAAATTGATTTCGGAAGAAGCGAAAGTGCGGGTGTAGGAGAAGGAGCTAGACCGGCATAGAAAGCATTGAATGTAAAATGGTAGAAATTTAGAGGTAAAATATAATTGAATATATTTATATGTTGCTTAACTGTTTTCGTTTCCAGTATGTTATAAGTGAAGGAATCAGTATTGGATACCAAGACTATACATATATTACCCGTATATTTAAATATAACATCAATAGGTGTTATGAATGCTAACATTTAAAAAGATTAGTACCTTATAGGGTACAATTTACGTATTAAAGTTACAAATAAGAGGCAAGTTTTAATAAAAATTATAATAATAAAGACATGTTTACACAGTATGAATAATTTAATATTTATTTTAGTGATATATTCGAAAACTGATTGATATGACATCATGTATTGAACACAATTTATCAATTGTCTTGTTTCTGATATCGATCCCATAGGTCATATTCATATTTATAAGTTTCATTTTCAAAAATACAAACATTAAAATTCCAGCTTAAAATTTGGGCCGTGGTAGCCTAGTGGTCAAGGTCGTGGACTAGAGGCCGGCAGTTTTTTTTCAGTCGCGGGTTCAATCCTTGGCCGCCAAAGACCCACCGTGTAACCGGGGCTGAAGCACTTTAAATCTGTTCGAGGCCCAATGTCCTCCTGTTGGGGTGGAGTGGATGTTAGGAGTGCCAACTCAGGTGTCGTCCTCGTCACTTGACCGTGGTTCAAAATTACGAGTTCCGTCGCCAATAACCCTCGTGTTGCTTCTAGTGCAACGTTAATAAAAAACTATACCAGCTTAAAATTTTAACTTACGCTAAGTAAATAATATTATTGCTTGACAAAAAGATTTCACTCCTAGACATTTTTAATGCAAAACTTTGAGAAAAAGTGTTTATTTATTATCTATACAAACTTCTCAAAGCTTACGCCCACAAGTAAGGCTTGATGTAAAAGTAAAATCTATATGATCACACTGTTTTAATTGATACTCAATTTTCAAACTTCTTATTGTACCTGGCAACTACATGAGACCATTTGAGTACATTATTAGCATCTTTTGTTTTCAAGGTTAAATGGTGTACTAAGAACTGAAATAGATTATAATTTATATTGATATCAGATTGTATCAGCATGCCATCACTGCACTCGAACTTGAACTTACCGAATTTCATCGCTTCCCAAAGAGAAAAAGCACCTTATAAGACATCACTAACATTCCGGCTTCATTCGGGTGACAATTGCAGATTAGTGTCGAAAGAAACCACTGGAGTTTTTTCCGAAGTGTTCCTGTGACTAGTCACGTGATAATACAAGCACTTAAGCGAGGATGAAGATTCTGATGAGAAGTGAATAATGCATTGCATTGTGATTCAATGTAGACTCTTAGAATTGTAAAAATTGGATTAAAAAATATAAAAAAAATGTGGTTATTAATGAACCAAAGCATGTATATTAATTACATTTTAAATAAACCTTGTATAGCTATATTCAAAAGTGGTTGAATTGAGTTTCAGGGAGACTAAAAATAAATTTGAAATTTTAGCATTTTGCGTCTCTTTTCAGTTAAAGATCTTTCAAAAAAAAAGAGAGCAGAAGTGCTTGTAGCAAAATAGTTTCATGTGCTTTCCCTACATACTGAATAGAACAGTAAAATATATTTTTTCCAATTTATTTATATTAATAATTAAACCGGCTTTGCAAGTCAAGTTACGACCAATCGAAATTTAAAGGGGCTAACAAAGGCAATACTGATTATTACGCGATTGATTATTAATTCAAACTGAGAAGCAATACAAAGGCTATTAACAATAGAGCTCACAATTTTGAACTTCAGTCAAGTGATGAGGAGGAAACCTCAGCAGAAACATCCCCCTTTTCGAAACTTTCATACCATGAATATGGGAGGATTTGGGACTTTGACCATACTTAAAATGTATCAGCCGAGCCACACGATGAATCTTTAGTGTTGTGACGTTGAACTATTCGCGGTTTCTCTTCACTAACCTTGGGGACTTTTGATTGAGATTGATTGCTTTCGCTAAACAACCTTTGCCCAACCAAAAATGAAACGTGATACGTAAAGCTATTATGTAAAGAAGTTAGGAATGAAGTGAAGCGGTTGAGTTGAGAAATATAAAAACTCCGACTGGAAGTAGCAAGAGTATCTGAAAGAGAGGCTGTAGGTGAGGTGAAGCTGAAGAGATAGATAAGAGGAAGGAAGAAATAGAGGGTTCGAGGAAAGATTGCTGTTGGAAGGATATTTCCTAGTGTTTTCAACAGTTGCTCCAAAGTCTGAGTTGCAGTCGAGGAAGGCTTAGTGGTAAGAGTCTGTTAGATTATTATTGGTGGGTTAAATTGAAGTTAATAGAAATATTCCCTTGGAAAGCATAGCCATTTGTTGTCATAGTAAATATATGTTAATAAATTGTTCAAGGTTGTTTTGATGATTCTGTAATTATTTATGTTGTAGTGTTTAACAATATAATCTAGTGATGGCACAAGAGGACGCCCGGGTCGGGCGGGCGTCACAGTGTTATCAGGACTCGAACCCACGACTCGCCAAAAACTACTCGTGACGCGAGTCCACAACCTTAACTACTACACTATCGAAACCACAACTTAGGGAAGAATTTGATATCATAGAAGTTAGAAATTCTGCTTCATTCTGGAAATATGAAGTTAACATTTATTCAGTTGCGTAAAAAACTTATGGTATTTTGTCGGACAGATGGGAAGGTAGGGAATGAATGGTCGATATTTCTAAAACATTTACTTTATTGACAGCTCAGCTACAAATCTATACTATCTAACCCCACTCATTTTTCCCCCTTTGCCTCCACTTTCTCTCTTGAAAGCTTACACTATATATACACATAATATATAGTGATCAGATTGTATCAACATGCCATCAGATTGCATATCTCCGTTCTCTTCTTCGGAGGATGCCCTCTGATATAACTAACTGTTGAGGAGTGCTTATTCCCCAAGAGGACTATTAGTGACCAGGTCTTGGATAGACCCGTCACAAACTGTCTCTTTAGCTTTATTACCGATCATATTCCGTCCCCTTTTTATACAAAGTTATTAATATTATTAACCACTTATATTCCAAAGGAAAGACAATTATTTAATGCAATAAAAAGAACAATAATAAAATGCTTTGATTGTAATAGGTACCTCTTTTCAACAGATTAAATAGATGAGCACATTTATTTAAGACCTTTCAGTGCAAAAAAATTAATTATATTACATCAGCGTTAAAATATGTGTATTCTGAGCAATAAAAAGAAATCGAAATGTTGTTAGTAGATCACTTAGACTGCTTGTTCTCATTATATTTTTTTTAAAAAAAAATCTTGTTTTTTATGAAATATAATTGAGAAGAAGGACAGTGATTTATCTAATAAAATTAATTTTCATCTGTAAGTGTATGATCTGCAATAATTCAGCAATTCAAATAATTTTTCATTTAATGACGACAAGGAAGCATGACCTAATGTCAGACAAATCTTAACCTAAATGTATGTTTGCAGTCTAAATATTAACATTGATATCTGACCCAAGTATGATGACACCAGATCTATTTTAGCACCTTTCACGAAAAATAAAAAAAAATATTGTCATTTACGAAAAAAAGTAATGCAACACATGTGTGAAAAAAGTGACTATCATTTAAGACACATGTCCAACAGAGTAAGGTTACACGGTTCAGAACCTGCAATTAAAAGATCGTTTGTTTTGTTTATTCAAAAATGTTAATTCCACAATGAAGGAAGACATGTTATGCTGGTCTTAAACATAATGGTATATTTAATTTTGAGTGACCTTTTAATGAGCCTGTATCTTTTAATTCATTTTTTTCTCAGCATAATACTCCTTTTGATAATTGCATTTTAATAATCCTCAGTTAAACGTTTAAAATATAAACACTTTGTGATATATATATACTTGTGTGTGTGCATGCAACTTCATCAAAACGAAATAGAATAAATAAAATATAATTTGTATTACACAAAAATGAAAGCAAAATGTTACTTGTTTTGGGTAATTCAGGTATTTTCTTTTAAATATTGGGGTTCATATCGAAGCTTTGAGAACAAACCACTAAATTCTAAGATCAGATTAATGAAATAATTATATCGTTGGTAAAATTTAACAGAACTCATTAGATAATATTTACGAATTCAATACATAAAACATTCAATTCAATTAAAAAAACTTAAAAGTGTTCAAGTGAATCTCAGAAATATCAGCTTACTATGATATATTCTTAAGTGAATTGGATTATAATAGATCGCGATTATAATATTATTAGCAATTTTTTTTATGCAAGGATTGAAAAGATTAAAATACAAAATAGTCTGCTATATGTTTTTAACAATCGTATAAAACATTTAGAAAACACTTTCAGGTTTTCAACATATAATATATAATTATGATAGTAAGTGAAGGAATTTTTTTAAATATTATAAATTTATTATTTGTTTAATTAAATCTTTTACGTGTCATAGGTGTAAAATTTTGATTCAAAGAAATAATTTAGAGATACAGTGTTTTAGAAGCCTTTAAAATATTTATTTTTACAGGAAACCAAGGTAATGTGCATTATTAATAAAACAACAAATGATTAAATGCATCAAAAAGCACATTTAATAAGGTGGCAGAATATAGCTGAATATAAATAATTGAAATATGACGAGAAAAATTATGCTATTGACTACTTTTTTTTTTCATTTTTAGATAAATTTTAAATATTTACTTATGTGTATTGAATTTATCTCTTCTAATAATATACTAATTCCTAAATATAAATTTGTCATTGAGAAATAAATAAATCTAATCAAGAATGAAATATTTTACTCCTAAGGGAAAATAATTCTAAATGCTCTCAAGCAGCGATATTTATTTTTGCAATACATAAAAAAGTCATACTCCCAAGATATATATCATAGAATTAATACCAATGTGTGTCTAATTAATTATACATTGTATTTGTTAAATTTCACAACAATATGTTCAGTATATTTGTCGAAGCATGATTTATACATGGTAATTAAATTTATTTTTGAATACATAATCAGATGATACCGTAGAGTTTTGTTATTAAGGAATGCAAATTAATTAATTATTAAATTCCAATAAGAAGCTGATGCTTTGAGATTGATGTAGATTGCATTTCTTATTACTTTAAAGAAAGTCTGACATTTATTATTAAAACATATGTCTTAGAATTTTTCTTTTAATTGATATTCCGTGGAATTCCGAATTAAATATACAACTAATTGGAAAGACGGTAAAATATTTTGACGATGGTGGCCGCATATTTAATGATTTGATCATTTAATTTGGTGCATTTCTTGAAAGAAAGCGTATCTATGTATTTAAAGATATAAAATACATTTAATTTTATATCGAAACGTACATTAAGAGTCCAACATTCTGAACCCTTTAACATTCATTACACATAACAAGACATATATATCTTTGTGAATATACGTTTTACTTAGTTAAGAATATTTTGTTCTGAAAATTTCTGAATATTATTAATAAAATCAAACTTTTCTAAATATTAACTCCTTTGTTTGTTAACGTCGCATGTTGAAGCAACACAACTGAAGACTGATCTCTTAACTTTAAACTTCGGTCAATAAATGATAAAGCCGAACCTGGCATGGCAACTCCCTTTCCAAACTTCCATTTTACACCAATGGAAACACTTAGGACCTCGGTCAGATTTAAAGTACATTAGAATCACTAAGATACAAGTCTTTAGTAGCACCAATTTTCGAACCCACGGTTAAACGAAATCAACATCGACTGCCGGTCCATGAGCATGACAACTAGGCTATCTCGATCTCTCTAAAAATAAAATAAATTTGCTTAAAATTCTACTTGCGAATTCAATCATGTGTGAAATGTACACAAGTATCAAAAATATTTGTATATTTTTTATTTAAATCTCACTACCACTTTTAAAATCGTATTTAAAGAATTGTTATATATTTCAATTTCGAGCACATTTTTCATTTGGGTTGTTGCTATCGTGTATATGAATATTACTAGGTAAACATTAGATTAACCGAAAGACCTACGTGACAGTAGATACCATTTCAGGTGCATATAAAGAAATTCTTATGAGCAATTCAAGTACAGGGAAACATCAAGTTTAAAACAGTTTGGTAAAATACTAGGAGAGTAATGAGTAAGTTCTTTTGTCAGTGAAGTATATGGGTGATTTCTACAAATTATATTGGTTCTTGAATTATCAAAAAATTTTCATGCCTAATAGTAATTTCTTTTGTGCCTTGCCTTTGTAGATGTTGTTGATTTGGAGAAATTAAGGTCTATTATTAGGGATTTCTTTAGAGATTCACTAAAAAGTATAAGCCTATCCACAGCATTTGCATCAACTACAGTAATGGTAGAAGTCTTGTTAATATTGTATGTTTTTCTGGCAAGGAAGTGAGCAAATTCATTGCCGAATGTGTTAAAATCCAATGCCATCCATGTTGAAGTCATATGAGTTTTAGATTGGACTTGTTAAATGATCACACATGGCACAAACGATGTTAGTTGAAACATTTTAATTGGTTCTGAAGCAGAAATCTTTTCTTAAAATTAACCAGTCAATCAGTTGAAACTATGACCGAATTTGTTAGGTAACGAGAGATGGTTTCCTTAATAGCAATTAATTCTTTCTAGAAAAGGTAGATGCAATAGAACCAATAAGACGTCGAGGAAACTTTCTTTATCTAAAAGATTTCATTTATTTAGTAGAAGAATTATTATGCTTTAAACACCTTTAAAATAGTATTAAATATTATATGTCGTAAAATTTCAGGTGTATACATAGATTTCATAATACCTAAAATAATGGTAGGAAATAATAATTATACCATTTCTTCCTGAAAAAATAAGGTAACAATATTTGAAACATGTAACTTAAATAGTTTATGCCCCAAATGATGTATAATGTAACATTAAAATCGTATTTTTCTAACTAATGTCGTACTAATTAAAGGATAAATTGCAGAGAAACATAAGATAAAAAAAAGTTAAGTTACCTTCACAGACTATCTTGGAGATTTTCTTCAATAACCAAATATTCATTTTCAAAAAAAAAAATGGTTTTGCTTTTATAAAAGTCAAACTAAAAGCAACCAGAAGATTATTGATGACGAAACTCGTAATTTGGAGCCTCCGTCAAGTAACAAGGACGACCAAGGGGCTGACACGTTCTCTTCTAACTTTCACAACTCGCAAACCGGACTACTTTATGAGCCTCGACAAATTTAACGTGCATCAGTCCCGGCTAAATGGCGGGTTTTTAGTGGCACTGAACTCGATTCCTTGAATCGAAGAAAAACAATGACCACTATCACTAGGCTACCGCAACCGGCTCATTTTCATAAAGATTGTCCTATAGTATATGAAAGACTTAAATTTCGAAGGATGTACTCACAATATTGCCTAAAATCTGTTGAAACACAATTGGATTCGTACAAAAAATGTAAAATATTGAAATTCATTCAGTGGAAAAAATGTTAGTTAAACAAGTTTATATCACTATTGACATTGACCGAATTATATTATAGGGCCCATTTTGTACAAAATTATTATTATTATTATTATATATACTTTACTAATCATTATCATTAAGTTATGTTTTACAACTTAATCTTATTTGAATCGAACTAAACCGTTATTTATATTTTTAACCGCTGACTGTCTCGTCTTTTTAGGCAGAAAATGTATTTTCACATAAAAATGTTTTCTAACACACACGCATCTTTTTAGTTTTATAATAACTTTATGTAAAACATTATTAACACTTATTTTAATTTATTGCTAATTATGGTTTTGATATTTTTTAATTTTTTGTAACACCTTATGGTTGCATTGAAAAGTATTCCAAGGTTCGAAATTCATCGCCATGTTTAAAAAGGAATGTTCCTTTTTTTGTAATGGTGATGAGATAAAATGCACGAGAGCAGTTTTAATTATATAAAAAAAATTCAAGCATAATATATGTAATCAAAATAATTAATATGTTTTAATAAGGATTTATGAATTCTCTAGTATGGCAATGCTTTCAATCTCACTCATTCACACATAGTTACAAATCCCTTGCCGTGAATACTAAAAACTTTTACATATCGAAAAATGCACTTTCCGGAATCTTATGCAATTAACACCTTCAAATATCTTTCTGAAAAGTCAGCTTTGGGTCCCAGTCCCAACAAATCACATAGACATGACAGAAACTCCCGCTCTCTTCAAACGAGCTCTCTTCTTATTGCGGTAACCTTATCAACTTTTCTACCCTTAAATTCAATTATCTGTCGCTTTTATACGATTTCATCACATCTATTACTCCACCTTAAAAGTTCAACTAATTTGACCAACCACGTTCCATTTGATTGGAAATAATTTGGAAATTTATATAAAAAGTCAGAAAGAATCTGTAAATGTTAGTTAAGTAAATTTCATTAATAACCCAAGCTATATTTTTAATTACATTTCTACTTAATATGAATTAAGCAAAATTCAAATATAATTAAATCCAATTTGTTTCCCAATTACTTACAAAAATTAGCAAAAAAATAATAAAGAACGTAACAAATTTTAAAAGTAAAACACTAATATGGTGGTGTTTCAGAAAGTTTCCTTGTTAAAACAGGGAGTCGGCCTTAAGAATAGAAAATGAATAATGAATATAATTAGTGAATGAATAAATTAAGTCAATTAATCTTAGTTTATGTTAAAATAATGGTGTCCTAGTTTACTAAATCTCTTATTCTGATTCTAGGACTTCTCGATTATAGCACATTTGAATCCTATTATCCTGATCAGAAAACACTTCATTTTTCTTTGAATATAAAGGATTGCTTACGATGATTCACTAATATCTCCAACATTATATGCTTGGTATTATCTCGATCTTCTTTCTTCTTCTTTTCAATTTTATTTCGCTTATATATCACAAAAACTGGTTCAATTGATTACACTTCTTACTTTCATCTAATTTATATAATCACGTTTCTTAGGTTGGCATGGAATTAAAATTGCGTGCAATTCAATTTCAAAATGTCCCTGTGAGTTATTGAAGAGAAAATAGTGAATAGTCCAACATCACCGACTAATAATCTACGAATGTATTTTAAACTTTCAATTTAACATAAAAAAGATAAAATGCTTTTAATAATATTAAAAATTACATCTGGGACATAAAAAGCACTCAACTAAATTTACAATGCATTCTGAGAGCATATACAAATTATCTATTTATATGATACTTTCAACAAAGAATATATGTTAAATTAAGAATAACAATAGAAGAAAAGGTGAATAGGAAATTGTTATTCGACCTCACTCTTTTGAAAATTAATGCTTCTTTGCAACATAAAAGGCACTTCAGACTGCATAAAGTATCATTAAATGCATAACCAAAATTAGAAATGAGTTTCTTCATCCTGAAAAAAACAAAAAAAATATATTATTTGCTGAAACCCAAAGTCTATGTAAATAATTTCTGCACTAAAATGTCTACTAAATATAATTATATTTCTCATAACTTTTCTTTAATTTGTCCTCCTTTCAATGAAATACTTGTTACTTCGTATCTTAAATGTAATTATGCATTAATTAATGCTATATAATGTATTCCATAATTCAATTTATTTGAGTTACTATGTTATACTCTAACACACAGCACATTACTTTTGGTGTTTTTTAATTAGAAATAATATTTCAAATCTCTGAATAATATTGTTAAAAGGAAGTTCTTTTTTTACACATTTTGTAATATACCCTATTCTAAAATTTAAATAAATTTGAGAAAGAAATTGAGTAAAATAAAGAATTCAAAGTAACTGACAGGCAATAACCTGCTTCATAATAAGCATTTCTTAAAATTTTGATAAGCAGGATATTCTCTGATTCTTTGGAATTTGGTAAGCAGAACATTAGAAATTTGTAAATATATATATAGTTAATAAAATAACAATTAAATTTATAAATAAAAATGCTGTAGTTAATATTTAATTGTTACAAAAAACTTGAAAGAAAGAAAAATTCAAAAATATACCGATCGTTATATTTAATTCCTTCACAACGGATTTAATTTTAAAAGTTAACAATTCAAACACCAGGAATAACATATTTTTAATGAGTAATAATACTTTAATAAAAATATATGACACATGTGAGCAGAAAAAAAATTCAATTCAGTTTTTCTTGAGCAAAAATGTTTAAGGAATTTAGGTTGTAAATTAATACATGAATTTTCCATTATATTTAAGTAAATGTTGGCAATAATTCGCTTGAATGTGGAACGTTACATAAAACTTATTGAAAATCCCTAATTTTTCGATACGTAAAATCGGGTCAAGTTTTGGAGTTAAGCTGCATTTTAAATCTCATTATGAACTAAAGTTAAAAAAAATAATAAATTAGTGATATTACAGTAGATTAAATAATTAGCAAGGATAAATTCAACTGGCAGCTTTGAAATGAGTCAGAAAGCTTGATAAACTCATGTAATACAAATCTGGAAGCTTAAAACTGAAAATATGAATATCTCAGGCATTACAATTCACTCAAATTGACAAGTCAAAGATTGCAATTGGAATTCCTGGAAATTGACACGTAAAAAATTTCAACTAGGATTGAAAGAGAAAATATGATTATCTGAGGCAATACAAGATAAATGGCAAATGGGACATTTCAATTAAATGTTAGGCTTTTCAGGAATCAACACTCAGAATAAATTTGACCCATAAAAATAACAGTAAAATTAATAAAAATATTATTAGGAGAACTAAAATCAAGAAACAATAAAAAAAATAGTAAGCATGAAATCTAAAATCAAAAATAAATAAAATTTATACAAGTTTTTAAAAGTTTTCATAAAACAATTACTCTACGCTTGTACTTGTTGCCGTTTCAACGCAGGAAATAGTTTCAAAATTAAAAAAAAAAAAAAAAAAAAAAAAAAATTTTTTTTTTAGATGAGGATTCATCCGAAAGCAATCATAATTATTTCACAAATAATTAAAGAAATTGTAATAATTCTTTTAGAAAGAACAAATAATTAGAAAAAAAATCTAAAATTGAACTAAATCAATTGATTTGTCTGAAGAAAATGCACCATGGGATATACAAAATTTAAAATAAAATTTCAGAAAGAATTTAGTTTGAAACTTCTAAGTTGAATTGTTGTGCATACTATACGTATTCACAGATTATTTTTACAAAATTTCATTATGTATTTCATAATCTATCTGCTGTAACTTCCGCAAAATCAGAGCCATTTTTTAATACACTGAGCATCCACAAAGAAAGGTATATTCACTAAAAGCTTAAGGTTTTTGAAATAAACTAAAGCTCAATTTCGGAAACACGAAGTCATTGTGTACCAGTATTCACAGGTACTTTGAACTAAATTTCATAGTACTGTGTCTTCTGATCTTTCCACTATGCTACCAGCAAAAATAGTAAATTCTTCTGTTTATTAATATACTCGCAGATTATCAATCTCAGAAGTCAATTTGTTTTACAAACATTTACATATTCTTCATTACAAATTAATAGGTATGTAAATTTAAAGAAAAAAAAAGGTTTCAATCATATATTACAAAAATTCTGAAGGGCTCAGCCCCTTCTATATCAATAACTAATTATTCAATCGAGGAGTTTTTTAAAACATCAATTTTTAAAATTTAAAATTAAAACTCGATTGCAGGTTTAATGTTGTAAAATGGTTTTGAATGAAATAAAAGAAAAAAAAAACAATTAAATTTTTTTACATTCACAATAACATCAAACAAATTGTCTCCAAAATATACCAAAAAGAAAATCAAATTAAAATGAAATAACTTAGAGATCCCGAATCCCTCAAATAGTGGTCTCAGTCACAGACAATTATGCTCCTCAGAATTAAAATGACAGAAGAATTAAAAAGGATTCTTCTAATTCGCGTATGCACTCACATCCGCAGACAAACATTTTCTATTCTATAAAATGGATTAGCAATAATTCTGCATTTTTTTTTCTCTATTTAGCGCACTTAGAAACCAAATAGAAAAATATCTTTAAAATTTATATTTTTTTTGGTAAATTTGCCAAACAATTTCACATGCATTAATTTAAATCGATACTCTCGAAAAATGTTTTATCCTGAAATCTAATCATTCTAGAACTACCCTCGAAGTATTAGTGAAGTATTGAGTTGAGTAATAATGTATATTTTTATGATGTACTTTTATTAATATTAACAATTATTTTAGCGTAAATCATTTGACGTGGTATCATCTTTTTAAAACTGCAGATATTGTTTGAGATTAAGTGTAATTAGAATGTTATTTACATGAAAAAATCTAAGGGAAAAAACAATACTAATACATTTTGTGAAGGTGAAAATATTGTTTGTAATAATTATCTCTAAAATTTATTTAAATTATTTGAAATATTTAAGACATGACGAATGATATTTTGACAAATTGTGATTCATGATATTAATTGTATTTCACTTATAATTTCAATTAGCGTTTATTAATCAAATAACTGATGTACTACTAATTGACATATATTAATCAAACAATTATCATGACAAACCTGACATATATTAATGGAATAAATAATTAATTGTCACTAAATTGAAATATATGAATCCGACAATTCACTACTATAATTTGACGCATATTATAATCGCCGGATTGCTGTTAATGACAAATAGTGTTGCGTCAAAAACACAGCTCATCTTTTCACCCTCAAGTTCTGTTATTTTTATCGAAAAAACTCCAGTTTTTGAGTAATTGATCCCACAATATTACCGTTAAGTCAACAATTGTCCGGATCGCTTTAGAATCAAGTTCAGTTGCTTTTATAGAAAGAAATCCAACTTTTGAGTGATAGATTCCACAATGTTTCCACTATTTCAGTTAACATCATTGAATGTGACAGGATATCATGAATGTTCAATGAAAGAAGCTTTAAATTCCTCTCTCCACACTATATTTCTTCACTCGAATTTCATGTTCTTTTTCGGGGAGTGTCATGCGCTCTTATTGTATTTAGATCAAGGTACGAAACATTTTTTCCAGTTGGAGTTTCCCAAATTTGACCAGAGAAACACCGTCGTCATTAGAATTATGGGAATTTCGCAAAGCTCTACTATCGTCTTAATCTTCATCTTTTGAACTTGAATCCGTATAAGATCATTAGTATGAGATAAAAACCTTCCGTGAAATCACCTGAGAATCCTTTTTATTCTTCGATATTAGATAGGATTTTCTGGCTCAGCAATCAGTTCTTCATCGGTAAGACCCATTCTATTCATTTTATTTTAGGATCTGTAAAGAGGGAAACAACTTGAATAAAGTCCACTTTGGTCATTTCATTTCCAAGCAAAATGTTACAATTTAGGACCGTGTGACCAACCGTGCCAAAATAAAAAAGGGACAAAAAAGAAGAAACGAAAAGCCAAAATAAAAAAGTAACAGACATAAAATATGAACCAACAGAAAAATAATCATATAAAATCCTCTTAACAAACCTTCTAAATTTATAAATTGGTTTCACCGGTGAGACTTGACATTGAATATTTCAATGAAATATTTATAACACATCAATCAATAACTCCCGAGACTAACCCAGAGATGGCGCTCGTAGTAAACCAGTAACCAGTTCTTTCTAGAGTACTAACCTTTGCTTGAAACGTGTCAAAATTTTAAGTCGATCGGACCAGAAACAGCTGAGTTATCGAGGTTGAAGTAAAGTCGTTTTGTAGTTTGTTTAAAAAATGGAAAAAACCGAGTTTCGTGTTCTGATAAAACATTGTTTTTTAATGGGTAAAAACACCGTGTAAGCGAAACAATGGATTGAAAAATGTTACCCGGACTCTTATCCATCAAAAGCAACGATTTGTCGGTGGTTTGCCGAGTTTAAACGTGGTCGTACCGACACAAATGACGCGGAACGCTCGGGTAGACCTGTGGAAGCCGTTACACCGGAAAATGTGAGTGAAGTGACACAAATTATAATGAAAGATCGTAAAGTGAAGCTCCGTGAGATTGTTGAGATGACACAGATATCATATGGAAGTGTATTTACTGAAAAAGGTTTTCTCCAAATGGGTGCCGCGATTGCTTTCGATGGAACAAAAACAGCAACGAGTCGATGATTCAGGAAGCTGTTTATCGCTATTTACTCGCAACAAAAAAATTTCTTGCGAAAAAAAAAAAAAAAAAAAAAAAAATTTTAAAAAAAAAAAAAAAAAAAAAAAAAATTGGAAAAGCTTGGAACGATTGTATCACCCTAAAAGGTGATTAACAAAAGGTGTTATGTTGATGAATAAAAAAAAATTTGCAAAAAAAAATGTTGTTTTCAATGTTAGACTCCGGAGTTATTGATCGATGTGTTAATTTCATATCGTAACAAAAATTTTAAACTATTTATACTTATAATGGATAATCTATTTAAGTGTAGGAATAATAGATATTTTATACAGAAATATAGAATAAATCCAGTTTCAAAGAAAAAGAAAAATTTTCATATAGGAAAATATAATTTTTAGCATTAAATTTTACTTTCATTTGAACAATTATTTGCCAAAATATTGTACAAATATTTAGAAACTACATTTCTTACAAACATTTGTAAGTTGTAAAATGTACTTTGGGTTGGTATATTTCAAAGCAAGTATTTGCATTAAGTATTATTCGATAAAGTGAACAATAAGTTAGAACCCTATTCCCTCATTATTTTCCATATTTTGTCTTGGATTTGAAGTTGTAAGTTTTACAAATTTAAGTAGTATTTTTATTTATTTTGCATTTATTATTTATTATTGTTATTAATATTAGTATTTGCTTTTAGCTGTACAGTTATAGGAAAATATTTCACAAAAAAGGTTCATTGAATTTTGTTGTAGACTGTATCTTATTATTTAACCCACTTTTTGTACACATTGTAGGGCAGTATATTTCACGCACTTTCTCCATTGTGATTCACTCTGCATTTTGTATAAAACGACGTAATTATTAATAGAAATAATTAAAAGACGACAAAATTTGATAATTTGTCTTCTTTAAAATTGTTCCTTCGAAAAGATATCTTGACAACATTTTATAAACTCGATAAACACCAATTTTGCTTTTATTATGATCTAATAAAGAATATGATGGCTTCTTCTTTTATATGGGAACTTATTTAGTTTTTACTATACTATTTACCATGGGTGTGTGTCTTGTGTTCTGTAGCTGAAATGTACATATCTCTCACCTCTTTTGATATGATGAAAAATAAAATATTTCTGATACGAAAAATTGTCATTTTTTTTTAGCACGATGTTATTTATTATTACTCGTAATATTTTTTATTCTTTACATACTCTACTACTAACGTTTTTCATACCACAAAGTATCGAATCGTCTGCATTTGACATACCTTCAAAGCGCTTATATGACATTATATAGTGTACGATAAAAATGGCGGCTGAACATTGAAATATATTTTTCATTCCTTCTTCAGATCTAACTCATTTCCGCAAAATGTCTTCTGTGTTATGCAACAATGTTTATATTTTGGAAGCAAAATGTTTATAATTTATTTAAGAAGGGAACGACAAATGAATTTAACCGGCAATTTTATAGAAATGAGAATTTAAAGTTCACCATGAGAGGTGAAATGGCTTAATTCACTTCACCGGAATCGGTTAGTATTATGACACTTAGAGCTTAGACTGCAAAGTGTTAATCATTCATATCTGCGATTCTGAATGAATCACGTATTTTATTTAGACACCTCAAAATACTTTCCATTACAAATATCAATTTCAGTGAATTTTTAGTCACTTATATATACTTTTATTTCATACTGTATATTCTTATTAATGTCTTTAATAAGGCAACTGAGGGTGAACCGTGTCTAGTTTTCCAAACGGTCAAGCATTGGAGGTGTTGTCATTCAATATCAATAACAATTACTAAAGCACTTTCCCATAGAATTAGTTTTGGGCGCCTTTAATGATATTATATTTTCTCTTTTCGAACGTCATCTCGCACAGTAGGATCTCAGAAAACAGTACGACACTTATATCGGGATTTCCATGTTGACCACCTTGCGAGATTTCGATACAATAAGGCATAGCTTCACGGAAAGAACAAATTGAATTACACAAAGCTCTTACTAGTAATTGAGGCTATGATAGACGTCAATAATCGACTTAAACAGGAGTTCCTTAGTTACTAGCATTCTACTCTGGCTTTGTAACTGTCCCATAACTTAATTCGAGTGTAAACTGATTACTCTGAACCTCGGGATATTGCTTTAGCACCCAAAAAGAACATCAACGCCACATTTTTACTAAGGGTGCTAATTGGAGAAATTATACCATAAAATGCGTAAGAAAATACGTTTGAGAATAAAACACAGGAAATAGATATATTATAATAATTAATTCTTAATTTCTTCTATCTTAGCATCGATTTCAATAAATTTTATTTTACATAATATGGCGATAAAGAAGCCACAAATGATTGTAACATAATGTAAAATCTTTGAATGGGTAAATAATTTTAATGAGTTGTTATTCCTGTAGTGAAATGGTCATGTTCTATGCTTACGATTCTAATGTGTTCAGGTCGACTCACTGATTTTGGTCCTGAATGCAGAAAATATCTATCGAATAATGTATTACGTTCATTAGAACTAGGCATCAGTGGCAGGATGAGACAACTTTATAGTAGGAGTTATCATACTCAACTCGTAATAAAAGAAATAAAAAACCAAATCAAAATCTCAATACTTTGAATGAATTATTTTTACATATAATCAATTGGAAAAGAATGGAATTCTTAGATAACTTGTTTTAATGATTTTGCCAATCTCTGAAAATATTTGTATTTTGAAAGGATAATTTTTCAATGAAAAATTAAATCACGTTTAACAAGAAATTAACAAAAGCTCTGTACTGAATATTAAGATACGTATTAGAAAGTATTTAGAGCAATTAGTTCCCTTTCCCTTTGTTAATTTTTTTTTTCATCGAAGTCTGAAGGCTTAGATATATTGGTAGATGAGTGGGTATCACAAAAATACCAGCTGAATTTATTAAAAAAAATTTCAAAGTAAGATAACTTTAAATATGTTCAGTTTTGCCTTCAAATAGGGGATTCAAGTCAAACAAAAATCTTCCCATTCGTTCTCCTTTTTTTCTTTTTCAAAGCTAAAGTAGTATTGAAATTCATAGGAAAATAAACTAATTATTCATTGTTTCAAATAAAATTTTAGATTAATATTTTATATATCAAGAGTTCCTAATTTCTTGTTCGACAGTATGTATTCTACAACACACTATGACTGTAAAATATGAAAAAAATTAGAAGCAAATCTGAACCTTTGCTACAAATAACGTAAAATACTAAACTGAGACGATAATTCTCTCTCCTTACAAGATTAAACACTTAAGTTGGAACACATAAATCCATTAATAATAATTTCTATATAGTGTGTTCTTAATTGGAATTCATATTCCTGATTCCATTAGAATGCTACCAATTTTGAGCCATATGTTTTTTTTTTATTATAAACATGTAGTATGCACGAAAATATGGTGCCAAAAATTAATTTTTATGAAAATTAAAATTTTAATAAAAATAATTTAAATTTTAAGACCTTTAAATTCAAGTTTAAATGGTTGTTTTAAAAATGTGATACATGCTGTTTAAAATAATATTAAACCATTACAATGATACATATTTTCTTCAGATTAAATACCATTTACTTTTAAAGCAATTACATTTAAAAATGATTTCAGCAACTTTAAGAGAGCGGAAGACGCCAAATTGAACCAAGACATTTAAGAACACAATCTAACTTTTGGTTATTCGCCAAATTATACAATTTGATCTAAGATAATTTGCAAAGCTAGAAATTATGTATTATGACGTTGGGTCATATTCCACTGCAGGAAAAAGTTCTAATTTTAAATAACAATCTCTCTCTTTACAACGGCATGACCTTGGTAGCCTAGCGGTTCCGGTGGGGGTCTTGGGGGGGGGTTTTTTTTTTTTTTTTTTTTTGTCGAGTCGTGCCTTCGAGCTCTAATGCCACCAAAGACCAGCCGTATAGTGAAGATTATGTCTGTTAAATCTGGTTGAGATCCTATGTTCTCCCGTTCAGTTCATGGGGAAGTTTTGAAAAGGGGGTATTAGCTGAGGTGTCCTCCTCATCACTTGAACTTGAACATCATTTGATTCAAAACTATAAGATCCGCAGTCAATAGTCCTCGTGGTGTTTCTCTAATCACATTACATAATTTTTTTTCCAGCTTTGTCCAAAAAAGAATGTTACGTAATGTAGAAAAAAAATACAATTCGCCACAATTCTTTGGATATCTGCAAAAACAAAGTATTATAAAATATAATTGATTGAAGATAATAAAAACATACGCATGTAAAGGAAATAACTAATGAGATTAAAATAATCATTACATGCCTTGGTTCCTATAATTTTTAGTGTTTATAGTTTTTTTAATAAATAAAGCCCATACATCATAAATAGCTTAAATTATTTGAAGACCACACTCATATATATTCATAACTGCAAATATTAAATTCATTTTGAAGTGTTGTTAGTTAATGAGTCCTTTTCGGAACATCAGAGTTTTTAAGTTTCACAGCATAGCATATCAAGTTGTACAAACTACATAATTATAATTTATAAACATGTTCTAATGGATATTTATATACACTGAATAGAATGTACCCTGTATTTTTAATTCTAATTAGCTATCTTACTAATTTTATTTAGATGATTTATTCAGTACATTGCAAAAACTAAGGAAACTGTCTGCTATATATCACAGACCATTATGTAAATTTTTCTTGGAGAAGCATAAACTATTTTCCTGTTTCTTCGAAAATAATTTAAAATTCAGTTTGGAACTGTGATACGTTTTTGATGCATATGTTTATATTTTCTCCGTAAAGGAGTAAAAATTATATTGTTTTGATTCTTCAAATTTAAAAGATTTGTTTTTCCATGAAATCGAATAAAAAAATTCATTCTAAATATTTTTTTCATTGGTGGCATTTTGGATATATAAAACCTATATGTAAGCTTTTAAGTAATGAAGAATAGAAAGAAATGTAGGTACCATTTTTTCTAAAAAAAAAATAATAAAATATTTGTTGTGTAAGTAAAAGAATAAATACTAAAATAAAACAATATTCTCAAATAAGAAAAAAAATAAGGCAATTAATAAAGATAGTACAAATAACATAGTTTAGAGAGCTGAAACAGTTACATTTGTCAAGGCTCAATGTCCTAAAGTTGGAATGGTGTGGAAGATTTTAGATTCGAAAGTCAGCTCAGGTGCCGTCCTTGAAGTTCGGGCGTCAAGACCTAAAATTATTAGGTTCGTCACTAACAGCCTTCGAGTTACTTCTGAGTGCACCTTATCAACCATGCATCTATCTTCACCTATGAACCATTCACCTATCTTCAGTTTTAAGAGGCCTGTATAGGTAAAGAGAGATACTATTTAGATATCAGTCTTACATCGAAACATGGCTCAAAATTACTGACACCCAAAATAAGGCTCTAAGTTCTGGGTGGCAAGTGATGTTCTACTCTGGATGTTATAATATTTTTAATCAGTCTCACAATCGGAATGAAAATGTTCGTCTTATAAAAGGACGTATAATTATAATTTATTAAGTTTGTTACTCATTTAGGTGGAAGAAGTTTTAAAATCTAAAAATTTGTTTGAATGAAGCTCACCACGGCCACGAAACGTAAATTTGTCTTATTACATATAAAAAAAATGATTATTATTGTTAATTAGACATAATTTTGAATTGTACAGAGAGAAACTACTGAATTACATAATACAACTAACATAAACAAATTTTAGAAAAATTAATTAACTTTATAGGCCTACATATATAGTATTAAATGAAAAAAATCAATAAATTATCAAAACAGCCAAATAGGAAATTAAAAATATTATTCTAAATTAAAAATGTACAAAATTTTATAATGATTAAAAGCTAAAGCTTATTTAAATATAAATTAAACATAACATAGCAGCCTTAAGAGAGTAGAAAGTAAATGATGAATAACAAAATGGAAACAATTTAATATAAATATTTTTGCATATTTTTGAAAGGGAAGAGTTTGCTTAAACCAATTTCAAACATCCAATGATCACATCTTTTGCAATAATACCATTAATGTTATAAATCAAGAATAATCAAGATTTTAGACTCGAGTAGAATGTGTAATTAAAAAAAAGAAAATCATACTCAAAATTATTTTTTAAGTGTAAGAAGCTATAACTCTTACCAATTTTGTCCGATACTACGGTATCTAATTATAATTTTTGAAGACTGAAAATAAATGATGCTCATACTAAAAAATACAATTACTTTCCATAATTTCACAATAAAACAAAAATTTTCATTTTGAAGTGCACTCAAGATTGTGAAACTTTCTCTCGAAATGCAAAATCTATTTCAATCTTTCATTTTAAGAAATTAAAGAAAAAATATTTAATAATTTTTGAATTGTATACACAACTGACTAGATGCTTCAAAAATTTCGTTTCAAGGAAATTCTAAATGATAGAATCCCGAGCATATGAATAGTTGTTTTCTTTTTTTCAAAGATGCAGAAAAAAATTATAATTACTTCATTCCATTTATGTAAAATCTAACCAATATAAAATCCTATGGGATTTCTTTTAATTAGAAAATTTTTCTTTTTTCTGTACTTGTAAAATTTTTTTCCTTAACAAACAGGCTATGTTATAAAAACTGACTTGAATGTTGTAATTGTTTAGTTAAGGTTCACATTGTTTATATATATATATATGTATATATAAAGAGAGAGAGATAAATACATACATATATGTATATGTATACACACACACACACACACATATATATATATATATATATATACATATATATATCATGCTGTGTTCTATCATTTCATGAATGTGTCCTTTTCAAAAATAGCTTTTTTGATCTGGGGAACTTAAACGAAAATGATGACAATCATTATACTTCATGAATCGTCCTTGAAGTTTATGTACATCTACTTGATCTCTCGGTTGATTGGTTGAGCATTTCGAAGATATTGACCTGGTTCTTTTCACTTCCATAAAATGTGAAGTTGGTGTCACGTTCCTTTTTTCATATTATTCACACATATATATACTATTTTCTCTGAAAATTATTTAAGTATTTTGTTAGTAATATCCATTTGTTTCTTTTATTCAAATAATAGGCCCAAACTGGGTCATTTGTGGCTTAAAGGGACCAAATAAGTGAAAATGTACTGAAAATTAAATTTATATTTATTTATATTATTTATATCATTCTTGCTTGGAGGTACGAAATATAACTAAGTGTCATGAATTATATACGAAAAAAAGTCATCCAGGTCAGCTCTCTATGGAACGAATGCTTGAATTAGATAAAGAACAAATTATCGACAGAGAATGGAAACTATCCAATGATTTAAAAAGTACCCGAAAAAGAAATTCAAACGCAAATAGGAAACTTAAACATTCTTATGAGACTGAATAAGGTGATAATCCTACATACAAAGCAGGATTTTATTAAATTTAAATTCTTATTCAGCAATGAAATTATCAATAAAATGTTAAAATATGATTTTCTCC
>BMAW01101354.1:0-12186 GCA_019974015.1 Nephila pilipes | reverse complement strand
CTTTTCATTATTTTTTCCGAAATAAAAGAAAAAATTTGTTTGTGCATCAAAAGCGTTTCTCTCTCACCGCTAATATTTATTTCTCTAGGAAAAAAAATTTCTTTTGCACAAAATTATTTAACGCTTCAATCATTTCACTGTCAAAAAGCATACATACAGAGAATTACGTTCGAAACGAAAATATCTTACGTAAATAGAAATAAATATTTCACAACGAACGTATCGCGTATAGTTCTGCAGGTAGTATAGCATTCAACTAATGACTGTAATGAATATTTAATCAAAAAACAGCAGCAATTCTGCTTTGATGCATTAAGCGAAAATGAAATTAGGACACCCCATTAATAATTTAGCAAGGAACTTTTCTAGTTCTAGCAATAATCTCCGTTCAATCTAAATTTGATTGATATCAATATACGACAATATAAGATCATAACAAAATCGTACAGTGAGCATAATATTTCGATATTCAGAAATATCGATCGTTAGTTATAAGATACTTAGTGTAGTATATTGATCAGTACTGATCAATACCCCTGTATTGTTCACACACAGACTTTGGTATCATCAGTATAATTTATCATAATCCATCTTCAAAAGACAAGCATTACTCTATACTACGAATTCGATATGGACATATATATTCAGAATCTAGTTTGAAGTAAGGTAACTCACTAGAGCTATTTTCACAATTAGGACTTGAAAGTTAGATATCATCCAGGGTTTACATAATTTATGATACTATAATAAAAATATCTTTCAAGTTATTCAATCGAAACTGAGCAATGAAAGTATGATAACTAACAAAGAAACTAATATTTTTTGTCTTTGTCTGATCGATTATAGAAATGCAGTTCAGACATACAAAATGACTTGCGATTTGATTAAGAAATTTAAATAATGCAAGCAAATTGTAGTTTAAGAGAATTAAAATTAATATTAACTTAATAATATATTATACTGAAACTTAATAAAAAAAAGGAACTTAAATCTCTATTTATGGAACCTTTCTCATACACAATTATATTTCTGTGCTTCAAAAAATTGTAGATATCAATTAGGAAAATACTACTAATACAGCATCTAATTAGAAATTTTAAAGGTACAAGCTTTACTTTTAACAGAAGTAGTGTTCGCAACTAGAGTTATGAGCTGTTACATAAAGAGGATAAAATATTGAGCAGTGATTTGTAGTTAATACTTGAAAATGCAATTAAAATATGTGTTAAAATTAATGTACCACTGCATTTTTTTAAAACTTTAACTTTAACAATGTTAAATATAGTAATATAAGAAGTATTGCTTATACGAATACGTTTGTAAATGGTAATATAATATAAAAAAACAAGTTACATGCATTTCGGATGATATAACAAAGTCAATGAAGTAATAATTAAGCGCATGTAATGTTATTATAAATTTGTCAAAATGTAAAACAATTTTCTTTTGTTCCATATAAATACAAATACGCATGGTTGTTGTTGAAAACGTTAAAATATTCTTCAATATAATAATCAGAATACACAAAAAATATCCAACCAATTTTAATTTAATTTGTAAGACCTAATTAGCGTAAAATACTACAATACAATGTCATAATGCGGTAAAAAAAAGCACTAAAGGCCAATTAGAAAGAAATACCGCAGAATACTAATGTTTTGCAATTAACAGTTCAATTTACTAAAGGAAAAAACGCCATTTATTCATTCAAAATGTATCGAAACAGCTCATTGCGCAGCTAAATATTAATGACACTGATTTTTGTAATTATTTAATTACTCATTAATGATCAATTCTTAAAGCACTCTTACGGAAAGGTTAACAGATAATTAATTTGTTACATTTTATGAAGGAAGGGAGTGGAAATTTAACAAAATCTTTTGGTCGGTAGTACTGAGTTACAGAGTTTTTTGAAATGTTATTGATTGCGGGAAAATATTTTGTGGTTAGTTGCTATCGAGGATCCTTCACTGTTTTCTTGTAATCGAAGTAAACACTCAAACAGTGAATATACTTTTCGGACTGACAATTAAAGGATCTGTTATAATAATATTCGTATTTCTTCTAGTTTTTGGGGTTAAAAATGTGTGTGTCCTCTCAGATATTTCCCTCTTATCTAAGATATATTTTTCTTAAAACCATCCGTAAAAGAAAAGCACAGTAAGGAATGCTTGATTACTAATTTAGCAATATTTGTGAGCTTTCTATGATTTAAATAATTTTAAAACCTTGAAAAAATAATCGTATAATGTGAATTATAAATGCAAGCTCCCGTTTAAGAAAAATTGTGGAAAGAAAAAGCATTTAATTGATTTTTTGGTTTGTTTAAAATTCGTAAGCTATTTTATTGTAAAGCAGCTTATATATGACTTAAACATTAATTTAACGTAGTTAGAGCTGGACTCCAAGATAGTAGTATGATATTGTTTTGAGACTTGGTATTCCAGTGATTAAAGCTGCTGGCCTTGTGGCAGGAGATTTCAAATCCTGACTCCAAGAAAAATCACCCTGCGTAACAATAGATGTTCCGCATCAAATTTATGTGGATCTAAAAACACAAATTAGGAGAATTAGGCAATAGCTAACTACCAGACTTGATTGAAAAGAAATTCTTTCATGGCCATAATTTTTTTTTTATTTGTAACCCAATTTTCAAAATTTTTGTTGTACCTGAAAGTTACATGTATATTCTGAGTACTATGTTATTCACTTTTTGACAAGTACATATCCTTTCCCACGCACTTGTGTCAACGCGTGACTAGTCAGTCAAACCCATCGGAGAAGATGGGCTTGACCAACTAGTCACGCGACAAATCCAGCGTTTTTGTCAACACTAGGTCTTGATGGTAGCTTCACCTCATTGTCAGAACATAAGTGATGTGCCTTACAGTGGTCTTTCCTCTCAAAGAAGAAATAAAAGTTTCAAGGTGGGATTACTTCTCTTTGGTTCAACCGTATTTCCATGTGGATTGCTATTTTTAAGTTCTTAGTCCACCGAATATAGCTGGGAACAAAAAGAGAAATTACTACATTAAGGACCTATATAATTTCTAGGATCAACAAGAATTTGGTAATTGTGGATAACATATATCAAAATACTCTCTCCTTTTACTTTTTGCAAATAAGAAGTTTGTGCTTATTTTATTTTTTCGTATCGTAAGTTATAGTTCATAATTTTATTTAAATGATGCAAATATCGATGGAGCTTTGCTTAAGCTAGTCTGTTTGCTTAAACTAAAATCGGATAAACACGAAATAAATATTAATGTACGTTTAAAGATAAAGTTGGGCATTGAGTCGAACTGTGCCTCGATGACAGACGCTGTTATATAATTTCATACGATTTCAATTCAATGCCACTGTTCCTCAATCATTGTGGTTGGAGAGTGGTAGCATGTCAATCTCACGATGACACACGGCCAAATGTCCTCAATGTGTGACACATACGAGGAACGTGTTAGCCAGCAGCAACAGGCGAACACTACTTAAAACAATGGGCCCCATATGACGATTACGACTGTTAGCTAGAAACGTTTGCTCTCTTCGTTCCCTATACACAAGGATACGTTCATTACGATGATGTTAGTTGAACAAGATTCGTCTGAAAAGCTAACGTGATCACCCTTCTAAGCCAACGAAGGTTCCTCAACACTACAGTAGATGCGTCTGTCTATGTTGCAGCATCAAGGGAAGCTTCAATGATGGTCGCTGTACTAACCGTTGGTGGCGTCACAGACATCGTTGAACTGTTTGTGTGGACATTTGTCCTCCTTACTCAAGAAATGAGACGTAGCTGTATGATCCTACTTGGCCGAAAGGACAATATGCCTATCTTCTCAGGCGTTAGAGACAGGAGGCTGTTGAGATTTTGAATCACCCTCCAGGACCCTTTAATTTCATATTGGCATGGAAGTACTAAGTTGACGACCAATGCGGCAATATCGCAGAACACTAAGCCACTTTCTTGGTAGACCACGATCCTACTGCGATCAAATTTTGACATATGCTGGTAGGATTTCCTCTTTCTTAGAGGATTGACCTTTAGATAGCATTCTAGAATGTGACTTCCGATTAAAAATTTTCAATAGTGCAATCTTCCCTTTTGTACAATATATATATATATATATATATATATATATATATATATATATATATATATATATATATGTGTGTGTGTGTGTGTGTGTGTGTGTAAGCTAAGTATTTATGATTTTTTTGTAATTAATTTAATTTATGAGACACTTAGTTTTTTTTCCATCTGTTTGTACGGAAGGATTTTAAAGTACTCAATATAATTATTATTTTTATTAGGGATATATGCCACAGCAACACAGCTATAAAAAGGTATTATCAACGCATTTAAATCCCTGCTAATTCTAGTTTTCAAAGACTAGTTGATTCACTTTGTTTGATTTATCGTATCGTGATAAAAACGATCTACTCTGTCCAACTTAGCAATAAGAGCATACAGTAAAAAAAGTTCATACGAATATAGTACTAAGTTGATTTTTATTGATTGTATCCTGTCTCGATGGAGAAATCAATACGCAACACGTAACAAGGTTGTTAATATTTAACCAAATCAGAGCTCTTTTATATAAAGAGCTTTTAAACAAAGCAGGCACTGAATGAGATGTACTCCAGTTACGTGATAATGACACATATTTCCCCCTCACGCAATGAAATTGAAGTTTCATGTTCTTTCATGTATTTAATCAATGAAAAGATATTTTTTCGTATTTTATTGATTTAATGACAAAGCCACTTGAAAGCTAGGGCTGTTTATCTCACTGAAAGTAATGATATTTTTCGATTGAGATTCATGACACGAAAATGAAGAGAGCAAAGTTTCTGCGTATATTTAATAAAAAGGAAAAATTATAAGTATACTTATTACAGCATCTTATATATATATATATATTATTAGTATTATTATATATATTAATATTATTATTCAGGACTAGATTTTTTTTATTTGTGTACTTCGAACTGCCTTACTTACAGCTTACTTGCATTATAAATAATGTTACTTTTCTACTTCTATTTTCTAGGTATCATTGATAGGAGCTTCATTTTACTGTACATATATATTCTGAGCAAGTCTAAAAGTTACAAATATTTTTTACGACTTTTTTATACTTACTTTTACGAACTTTGAAAGGAAGCTTAATATTGTAAGCCAAACGAAAGAAAGAAATATTACTTCGACTGAAATTAAATAGTTTGAAAAATCTTTACGGGTAGAAAATTTTTTTTAGGTATTTCGATCTTCGTAAATATTACAATATATACTATGAGACGTCGTGAACAAGTTATTTGCTAGGAAAGTATATTATATTATTACAAGACTCCTTATTTTAAACAAATCTTCATATATATATTAAAAATTTAAATACAAAATATAATTTAATTACTAAATTAATATCAACCTAAGGTGATTATACAAATATTTATTTCTTAAAATTGGTATTAGAAGAATATTAAAAAAATACAATAATACTATTAAACATAAATAATAATTGAAATATCTAACTATAATAGTATAAAATAAAATAATATTTAATAAAAAAAAATAAAACATGTTATTTTAAAATATGCAATTACTAAAATGGTGTTAATAGACAAAACATAACTAACCCCAAAAGGCATAAATCAAGAAAAAGAATTATAAGGGAGAAAAGTTAAAAATGGAGATAAATCAAGTCAAAATGCTATCTCAGTCATTTGAGTTGAGAAATACGGGTTTATACTAGTATTATGGATCCAACCATCACACTTTAGCAATTATTTTATAACAAAATGTTACAAAACCAAATACAAACAAAAATCATTTTTCAAAAAAGTAATTGAACAAAAGAAATAAAAAGAAGGAATAAAAATTCATTTTAACACATAATTAAAGTAATCTATTAAAATATAATCTATGCATATTTATTCACTTTATTAAAGACATATGGCTTAAATAGAATTTCAAACTTTTACCTACCTCAAATGCATGTGATGTTCTTATGCAACCCATCTAATATGGCACAAGGATACTTTTGTCACCAAACTATTCTTGATAGATAGATTGATTTTATGAAAACAAAGAACATAATTACTAATACTTACCAATCCTAATAATTTTAAAAATAATGAATAAACCTTCGTGTCAAGAAAAGTAATTATAAAATACATATTCAAAAACATTTTAATGTAATAAAATAAACGTTCCTATAAATAAATTTAAACCTCAAAAGAATCGTAACAAAAAAAAAATGTTAGTTTTCTTCGTAACTAAAAAAAAAAAATCCTTGTGTTTTAATTCTTGGCTTTATATATATATATATATATGTAATAGTTATTATCTGTACTGTGTTAAACTTTTTTAAAAAAATCTAGGAAACTAACTACAATGACTGAATAATAACTAAAAAAAGTGATGATGTTGTGCGTGTGATATTTTAAATGAAATTTTGGTAAATTAAAATTTTATATACATGCTTATGCTTAATCTATGAAACAGATCTTTCAAATTTGTAAACTGAAAAAAGCTTTCAGTATCTCTTTATATTCACATCATACATATTATCACATACATATACTCACATACATATTCTCACTTTTGGTGAGTTATATATGTAATCCTAGACCCTGCTTTGAGAGACAATCTGCAAGAATGGAATTTTATTCAGTAAGCTGAAACGCCTTTTGCTTTAATAGCACTTTCAGTGAGATAAATATGAAATTCCTCGGGTGTGGTATATGTCTCTAAACATTTATTGTACTAAAACTGTTGGTATGATCCTTACCCTAAGGCAGTCGTTTTCAACTTAGGTTCCCCGGAATTTTGACAGGGGTTCCGCAAGAAATCCCTATTTGCTTAATCAAAGCGCCAAAATTTTAGTAAAATTTTAATTCTTTTTTATAAAAGATCGAATTCTTAAAGGCAATTTAATCGTAAAAATAAATATAAATAAATATTTTAGGGATAAAATAAAATCTTAGATTTTGTAAAAGTCCCGTGCTTCAAATATATTAATCGAGATGCATTAGGTCACATGTTAGTCTCCATTCTGTGGCTGAAGTATAAAATCACTTTTTTTATTTAGCTATTTATTCCTCTATTTTCAATGTTTAAAGTAAAATTGATGCCACCCTTTTAAAGTTGAAATTTTGGGCAAATTGCATTTGAAAGATAATATTGAATTTGCATAATATATTAGTAGACGGCTACGCTAATCCCGATAAAAATTAGTTTGATCTAACATTTATCAGATCTGCAAAAAATATTTCTGGAATATTTCCGTGTTCAAAAAGAAAAAAATTTATCTTCAATTCGAACTCTTTCTCAAGACTGTGACACGTACAAATTCCCAATAAATGAAAGAGAACAGCAAATTAATATATCGACCGACACTCAATTGAAACTAAATTTTAGTCAAGCTGATATCATGAATTTTTGGATTGACATTAGAAAAGAATATCCCGAAGTTACCAAAAGAACTGTGAAACATCTAATGTCATATGGTTCAACGTATGTATGCGAAAAATCATTCTCTTTGTAAGCTGCGACAAAAAACAAAACACAGAAACAGATTGGATGCTGAAGATGAATTAGGTTGCTGATTTCAACAATTATTTCAGACGTAAAATTACTTTGCAATAAAAGACAATCATTACCAAGTAATTAAAATGTTCTTTTTATTAATTTGTTATGAATTAAAATATTGTTGCTTTAGTTTATTATTCATAGAATATATTTTAGAAAATCAAATAAATAAATAAAATAAAAAATAATAAAAAAACCTATTAGCTACCTTTCCCTTCATTATCTTACTGAGACGTTTCTATTGTGATAAAATAGAGATGCAATAAAGTTTTGTAAATTTGAACAAGATAAAGCTTAGATATCCTATTTCTTCTTCTCTTTGATCAAGAGGTTCTTTCAAGAAAACGGTAAGCTCTAAAGGTTCCCCAAGGTTTAAAATGTTGAGTACTTCTTCCCTAAGGCACTAACAAATGAATAGATGTTTAAAACCGACTTTTCCTCTCTGATGGAAAAATTATGAATTAAATTTATTTTGTTAGAGTTAATTTTATTCTTGAATAATTATTTTCTATGTAATAACTAATTAACTCAGTAAAATTTAAATCATGCAGATGAATGCATCTTTTGTTATTCGAATATCATTTGTACATTAATAAATTAAAAAAACTCACGTATTCTAAAACCAAGTCAAAATCTGACTTTGAGCTTGAGATTTGAGCTACTACGTATGTTAAAAATATCACCAATACAAATGTAGTAGAAAATTTATTTTTGTAACCATTTTAACATTTAGAGGACTTTGCCCCTCTGTAAATAAATTCTTTCGACATAAGTTTCAGCAAATGGTACAAAAATAGACTAATAATTAGGACCCTCAGTTGCGTTGGATTTTTGCGAGTACATCTGTGTTTCTTCTTTATATCTTCTATAAAATTCAATTAAGAGTAAAAAAAAAATTACAAATCAATTATAAGTGTCTTCGAAAAATTACGATCCTTTCTCTAATAAATCAACAATATAAATATTAGATAAAACATATCTGGGAGGACATTTTTAAAATAACCAGGCAAAACAGAAAGGAAAGTAACGTTATTCAGTATTATTAGTTATTTATATATCTGTTTCTATTATTAGCGATATCAAAATAAATTTTGTATTTTATAAGAAAATAGTGTACTCTGGTATCGACACCAAGAGTGAAGAATTTTGGATCTAGTTTTTCTACTAGCTAATGCAGATATTTTGATCGTTGATGAGGTGTAAATCGATATTTTAAAATTATGTCAGCTCAGGGTTAAAAAAAACCCGGGGAAAACCATTTTATTATATAGCTGCATTGCTAACAAAGTTTTGATTGATTGTTTTTTTAATGTTGCACTAGAAGCAACACGAGTGCTAGTGGCAACGGACCTCCTAATTTTGAATGTCGGTCAAGTGACGAGAACGACACCTGAGCTTGCGTTACCCTCTCCTAACTTCCACACCGCGCTTTGGGGAGGATTTTGAGCGTTGAAAGATTTAACGTGCCTCCACCCCGGGGGGGGGGGGTCTTTAGTGTCATCAAGGGTCGAAACCACGACTCGACGAAAACCGCCGACCGCGATTTCGTGACTATAACCACTAGGTTACTGCGGTCACACTAGCGAGGGATAATCTTATAACACATCCATCAATAACTCCCGAGTCTAACATTGAAAACAACATTTTTTTTGCACATTTTTTTTTTATTCATCAACATAACACCTTTTGTTAATCCTTTTAAATTTGAGCACAATCGTTCAACGCTTTTCGAAATCTTTTTCCCCCCCCCAATTTTTTTCTTCTTTTTTCTTTTTTTTGCAGAAATCCTTTTTTTTGTTACGAGTAAATAGCGATAAACAGCTTTCTGGAATCATCCGAGCTCGTTGCTGTTTTTTTTTTATTCCATCAACAATCGCGGCACCGACATTTTTCATGGAAGGATAAGTAAATACACTTCCATGATATCTGTATCTCAGCAATCTCACGGAAGCTTCACTTTTACGATCTTTCATTATAATTTTGTACTTCCTCATTTTTCCAGTGTAACAGCTTCTGAGTCACCGAGCGTTCCGCGTCATTTGTGTCGGTATGCATTTAACTCGGCAAACCACCGACAAATCGTTGCTTTTGATGGACGGAACGGGTAACATTTTCGAAATCCATTGTTTCACACTTGCACGATGTTTTTTACCCATTAAAACAATGTTTTATCAGAACCGCGAAACTCGGTTTTTTCCATTTTTAAACAAACAAAACGACTTTACTCAACCTCAATGTAACTCAATGTTTCTGGACCGATCGGCTTAAAATTTTGACACGTTTCAAACAAGATTTCGTACTCTAGAAAAGAAGACCTGGTTACACTGGTTTTTTGAGCGCCATCTCTGGGTTAGTCTCGGGAGTTATTGATTGATGTGTTAATTACCTTTTAATTCTTTTAATTACAAATTTGACTTGACAGCACATTGTCGAGCACTTATCCTACTTTTAAAAATGCATTAAGTGAAAACAGTAACTCAAATTGGATTAAAAAAGGGATTTAGCCCTTCTGCACATTAAGGTACAGATATGTTTGTATAGTAGTGTCTAAGAGATATATAGGTCACTTAAAAATCAGTGCTACGAGAGTGGTTCAAAAAGTACTTGTATCTGAAGACAGGTGGCTGCTATCTATTAAATGGGGCTGAAACAAATTCGAACTTGATTCATGAGTAAGTTTTGATTTGATAGTCATTTGCTACCAAATCCAAATTTGATTTCTGCCACGTCGAGTTATCAAAGTCATTTTGCACCGAGTTGTCATCGTCGACGAGACCTGGATTTTTCATTATGTACCAGAAATCAAGCGAAAATAAAAAGTTAGGTAGCTTTCGGTAGATATTTACCAAAAAAGGCGAAGATGGCCTCATCGGCCGGAATAATTATGGCGAGGAATTTTTGAGGTGCGAAAGGCGTCATGATCACGAATATGATTAACTGAGACAGATGTCTAGAGAGTTTTGTACCTAAAAACAAACCATTTTCTAAGCTTCAAACACCATCTCTAAGAATTTCTAAGGACTTGTTGAACGACCCTCATTCAATAAAACCTCCCTAGAAACTGAAAATTTCTTGGAAGAACATGGACTCTCAAACAGTATCCTTATTGAGGTAATCTAAAATGGGATTATGTTCTTTGGATTTCACTAAAGAATCACCAATATAGCATTGTACGGTTAATACAATATTAATACAAGATACATGGTAATATGACCTTAAAACAAGCCAAAACATTAATATGACAATATATCTGAAACTAGCTTAGCCTTTTTAACCATTTACTATTTGGATGCAAACTTTCTCTATTATTTTCAATCTCACCTCCTTTTAAATGATATTTTAAAAAATAACTTTTTATCCGTATAATTTTTGTATAACACAATGCAGTTTTAATGCCCCTGCGAGCCTAATCTGTATCTTACGAATCACTGCTTCATTCAGTTGTCTTCTAAAGAATTGCTAATTTCGCTTATACAGTCGACTCCTTTTAAGTGAATTTCTCAACCATAATATACAGGGGGTGGACAAAAATATGGAAACACCTTGTAAAATGCATGTTTGAAAAGAAAGATTGATTTTAATGAAATATGTAGGTGGCGCTGGCGTTTTTGACTACTAACGCCACCTATACAACTTCGTTAATGTGCTAAACAGTTCAGTTGTTGTCGGAGTACTGTTATGTGAGGTTGCCATTGCATTATGTCAGAGTTAACAGACTTCGAACGTGGGCAAATTGTTGGAGCACGTATGGTAGGTGCTTCCGTAAGCAAGATAGCCGAGGTGTTTAGTGTTTCAAGAGGTACTGTATCGAAGATTTATTCCGCATATTTGAAAAGCGGAAAAACATCATCTGCTAAATCACAGCGCGGACGAAAGTGTGTGCTGAGTGATCGTGGCAGACGATCATTAAGGGCAATTGTGACGAAAAATAAGAAGACCACAGCTGTAAAAGTTACTGCTGAAATGAATGTTGTGTTACAGAACCCTGTGAGTACCGAAACAATTAGAAGGGAGCTTCATAAACAGGGAATTTCTGGCCGTGCTGCAATTGAGAAGCCACTCATCAGTGATGCTAATGCCCTTAACAGGAAAAGGTGGTGTTTGAGTCATAAAGCCTGGACTATAGGGCAGTGGAAGCGTGTAATATGGTCTGACGAGTCTTCTTTCACATTGTTTCCCACTTCTGGCCGAGTTTACGTCTGGAGAACGCCATCTCAAGCCTATAATACAGACTGCTTGTTGCCAAGAGTGAAACATGGCGGGGGTTCTGTTATGGTTTGGGCAGCCATATCGTGGTTCTCTGCTGGCCCCATGATAACTGTGTCAGGGCACATGACTGCCAAGACTTATGTGAACATTTTGGCAGATCAAGTTCATCCCATGGTACAAACTTTGTTCCCCGATGGTGATGGTGTCTTCCAAGACGACAAAGCCCCTGTTCACACAGCTCACATTGTCCAGGACTGGTTTTCTGAGCACGAGGAGGATTTGTCCCATCTCCCCTGGCCACCACAGTCACCAGACCTGAATATTATCGAACATTTGTGGTCTACATTGGAACGGAAAGTGCGTTCTCGTTATCCACCGCCAACATC
>BMAW01101353.1:0-12209 GCA_019974015.1 Nephila pilipes | reverse complement strand
TGTAATAAACGAATTAATTTTGTATAAGTGTAATAAACGAATTAATTATATATATATATATAAAGGGGGGGGTCCCAGGACACTTTGAGGGAGTGATGTGATAGTGTAGTAACGTCTGACTTCACACGAGTGCTTTTGGCATTGGACATTGTATTTCTTAGCCTCTGTCGAATGATGAGGATCGCTCTATCTAAAGCCAGGACCTCGATTAGATTTAATTTGCACCAGTTCCGCACTCGGCGAATCCTTTGAGGCATCAGGAATCGAACTCACGGCTGGACATAAAAACGAATTCCGCTTGTTCTCTACAAAGCCTACTGGGCTAACGCGCCTACGAAAAATTTTCAACAATAATTTGTTTACGTCCTTCTCTGAATTTTTATGGAACACTCTCGATTTTTATTTATTTCTCCAATATAAAATGTGCGATGTTCTGGGAAACCGCTTTTCTGCTTTAAACGTACAACGTCGAACCCACGCTTATCTTTTCGTTTGAAAACCCCCATTGAGTTGGATAACAAACTAATTGACCCATTTGAAATGACTAAAGCTTATTTCGTTCTTTGCCTTCATCTACGTCTGGGTCCAGAGTATGAAAATTGGGTGCTTAAACCCCATAAAGACCGATTTTCCATAATCATTAGCGTTTTATATGGGGACGTAAGTTTATGTAGACGACCTTATTTTTCATTGTAAAAAAATGTTTTATATATTTTAATATCGGATATAAATTTTTTCAAAAATCTAAATTTCTGTACCGAGTAATTTTCCTTTTTATTTAATCATCCTGAGACTGGGGGGATTTTGAACGATTGGAGATTATCGAAAACGATTGGAGATTATCTATCGGTATCATAAAAAAAAAAAGGAAATAAGGTTATATTTTGTTCCTTTTTGTGGCAATTATTTTAGTAAAAGTGATTAAGCAGTGAAAATCGTATAAAGTGATTAATCGTATAAAAATTTGCTGTTATGGAAGCCGTTTAAATAAAATGTAACTGCAAACTTGGCGCCTGAACGATATATTTGACTTTATTTACAAAGTAATGTAGCTAACGTAATCAATTTTGCTGTGCTGTTATTGTAACACAGTCGACAAGATTGCCAAAATAAATAAATAGAAAGGAAAGAAAAATCACATGTTTCGAAAATAGTAGTGGAAATAGATTAGAGTTCCGTATCTCAAAACCGAATACTTATTCAGCTATCACAAAATAATCTTTTTTTTTTCCTCTCTCTTTTACGCTCTTTTAGCTTTTTGAGTCACCCAAAGTACACATATTCCTTATTATAAAATCATCTAGATGCTTTCAACGGTAAATATATTGAAATATAATAAGAATTTTGTGTACATTTTTTTACGACTATTGTAACTTTTGAGCAATATTCACGTAATCAAAATTGCTTCAATGGATATTCTATTTTTACTACATATTCTTTATTTAAAGCGTAACGTTAAAGAATAGACCAAGAAAACGGAACATTTTTTTTCCCGATGACAAAACGCTAAAACATTAATTCCCTTAATTTTCAGCAAGTTTCATATTTTTAATAACTCTGATTCAATACCTTTCTTCTGTTATAAAACATTCTGTCTCCAATTCTGTACTGCTAAATCTGTTTTGAAATTTAGTGTTGAAGGAGAAATGGCGCGTCTTTGAACAATTCCTAGGTTTTAAGAGTACCACATCGTGAACGGATGTGCATGTTACGACGTCACAAACAATTACGAGTATTGGAACAATTTTCCGATTTGAAACGTGTTTCTACTTTTCCATCGGGTTCTTTGGCTTTAGGCGATGACAAAATCTTAAAATACAATTCTTGAATCTTATTAATACGGCAATTGAAAATGTACAATACACCAATAAAACTGCGGGAGAAATTCAAAAGTACACGTATCAGAAATGGAAATGGAGAAATTAACTTTGGTCCGTTGATCATTTTTCCTTTTTCCAAGAAATTCATGAGCTGGAGGGTCTTCAAACTCTAAAAAAATATCGCCGATGTCGTTTCGTCATTCTTACCATTGCTTGGAAAAGATTCACCTAAGGCATCCTCTTCTTTTTCTTGTTGTTCGATTTCTGGTGCATAACAATGAATACTGGCCTCATATATGGTGACTACTCCACTTTTAAGAACGATGACAACTCGATGCGGTAGCTGTGAAAACTAACTCACGAATCCAGACTCAGATTTGTTTTGGCGCCACATAGCAAACGACAGCATGCGATGATCTTACCAACTTGCACTGGCCATAACTGAAAACAGCAAATAGCAACGCCAACTTACCTTTGGAGCGCCGTTTGTGTTTAAAAACAGAGACTTTTTGAACCCTCTTGACAAGGACATTATTCTTTGTATCCCTACTTACTATGAAATGTGTCACTTTGTCAGAATTCTTTATGAGACGCCTGTTGTCATGTCTACGAGTTAATCATATTATATTTCCCTTACGTTCTTGTTTATATTGAAAAATTGTATTCCATATCTCGACTCATCAATATAGAAGTACCTTTAAACCCAACCGATTTTTCTCCAATCTGAAGATTACCAGAATTCACTGAAGTCACTGAATTACTTTTCAGAATAGCATTTATAAATATTACATCACATCTAAGTGTAAAGTTTCACAGAACACTAATAATTCTTCAAAGAATGCAAAAACATGCTATAGTACATAAACGTTGCCAATGTCAGCAACAAAAAATATAAAATAGACGATTGTGCCATAAAAATCTTTTGTAAAAATAAGCATTAAAATGAATATTAGATAAATAATTGAAGATGACAGAATTATTCTGTTCTGATATTGAAATGAAAGCAGACGATAAATTAAATATATGTTAGCAACGTCAATAGAACTTTTGTAAACTAAATATAGTTATTGTTTCAGAAAAATAGATATAAATATTCGCACCAGAATCCCTTTTCAACAACACCATCTTCCCTATTTTGTTTTTAATTCTAGGTTAATTATTGCTTATTTCATTCTTTTAATGTTAATACACACTTATTCTAAAATATATCGTATTTCATTGATACGATTTATTTCGAATTAAATATTATTTCAATTGAACTAAAGCTCTCGTTCTAAGTTTGAGGTTAACAAACAATAATTTCAAGATAATCAAATTTTTTCTAGTAAATTTGCTTTCATCTCATTGACAAGCCATTTATTTATTTTAAAATACATTCCAAAAGTATAGAGAGAATTTGCATCATAAGAATTAGTAAGAAAATTCCATTTAAGGCAAATAAAATAATGCGTTTCGTTAATTACAACGGTAGATAAAATTCGTAACAATGATTTAAACTGCTTGATACAAATCCCTCCGCTTCATTCCGAATATCAATACACCTGCAAACAAATACATGACTGTAAGCACTATATTAATCAAATTCAGATTTTCTGTGACAAGGCATTTCACGAGCAAACAGTGACAACAGCCTGATTATTAGATTCCTATAATAATTAGCAAGGCGTGCTTTGATCAGAATTATATTTTCTAGTAACATAAGGATTTACAGAGTGGCTGCATTGTGACATGAATTTTATAGGATGTTTGAAATTGAGAACGAACAGCACGCGTAACACCGGTTTAGTTGGATTAAAAGATATATGTTTGAATGCGCTGGGCTGTTTATCCACAGGGTGTGGGGAATACTCTTGTGTAAATACAGCGCTCCCTCTCTTATCGGGCGATTACTTTTCTGCTCTTTCGTTCATCCGGCGATTTTACGCATACAGACGACTGACAGGCGTTATTTTAGGCCCTTTATACTTCAAAGAAAAAATGAAAGTTATCAATACAAAACTGTACATTTTTTTGCAGTTTTAGACATTCCGTGTGTTTGACACTTTATTCGCGAGAACTGTACAATAACAATGTTACAAAAAATTCATTTTCAGCTCCCCAGCTTACTCGTTCTAACTCCAGACAGCCTCCGAGGGGATACTCTGCACTATCAGGGCAGGCTCCGACATAATCCCAGCAGATACACGCTGCTTCACCCGGCACACTCCCCTTCCAAGTGCCGACAGCTATCAGTCGATTTAACGATTGATCTCCACAATAGAGACTCTAAAGGCAGACTCATACCTTGCTTCCTCTCGGCGTTTTCTTAGCCTCTTTCAGCTGGATGTGACGTTACACAGAAATTTCACGAAAAGTAAATAATTTTCATTCCAATCGATATTTCGGAGAAGTTCCAGACTTCTTATTTATCGCTAAAGTCACCACATTTCTCTACAAGGCACCAAAATGGTCACTTAGACCGAGGAGTCTTTTGGTAACCTCCCTTTGGTCGACTGATGATATGTCCGCAAATGGCTTTTATCCTTCATCAGATAACCATTGTAGGGATGCGCTATTTCATGTTTGAAAAAATACATAGCTTTTGCGTTCAGATGCTCTATTGTTAGTCTCGGCGATGAATGAAATTCCAGATCCCGTTGCCTGTGGCATCTCCTCCTCGGTGTGGGATAATGAGAGATAAAAAGAAGAAAAATCTCTCAAAAGAGCGGATTTAAACGAGAAGATTAAAAAAAAGAAATTACGAGTCGATTCAGGAGAAGGTGGAAGTTAGGGTTATTTTATTTGTGATTGTCCAGTATTCTCTCGTTTTCGGTAATCCGCTGGAACTCTGGTCTGATATTTTCCGGATTACCTAGTGATTTCTGTATTAGAGAAATTTAAACAAATTAAATTAGAAAAAACAAATTTTATTTAAGAATCTGGGATTCATTAAAATTCTGTACCTCATATAATAAGTTCCATATGAGAAAATAATTACAAGTGTCTCACGATCTGAAAAATTTAGACATTATAGTTGAACGATTTTGTCAATACTTTGCAGAATGAATGTTTTATTTTACCATCCGATAGGGGATCGTAAATAGTAATTATTTCCAAGAAATAAACGATTTGTACAAATAAAATTTAATTTGTATTTTAATCTATTCTTATATACATAAATTACAAGAATTGATGTTGATTTATTCGGTTTAAAGACACCGTGAAATGAAGCAAACCGCAGTATCGTGAAGTTTTAATTATTTTACAGAGATATCGTTAACTTTTAATTAGTGCAAAAAGTAACCGAGATAGGAGCTTAATTCTTATTTATTACTAACAAGAGTTTGCTGCATAGTTATACAGTTCTCCAGGTGTTTCTTGACTTTACGAATGACTTCATTGTAGAACTCAGCAGATGGAACTCTTTTGTCTTCTCCACAATGCGGGTGGCTATAATCTACGTCTCCCTTTAACCGAATAATTCAAAATTAATAGATGTCATTTACGTCATTATGGGCATGAGGATAAATGAAATTGCAGTATAAATTCTATTCAAATGTCTCGGTTATTCCTTAGAAATAATTAAAATTTTACGATACCGTGACATACATACATGTGTTATGAATCATTGCGATTTAATTTGCTGCAAATGTGATCGAAATATTATCAATTTCGTGATTCATGCCATTTTTAATTACATTAATTTCGTATTTACTGTTTTCGGAATTTTTTTGTTTAAAATACACTCAGTCATATTGTGGTGATTAAATAAAATGAAAAGTTAAGACTTTTGTTTATTTTTAGAAAAGTTATATAGTAAAAAATTGTCTTGATCACTATTAATTGCATGATATCAAAGCAACAATGTTTATATTTTGCTTTAAAACGCTTTTAAATATCTTTATTCAGTGTATAGAAATTCTGTTAAATGTATGAATAACTTTAGCTTAACATATGATTTTTTTCAGTGTGGATATAACGAAAGATGCGACTCTTTTTTCCGAAGTATTCCTTTCACATGCAAGTGGTATAAATCGAAATCACGCGGCAGCTACACAAACAATACGTATAACGCGTTAGTATTCAAAATGCTTATACATAAATAGGAATTTTACTTACGAGCTGTTCGTATCTTGTACTAAAAATTTATATTGCAATATAAATTTAATTTTATCGCGTTTTATACCGATAAAATTTATGTGTGACTAGGGTGAATATACGGGATCACATTTACTTTCTCTTGGTATGATTACATATCGAAACCAACAACAACTGTGTTCCCGAAGTAATGTTTTCATATTTGCCCCGTGAGCGGGATCGCGTTTCGCTTCTATATTATTTACGTTAAGGCTCCCTTGGAGGCGTTCCGAAAGTAAAAGTCGATGAAAGCTCCCTCTACTGGGAGGGGACTTTACTTAGTGCATTCAAAGTACTCATACGATACTCATCGTTTACTTTTTTAACAAGATTTTATTTCGATTACTCTCATATCGAAAACAAAAAATTTCTAATCATTAGCTTCACTCAGTTTTCGTTCTTAGTGAAAACTATTATCTATAACAAAGGCTTACAAAAATTTAGAGGCCATGACAATTTCAATATGTGTATTAGGTAATAACGTTACCGTATCATTAACATCACATTCATGCATCAAACACTCACGATAGAAACTTGTAAAACAAAGAATATCCAACAAAAGAACTAATAATATGCATGTTAAATATTTGTATTGAAAGATACAAATTTTATACCTTATTTCCAAACAAAGGCAAAAAAAATCATTATGTTACTCTAGAATTTCATTAATACAAACAAATAAGTAACAAAATATAAGCTTTAATAAATCATATTTTTCTAAAAATAAAGTTCTATTTAATAGAAAAGAAAAGACATAAAATAGGGTAACTAATTTTACGATTTTTATGGGAAAGCAATATTCTAAGATACTTCATATAATCTTAATCTACATTTATATTCCAAAAATAATTAAATCAACCTTGAATTGTATATTTATTTCAATCAAGAGACTTCACCCACACAATCTCCAATCAGCTAAACAAAGTGGATCCACATAAGACAATAGGCCCTTTTGTGGTTAATAATAGTAAATGAATTTTAAAATCATTTGATCACAAAACATTCTAAGAAGGAAAAAAAAAAAAAAAAAAAAAAGGCTGCCTCAACAGCTTAAAATTCTGAATAATGTTATTGATTTTCAGTCATACCTGAATTCCAGTTTACATATGATTTACGGTAATACATAAATAGATACACAAAATACTTATTTTTTATATTTGTTTTCTATCAATCCAATAAAAAAAATTGGGCAAAATTCATGATTAAATATTTTTGAAAATTGAGTTCATTAGTGGTGAAAGCAGGTATCAAACATATATTCCATAGATTTTATTTTAATCCAATAAAAAATTCAGGAGAAATTTATTATGACGCATTTTTGAAAATTAAGTTCGTTACTGGCGAAAGCAGACATAAAATACGTACGCAAAAACAAGTTAATTTTCGAAAAGTGGTCAGGTACGATATTTATAGGGTATAGAAAACAATAGTCCTATGGGTGGATAATATTTATTAGCACAGCTTTATTCATATAATATCTATTTAATAATTTTCATTCTGCATTAGTTATTAGAGAATAATAACTCTAAAGAAAGGGGGTGAGAAGCTAATTTGTGTTCGAATTCTGAAAACAAAATTGGTAAGGATTGACTATTTATTAGCGTCGTAATTGGAAGAAACATGAGAGCTATTTTTTTTTTTAAATTTGAAACATGTTGGCGGTTCTAGGAAAATAGGACTCGAACACTCGGCTCGACTAAAACATCGCTCGCCACAAAATAGCGAGCATAAACATTCGGCTACTCCATACGCTGTTTCAATGCAGTAAGATAATGTTTCCGTTCTTCCAAAATGTATTATTCATGTAAAATTGTTCAAATATCTGAGAACCAGAATAATTTTTTTTCTCTACTTTCTTCATTTAGTCATAAAAATTCGATATATTTTAATCTGATTCCTACAAAGGAGTTTTGAAAAAATAGTAATAAATAGTCACGCAATCTTTCTACTTAAATATAATTAAAGTGTCTTAAAGGTTATCTCTTGAATAAGTATATACAGTTGTGTCAATTGAAATAAAATAGTTACTTTCGGTTTTTACACATGAATTTAAATTCTGGAGGTAAAAACAAAGAATGTTGCACAACAGATTTATAATATCTCCACTGATATATTCAAAAGAAATCTAAAGTATCTATTTTTCATTTTAATAATTAATAAAGTAATTTGGATAGCGTATTTTTTTTAAAATACTCAGTAAAAATAGCATAAAAAACGAATTACTTCTTTTTTTAAGAAATCGTGATTGAAAATTACTTTTTAAACACTGTGAAATACGACATAGATATCTGTATAGTAAGCTAGACAAATTTACAACGGATTTTGTGCAACTGTAAATAAAGCTTCAAAGGAGGAATTCTCAGATCACCAACTACGAATTTCCTAGAAATCGGCCAACTTACCCCCCTAAGGATCTTAAATCTCATTTTGTCAACGTGTCTTTACCATGTATCCTTACGCACTGAGGCGGGACTTTTAATTTTGCTTTCCCCTTGTTCCATGTTTGCTTCGCTCAATCAACAAATTACAAGCAGCGAAATAAATTAAATTTTTTAAAAGAAAATATGCGTTTGAAAGAGCATAAAAAAAGGAAGGATTGTGTGGAATTACTTTTTTTGTCCGATTTTTCAAAGTATTTTATGATCAATTTAGTGTGCCGGATGCCAGTTCTCAGATCTTTAATAAAAACATTAAAATATTTGCAAAAATCAGAAAAAACAAGTTACTCCCCAGAAGCTTTCCATTTTTAATGCTCTTTAAAATGCGCTTTATGCCATGCAGTTAAAATGAATATTCTAGAAGTGAGACTTAAAATAAAGTAACGCCATAGGATTAACATTAGGTAGGGAAATTCGTGGTGGCGTGTCGACGGGAGTCTTAAGTTTTGTGTTGATACTAAGACACAGGTAATGGGATGAATAACCTGTGAGCGTGCGTAAAAGAAGAAAAGTAAACAAATACATTTGAAATGCGCGAAGGATTCAAAATTTAATAAAATAGATGGTCGAGTAACCCTAGGCGCGGACTGGCAATTTTCGTCAATTTTCGACTGGCAATTTCAAAAAATGCAGATTTAGAAACATTTCAGAATCTCCGTAACATTAATACTGAAAAAAAAATGGATTCATTTAAACAAAAAGGACTGTAATACCCCGATAATATCGCCTTTATTTTTCAGTAAGTAACAAAACTACACAGTCTAATTAATAGAAAGTCATGCAGTGATGATAACCAACTTATTTTACCCAGAAATCTAGGAATAATCAATCTCTAGCCTACTGCATCAATGGGTTGTGTGCGCATTTGATTTTCAAGATTAATATCATAAAAATTTTCTAACTGCTTTGAATCTATCGTGTTTGAGTCCTAAGTAGGGGATTCCTGCCTGTGATTTGAGTATACTCTGTACACCTGTCAATACAATCCTTCTTTGATAGCTGTCTCTACTATTAACGAGCTTCGTATTAAATTATTCGTTGCAATTTATAAGATCTCCTCTCCACAACGCTTCAATAATTCTAACATGAGCATCATTTCATCCACTGGGGAAAGTCTTCAATTCAAAAGACATTTGAAGTCCCAAAGTGTTAAATGAAGAAGGAAACGATATATAGCTCCCGGTACAGAACGAGGGTGGTTCAAAAAGTACTTGTATTTGAAGACATCATTAATCAAAATTGTTGTTACCATTAAGTGCTGCCATCTGTTAAATTAAAGCGAAACAAACTGGACAATGAATCATAAGTTTGTTTTGATTTGTTAGTCTTTTGCTGCCAAATCATAATTTGAGTTGTCGCATCGAGATGTCGACGTCAGTCTCAGACCTGGATTAAGCATTATGCTCGGAAATCAAACAAAAATAAAAACGTTGGGTTTCTTCTAGTGAATCCACTCCAAAGAAGGTGATGAGGATCTCAAAGGCATGAAAAGTAATGACGATGATTTTTTTCAGGTGCGAAATGCGCCATGATTACGAACACGAGTCACCAAAACTCAGATTATTATCCAGTGAGCTGTGACGCTTTTTAAAAACAAGCCATTTTCGATGCTATGAGAGCCATCTCTCTGATTTTTTAATGATTTATTGAATGACTCTCGTACAATATAAATCAAATAAAAGCATTATGTTCTCTATAGGATAGTTAAGTCACAGTATAAGTTTCACGTCGGAGAATTTTTCCGTAAGAAATTTTACCGATTTTAGAGCTATTCTGAAACATTCCACGAGAACAGCCTAAAATCAAACTTATTACAACTCTCGACATTAGATGAATATAAAAAATTACCCTGTACTTAACAAAATCAGGAGTCAACTAAATAAATATTACATGAAAATAAGAAGTAAGTTGCAGTTAATTTTTTATACATATATATATATCGCATAAATCTAAATTTAAACATGTTCTATCTTAATCAGAATCTACTACTCATTGAGAATTTGCATAAATAATATTCCTCCTCACGAGTAAACGCAATTTTATTAATTTAATCTCTGCTCTTGACAATATCGGAGATAATTTGACATAAAATCATAAAATTAGAAGGTAAAGTTCCGTTTGTTTCTCAGTCTCTTTCAGTAAACGAACTTCCAAAACAGAATGCGGGTAGAATCATTTAGTAGAATAGATCATTCTAAATAATTTAAAGAAAATAAGAACAATTTCCTAAAATGTAACCTAATTAATAAGTGGGAATTAATTAGTTTTCTCGGTATAACCAGAAATCTATCAAATTGTATAATAAGTCAATTTAAATTCATTCTCGAGCAGTATAATACAACAAGCTAATCTGTTGTCATACAAAATGTGTAAAGAAAACCCCGGGAAATACACATCAGATCTGGTCCCAAATCAAGTCATTACATTCACATGGTGTGGAAAGTTGGAGAGGAAGGCGGCAGCTCAGGTGTCATTATCGTCACTTGAGAGTAAATCAAAATTACGAAGTCTGTCACTAATAATAATAGTTTTGCTTCTCAATGAGACGTTAATAAGAAATCATAAGAAAAACAAAAGTTTTAAACTAAAATTTCATTTCAATCATCGTACTCTTTGAATTGCTTAAAATTATAAGTTAACTATTATGATTACTACGATATAAGATCCGAATTTTGTAAGAGCCTCGTCCAGCGATCCTCTGAAAGTTGGACACGTGAGTGTTAAACACCATCTCTGGTTTTCTTTCCTCGTTATTTGACTTTTATTTAAATTTACGATTTCCTTCACAAATAACCTTTTTGTTACTTTAGAGTAGAGGAGCTCCTATTTAAAAGCAACTCAAAGCAAACACCCTGCAGCTTCGGGTCCTTTTCCCCTTTCTGCAATGTCACGTTATCCAACTGATCGGAACTCAAGGCTGGTGTCATATTCATCGAATCGTGAGCTCCGATTCCATTTCAGTAGAGCTGAAGTCCGTTAAATCTTGTCGAGTAAGAAAGCCCTCACTGGGCATGTTTTGGAAGTTTGGAAAGAGAGGTTCCAGTTCAGGTGTCATTCTCGTCATGTGACCGAGGTTCAAATTTACAAAGTCCTTTATTAATAATCCTCGGGTTGCTTCTCTGTGCAACATGATTAAACAATCACACACATACCAAATTTCTAAATATTTCCTTTTTGCGTAACAGATGCTGTACATGCCCATAAAAATGCCGTGTAAGATGATATTTGTCTTTACAATAATATCAATTACAAAGCTGTATCCTTTTACTCATGCTTATATGACATTATTTGCAAAATAGGACTTATCCCTACAGTAAATGCATTTTAAATTCCCATCGTATGACCAAGAATGCTATTTCCAAGCCATCCAATCTTCAAAAATTTTCCAAAAAGTTGTCTCATTTTGTGTAAAGCTAAGCTGTGTGTTCGAACTCGATATCATTTACTGAGAAGTTATTCAGTAAATCCAGTTTCCTTACGATCGCACTATTCTATTGGAGCGTTAACTTCTTGATAGGGACGGATAAGAAAAACTATTTTATGTGAAGTGTGCAACCAAGAATATTCTTTTCTCTATAGTTTAAATATGCCTTTACCTGAGGAAACCGGAGAAATGTCTTCTGTTTGTAAAATTGCTCAGAAGACCTTTTCACGAATTAATAATTTGAAAAATGATGTACATATCCATGCCAACGAAAATCCTTATGTTTGTGGATCCTGCGGCAAGGGTTTTTCTGACATGAGTGGTTTGAGAAGACATATACGTATCCATACCAACGAAAGGCCTCATGTGTGTGAAATATGTAAGATGGCCTTCACCCAAAGTGGAGATTTA
>BMAW01101330.1:0-48979 GCA_019974015.1 Nephila pilipes | reverse complement strand
TTGATACTTCGTTACATTGCTCCATATACCACTTCTAACTATTCATAAAATGTTGCAAAAGGAATTTCCTTGCAGAATGGACGAGGGAAGTTGATGATCAATATAGTTTGCAAACAGTTATTTTAAATCTCTTCATGTGTAATGTTACTGATTGATTTTGTGATTGCCATACTTAGTAACAAATTCTTTGATTCAAAAATGGAATAAGAGTTTTCAACAAACTGATCTAGCCAGATACAAACAAATCAAATGTGAGGTGAAAATTCACTGGCTGCTATGATACAAAACATATCACAATTTCTTTACTTTCAAAATAACATTTGAGATTCTAAAAAATTTATTCACTTTGATTCTTTGGCAAGGGGAAGAAAATGTGTTACTTACTAATAAACTATCAATTCATCATCATATAAATGATTGATTTAATCTCAAAACTTTGAAATTAAACACAATTTTTTTGTAAATTATAATAATTAATAAAATTTATTATTAAACCTTTCTCCAAGAGAAATAGAACACATTTAAGTTTAAAGAACTTGTTATAGATATAAGCAGTTGGCTCACAGTCAGTTAATAAAATGTATCTATTGTGTTTAATAGCATGATAATTTTTATATTATTTGACAAATTCATATTCAAAATTATAAAAAAAAGATTGATACTTTACTGTTAATACAATTTCCTTGGAATCTCCGAAAGCACAGGTGCTGGTGAGGCAGTTGTCAGAGATTAAAATAAATATATAATAGCCCAAAACTATTGCTCATAACAAGCATGTAATTTATTTCTAGTTTGTCATTTGAGTTTGGTTTCCGAGTTCCTAAACTTGGTTTTCTTTTGCCCTTTTCTAATCTTATCCTTAATTTCTTAAAGGTTGTACGATTTGCTAATGAAGAACAACTACTAATTGCTTTAAGAGTACAATATTTTACCTGATTTGTTATAAAAAACGGCTTAAAATATAAATTTCCATACACATATTTCACTAAATCTTGAGTACTGATTTAAAACATGTCAGAGGAATGTAAAGGTCAGCAAAATGGTGCAAAAAAAATTAAAAAATAGCCCACCACCATTTTTAGTAATTTAAAGCAATTTAAATTAAGGATCAAGATCTGAAACTAAAAGGAACCAAGTGTTTCTGTCTATTCTTAAATCTATTGTCAAACGTACATGATATCGTCAATAATTTTTCTATAGTCATTATTCTTCCTCTTCTGTAAAAAAAAAGTCACTAAAACTTACCTGAACCGAAGTCTCACTATATTAAACAATACCTTTTCAGAATATCATCATGACATAATATTTGAAAATATATCAGATTTATATATCTATCAGATCAGTATTGCAAATCATGTTTCTTTTCCCCTCCTGTTCTCTTTTTTTATTGATTTTTTTTTTCATGTTTAACATTAAACATTGGGAGCCTGGATACATATTACCATTTTTTTTACATTTAAATCAGTGATATTAAATTGCATAAATGAAATAAAATATTTTTGTTAAAACCTTTACAATATGTGTCATTTGTGTTTATAGAATGTCGCTTATTTTCATTTTTTAATAATTTTGTTTATTTTTCATATCAAACATGTTAATCTCAGATCAAATTACATGGTTTTAAGCTATTTGAATCATAAAATAATAATTTGTAAAAGCAATACAATAGAAAATGTATCATTTATTTGAGTTACCAAACAATGAGATTGGAATGGAGATGAAGACTATTTTGAATCTAATTAGAAATAATTACACAAAGACTATGTAACTAATATGAGTATTATTTTATTCTTTTCAATTATTCTATATGCATATCATTATATCCATTCAAAAGATATTGGTAAAACTTCAATTGTTATAAATATTTTTTTAAAAAAAACTATTCAAATGCTTTATGGCATTGCTTAAACCTATATTAATATAAAACTATCTATATGAGTGCATACGAAGATATAGTAAATTAAAAGTTATCTATAATTAATACCTACATAATTAACAGCTGTCATTATGAAATATTAAGAATGTTACTATCCTCAGAATAGAAACTGCCTGGTCATTTTAAAAAAGTTTTATGAATACTATTTAATTTAAAGATCATAAAATTCATAAACATTAATATATCAATTATATAATGCTTTGTTTAGAAACCAAATTGAAAAATCTAGAATGTTAAAAAATGAATTTTTCTCTCTCTCTCTTTTATTTCAATTTCCTATTCAGAAAAAAACAAAATTATTATTTCTGGCAATCACTTTGATATATCAGAAATTTAATTGATTAAAAAAAAAAGTAAAGAAAGAAATGGAAACACATACGTATTTACAACTTATAAGGTTTAATTCATTTTTGTGGTTTCAGATGAAATCTGAAGATTATTCAAAGAAATTTGATCAATAATTGTCATGTGATTTATCTTATAATTATATTAAAAATTTTTATATAAAAATAATTAAATAAAATTTCATTCAAGATATTTTTCCATACAATAAATATTATAAAATAGGAAATCAAACAAGTAAGCTTTGAGCAGAGAAAAAACAAACATGCATAACGTTATCTTGTGGCAACAATTAATATTACATCACTAGTATATTTGAAACTGTAACTAGAAATCATTACATTTCCCAAATTGTTTATCTTTAAATACTGCTTGAAACTTTTGTCTTCAATTTATTTAAGACAATCCAATGTTGTCTTACTAAACATTATTTAAATCAAAGAATACAAATGATCATCAGTTACTTGTGAAAGTACAGTTTTACAATTTTAAATACTAAAAAAAATGCTTTTCATTCCTAGAATTACTGAATAAATGGAACATGTATTTTTTTTTCCATAATACGCTATAAATATAATATTTTTTATTTCCTGCATTTATCAGCGATTTAAATAGAGTATAGAAATACATTGTTATCCCAAAGGTTTTAAAAAAGATCATGTTAATTTCTGTTATATATAAAGATTTGAAATATTACTGAAAATGTTACTCAGAGTACTATAAAAATATTTACCAATTTTATTTTCACACAATGAACATACAATTGGACAGACTGACGTACATTTCTACTCTATTCCATGCACAGTATATTAAAACATAATCAACAAGATTCATTTGCTAACTAACTTTTTTAAAAACTTAATATTGGAAAAGTTATCTGGATTTTTATTAACTTACATTTAATTGAAAAGAGACAGTTTTGCATATTTTACTTCCTCATAAATCTCTCAAAGCTCAAGGAATCTGTATACATGCACTGGAATCTATGTAGTAAATGATAGACATCTTTCCCAAAACCTTGTTACTTATTTCTATAAATTTTGAATTAAATTATTATTTGAAACAAAATGGTGCATAAAATATTTTTAATTCAATAAAATGTTATATTTTTCGAAACCTTATTTAGCTAAGCAAATTAACTTAACGTTATAATATCAGTTCATCACTAAAATCTACTTTTAAATCTTGAGTGCATATGCCTAAAATTAATTGTATCAATTCCATGTATTTCAAACAAAAAATTATTTCATTAAGTTGAGATTTATTTTCAAACATGTTTTTTAAAAAAATGCAGAGTTTACACTATTCATGGTAGTTAATTAATTAGGAGCGCATTGTTGCAACAAAATTTTAATTCACCTTTTCCTCTGCTTATCAGCTGCTCATCACCCAAAATTCATCCTAATGCTGATGCATCTTCTTCTAAATCTATATCTTCTAGGGACACAAATTTGCACTGACTTATTGCACGAGACCCTAAAACCACTTTAATATTAATTCACATTCTGACATGAGAATGGCTGTCTAATAACAATATTTTAACAGAGTTAAAAAAATAAGTGAAGATTTACATAAAGATTATAAACTCGCTTATAATCAAAGATTAATTGAGAATGGCGTAATGATATATTATGCGTTCACACCTGACCTGATATTCGATTGGTACATTGCATGCTCAAAGATATATTGAATTAAAATGTATGCAAGTAATATTTTAAAGATATGATTTCTGCAAAATAAAATATACGATTCATTAACCATTTATAAATACAAGATCGACTTTATAGAATCTTTAAAAAAAATGAAATTTTTATGGTTTTGTAATTTGTCATGGCATGATAGGAAACAATCCTTATAAGCTACTTCGACAGAGGCAAATCTTACATAACTCTGTTCATCTTTTCTATTTTCCTGTCTATATGTTTGAAAAGTGCACAATAAACACAGTGCATCAGTTTAAGACAAAATCGCGATTAAACGAAACAAAACTATATCATGGAGCAGTGACGATGGGAATGCTAACATATTTTAAATGTCATGTTATCATTTAAAATATAAACTAACTGAATGACAACAGGAATTACAAGGGTAAGACTGAAACTGCTATTTAGTATAAGATTAGTTTAACAAACATGTATCTCCGAGGAAAAAACTAATTTTTTAATATAAAATAAAGAACATTTCAGTCAAATGACTTTCTTAATGAACATATTTTATTCATTTAATAAATTACTAAAAATGAATAAATCGATCAAATATCTTTTCTTTTTTAATCTTTGTTTCAACAATCTTTCCAGAATATTTTACTCTATTTTTTAATGCATTTTTTACAAAAGAATAATGAGAATTACTTAAATACAGTCTTGTTAAATACCTTAGCAGTTTAAAAACATTTTATTACGTTAAAATAATAATACATCTCAACAACACAAAATGCATACAGTTCAGAAATCTGAATATTAAGTAGAAACCATATCCTCTTCTTAATACATATAAATATATTTTATCTCTGTAGGAATTAATAATTTCGATATTCATTTAAAAGAACAAAAAAAATTACGATTTTAAAGTTGAATTTTGCAACAACAATGCTTAAATCTTGGAATGTACAAATGTCTGACAAGCAATGAACTTCAAAGCAATATCTAAAATATTCTATTAAATAGCCATAAATATAAAAATGTGAGAAACAATAGCTTTTGTTACTTTTGTTTATATTGAGTTTTGAGAATAAAAAATTCATAGCTTACTCAAGATGTGTAGATTTTTCTTTAAAAGAGTAAAATTTAATCTGAAAACATGTACTTATCTTTAAAATATCAAGAAAATATAGCAAGTAAAATTATTACTATTACAAATTAGCTACGTCATTATGGTTCTAAAATTTAAGCTAGTAAGAATTACTAAATATTCCAAAATATTATAATCAACAAAATTAAACAAAATCTAGAATTAATAGCTATTCAATTATGAATTAAATACTTTTAGATATAAATAGAAAAAATAAGTAGTACCAAAATCAAGCCAAAGGAAACAGTTCACAAATGAGATTCTAATAATAACCTTTTGTGTAATAAAATATTAAATTGAGAATACTATAAAATGTGTACTAATTTTTTAGATTATGAAAAAAAAATTTAAATGACTGAGACATACTTTATGGAGATTTTTTCAGCCCATGTTTCTTCTGCTCCTCTTCTTCAAAAGCTTCTTGAATGTATGCTGCCTTTCTATAAATATTTGTTCTTGCCTTCTCATATTCAAATGACTTTATGAAGCATGTTCTTCACCTACGTTTCTGAAAGAGAAAACTATCAGTTTAATTTTGAAACATTAATTTTTACAATTTGTTGGGACTTCTTCATGCATTTCATTTTAAGAGAATATAAAATAACTCTGTTAATGACTTTCTAAATAAGAGATTATATAGTAAATACAGAAAAATTTACTATTATAAAATAAAATTTGGTACCCTATATTAAATGATTATTCTCCAACACAGTTGTAAGCTACACAACAGGTTACTTAAAGGCAACAAAACTTATAATGGTCTAAGTCAGGTAAAAGGACAATGTCAGGCTCAGGTAGTATAGCAATGAGGGAATGGGGTTGCTTACTCGAAATTTTAAAATCAAACTTTTTTACATTAGTTTTATTTTTTCCAAAAAAAATTAATATACAAAATCCTGTATTTCACATTAAAATTCTTTTCATCTTGAAAATAAATATGAAATTTGAAAATTAATTTTGAGATAGATTGGAAGTGAGAGGACATCACCCCATAAAAATTTCTCACACTACACTCTTGTGGAGAGCTAGATGTCATTCTTCATACTTCCCATTATCCCTTCCTATTACATTCAGCCAGCACATAGCAACCTTAAGATTTCACATCTATCTGTTAAATTCATGCACCAACAATCAACTAATAAAGAGCAAGTCCTCAACCACACTCCTATCAATTAGCATCCAATCTACTTTTGTAGTTAGTCTTCTCATATCACAATGATTAAATCGGTGTGTGTGTGGGTGCATACAAATATCTCATGGGGGGGGAAAGTTACAAATATAACCTTGCAATTGATGTCAAATACAAAATAGATAACATCAAAACCATATTTTCGATTCCCCATTCTTTGTAGGTGTTAATTGTAGAGATAATGTACTACGTATCTGATCAAGTGGCCTCTATCCAATGTATATGTATCAAACTAGTTTTTTAGTTATTTTTATTGACTTTGCCACATAGAGTTCGAGAGTATTTTTGAAAGTCTACATTTCCACTTACCTAGTTTTTTTTTTTCTCTTCTTAGAGTTTCAGGTTCATTTAACGATTGTGAGTATGAGTTGAGTTTTATCAAACAGTAGAATCTTGTATTCTTATGTATGCGGATATGATAACAATTATTCAGAGATATAAAAAAAGGTTCCAAGGCAATTGCAGATAATTAAATTATTTTCGATTTGGAATCAAATAAAACTAAAGAAGGATTCTAGCTGAAACAACTTTAAATGATGTGACTGTATGAGTATTAGTAAACAGTAACTAATAAGCCAAAAAGAAGATAATGGTCTTTGATAATGATTTCAAACTATTGATGGCAGCTATATTATTTTTGTTTAATTCTAATCTATTTGGTGGTAGTAGATAGTAGAATATTTAGCAGCTTATGCATATGTTTGTGATATGCATGGGACTGTGCTTTTAGGAGCTTTTAAACAGGAAATATTTTGATTAGTTTTAATTTCTTAAATTATTTTTTTCATCTCTCTATTTTCAACATAATTTTGAATCAGAAGGATGCACTTGATAGCAATCAATACACTGGGCTCCAGATAGCAATCCATGGAAGAATGCTCATGATTGATTGATTGGTTTTATTAATATCTCATTAGAAGCAACATGAGGGCTATTGGGGATGGACCTCGTAATTTTGAATCTCAGTCAAGGGGTGAGGATGATCCCCCAGCTGGCACCTCCCTCTCCAAACTTCCACACTACACTAATAGAAGGACTTCAGCCTCAACAGATTCAACGTGTATCAGGCCTGGCTACGCGACAGCTCTTTAGCAGCATCAGGGCTTGAACCTACGACTCAACAAAAATCGCCTGCTGTAAGTCTGAGCCCATGACCTGGAAGAATGTCCAATAGATTCACATCTAGTAGAGCATGTCAGTTGTACCTGGCAGGCAGTTTGTGAACATCCAAAACTCTGAAACTTGAAACAATGCAGACAATTTGGAAAGTTCGATAATATTAAAGACATCCTGCTTTAATTATCATTGATAATTTAGAGCAGTTTAAAATTAAAATTAAATATTTACTTAAGAAAATGATTGCATCTCTTTAAAAATCCCATTGAGGATTTTTAATTCAGAGGCATACTGCTTATTAGGTTTAAAAAAGACAATAGAGCCTGAATTTATTTATTAATGGGAGTTCCTAAATTATTTGGATTGTAAAAAAAATGTAATTTCTTTAAATAAAAATTACTGCATCATAACTTTTTTTTACAGACTTTGGTTCATCATCTACTAGTTAAATATTTTCCAGATAGATATTTCATCCTTTTGTAAGAAAAGTATTACAAAAATTGAGAATAAATAGCAGCTTTATACCATTGTAGAAAGAGGTGGGTAAAACAAGCCCTTTACTTGGGCACAAAAGAGATAAATCCATGTTAGAATTGAGTTAATATCCAGGTACACCTCTACACCTCATGGAATCCAATCAGAGAAGCAGTCTATCAGTCAACTGACAATTGCCAGCATTTATCCTAATAGTCACTCAAAATATAGTTCTACAGCATCAAAGGACAAGAATTCATCAGAAAATTCAAGGTACATTTAACCTTACAGCAATATCTGTTTAAAAATTTTGAAGAAATTCTGTTGAGTTTTATTACTGGCTGATTGACAGATGCAAATTCACTCTTGCCACCAATCTACATCAATGAGACTGTTTATTAACATCGCAAAGAAGCAACAGCAAGGCTATTGGCAATGGACCTCATAAATTTGAACTTCACTTGAGTAATGAAGATAACACTCAAGCTGGCACCTCCCTCTCCAAACTTTCACACCACACAAAAAAGAGGGCTTGAGACCTTGACCACATTTAATATGTATCACCCCACTATATGGCAGGTATTCAGTAACATCAGATCTCTAATTCATGACTCGACAAAAACAATGCTCATTACAAGTCTCAGACTATAACCACTAGACACAGAAGGTATACCCAGGACACCACCTAATTCCTTAAGGAATGCCATAAATATATGTCATTGTTTAACAAATAATTAATTTTAATTATTTGTTAATTTTAGTTATTTTAATTAATTTTAAAAATAAAATGTTAATTTTGTTACATAAAACAATAAACCAAACTACAACTTACTTTAAATATGACAAAAATTAGGAACAGTATTCATATAAGTAAGCAAATCATGTAAATTTACATATATCTAGAGGTTAGATAAAAAGAGGAAGATAGAGTAATAACTGGTTGATAAGTGGATTAAAAACAGAGAAGGATTTGTAGGCATCCAGGGAAGAGGATATCATTTTTGATTACCAAAGATGAAAAGCCTTGTGGTAGGAAGGAAAGAACATTATGGTACTCAAAGTTTTGATTACAGTTTTTACCTAAAAAAAGGTAAGCCCCTTTGGGATTGATAAATATAAAATTTAAAATAAGATAATGCCTATTTCTTTTTCTCATTAGCTAATAACTGCTCAATTAAACAATTCAATTAATGACTACACTTTCACATATATGTTAGTAATAAAAAAGTTATACCTTTCACAATGTTTTTTGATGAACATTTATCATACAGAATATTACGAAAAAGTATCCAGCAGATATTTTTTTAAAAAAATACAACTTAAAAACATACTTATACCTTTCATATCTTCAAAATCAGCCAGTTTCTTTTCTTTATACATAGCAAGTTGAAATCTATGATCAAGCTGCCTTTCCTGAAGTTCTTGAATTTCAATTACATCTTCCAGATTTATAAGAGCATCTTCAACTTCTTCAAATAGGCCTTCTAACTCTCCTAAAAAATTCAATTTATGAATCATAAAGTTTTACAAAGTTTTTAAAAAAAATATAATAAATTTAAAATTATTGCAAAGTTAAAGATAATTATATTTACTAAAATACATTTATTGATACAATTTAATACTAAAAAACATTTTTTAAATACTTATAATATTTAAACCTTTCTGAATATGTTGAACATCAGTACTTTAAGAATATATCAACTTCAGAATAATTCATTACATGATTATAACATAATTTACTAAATATGGATTACAAAATATACATTAATATATATCTGACATTAAACAGTTTCATGATATTTTGCAGAGATAGAAAATTGAAATTACTCAAATTTATAAAATATATCTTTTGAAGTCAAATTATAATAAAATAAAATTTAATTTGGTGAAAAAAAAATAATTTCAATAACAAACAAAATAATTTTAAATAGTTATGTTTTAAATTCTTACAATATCTTTTAACTTCATATATTTAAAACCTAATTTAAGTCAAGTTTTACAGAATTTAATTTCTCAGATACCAAAACAAATTTCTCTAATACCTTAGTAAAATTATCAATTTAATACACATTGATTAATCTTAACTATATGGTGAAATACCAATATGAACACAAGCAAAGTTAAACTTTCATATTCAGAGAAAAACTGTATTTCCTTCAGCAAAATTAAATGTTTTTCCATTTCAACAAAATATTCCCATTATGATTACATAATCATCAAATGTGCTTTAATAATAAAGTCTCAAATTTTACAATTGCAATTAAATTTAATATGAAACATTAGTATTTTGAATTAAATCTGAAGAATGAGGCATAAAACAAAGCTCTCAATGCAAATTTTTTTAAAAAAAATCGAAATTTAAAGGTGATAAGTTGATTTAAATATTTTTAAAAAAGGAATATTTTGCTGTATGAAACAGTATCTCAGATGTTTCTAATTTCAATACATAGGCAATGTATCTATGTGACATCTTGAATTTGCAAATAATTCAGTACAACTACTACAATTGATGAAGCAATAATGCAGTTTATTAATAATAAATTAGCAAAAACTCAACAAAACATTACCAATTTTTCCCATCAGATCCATTATACCAGTTTGCATGCAAGTTGCATGTTAAGTTGTTTAATAACTGATAAGTGCTCAACACAATAAGAATGAAGATTCCCAATTAAAGCATCGACCTCCTACAAAAAATGCAATTATATTCAGTTACAACATATTAAATTAGCGACAGTATTTGTGTAAATTCTCTTCAACCATAAAAATTGACACAATTCCAGCCAAACTTAAGCCAATCCAATTGGTAACCAAAAATCCCTAATTCTATTCAAGATGGCAATGAATACATCATCAATAATAAATGTAAGTGGCAGTGCACAATTCCTTAGTCTTTTATTACATCATCAGAAAGTCTTTTTTTTTTTTTTTTTTTTTTTTTTTATTAAATCATTTTTTTTTTTTTTTTTTTTTTGTATCAGCACATCATTCTTTGGATCAATAAAGTTATAAGGATGGTTAATTTTGCAATATTTGAATTTTAAAATTCTTAATCTTCAATTTTATAAGCTTTCTATTAGTCTGAAAAAATGGTGGATCCTTAATCAATATTTTCTTGTATTACTTAGAAAAATATACAGTTTTATCACAAACTCTTAACAGAAAAACATTTATCTTCCACTTATTCCCCTAAATATCCATTGTTTCAGGAAGATTCTTCCTGTATTTTCCCCCAATCTTGTAAATAAACTTTTATTAATCTTTATAATGCAATTAGGTCTGATTTTTTTTTTTTTTCTTTGAACATGATAAAAGGCTGAATTTACACACCTATCTGAGAATTCTTCCAACCCAACACTGTCTCGTTTCTCAAATCTAATTGATCCTATTCTCATTCAACAGTAGTCAACCCTTTATGCTAACAGTAAATAAATCTGAGTATAGTCAGAAATATAATAGTGGAATCCTCAAACCATGTTCCTTTCCACACAGATATTCACTAACCCCCTTCTTCACAGTTACAATGCCACTGTTTGTCCATTTTCAAGTATAATTGCATGTAATCCCTGTTATAGCACTCCTTTTAAAGCCAGGATTCTGTACCTTTGAAAATACTTATTGCATTCTATTCTGTAGTAGGCAAGGCAGGTGCTAAATTTTTATTATGTTTTCCAAAATATGAGATGAAAAATTACAGAAATAGCAGTTAATGATAAAAACTGATAGAGCTCCTGTTTAAAATAATAATTAATCACAGTCCCATAAAAACCACACGTTTGACATCATACTGTTATGGTGACAAGGAAAAGAGAAAAACCATGTTGGAATTCACACTTTTCATTACAGTCAGAATATCACTTTGGTGGCATTTTTCTGCTTGGACAAATATGGTTGATGGGATTTTACACAAGTACCTTAACAAATATATTAATTCAAAATGTTTTCCAGATGCATAAATAAACACATATCATGTAAATAATTTCCTGGTTTGCAAATATCTATGACTAAACTATATTCAACAGATAAGTTTGTATAAATATATCTTTCAAAACATTAATTAAAACTAAGTTTTTACACAAGAAGAAATTCAATGTACTGCAATAATTACAGATAAATACAAAATGAATAACAAAATATTTAAAATAAATTTGTATCAATGTTATAATTTTTTTATGTTTCATTCAATATTACATAAGCAATGTTGAGTCAATGCAACTCCATTAGAGGCATTTGATATCAAAATAGATGTAAAGTCATAATGTCTCCTCTCTTAAATGCTTTTCATATTTGAAACAGACTGAATAATGAGACAGACTTTAATATATATATATATATATATATATAACAAGAATATGATGGGATTTCGATTTTGATCTGAAATAACTTGATTTTCCAGATGTTCCAGATGATATTGTCTTATTGTCTTCAAGTTTTGCTGACATGAAGGAAAAGACAGTAAAACTGGAGGATATAGTCAAACAAGTAGGTTTGAAAATAAATTAAAACAAAAGTAATAAAAATAAATAGTAAAAGTAAGGATTCACTTCAAATAATTCAAAACAAAGTTGAAGAGACAAACTGTCTATCATACCTTGAAGTTACAATAGATGAAAAGAGAGGCAGGTACAGATGAAGAAATAAAAACTAGATTTAGAAATGCTCAGCAATCCTTCAGAACAATGTATAAATTTAAAAAAGCCTCAAATATAAGCATAAATATAATATTAAAATATGATTTACAAAATATAGCATTATTTACAAAAGTGAGGGTTGAAACTTTCTGTATCATAAGAACAGAAATTAAATGTCTTTCAAATCACATGCCTTGGAAAGATTTTTAAAAAATATTGTGCAGATAAAAAAATTTCAATTTTAAAATACAGAACAAAACATCTACAAAACCTATTTCCACCCAAAATAAAAAAAAGTGACATTGGATATGGATAAGACATGTACTTAGAATGTCATCAAATAATAACACAAGAATTGCACTTACATATTCACCAATTGGAAAGAAAAAGACCAACAGGCCCATGGCCCCATGTGGCCATTGAAGAAATAAATTCATTTGGATGGTTGAGTCAGGGAAGTGTCTAGGAGGAAGCGCTAGACAGGGTTGAATGGCATGCAGCTTATGTAACCTCATGCACCAGTTCAGTGTAACGAGAAATTATGGTGATGAATGCTGGGTTTAACAAAACCATATATCTTAAGTAATAGAACTTGATATATGCGTACATTAACTTAATGCTATGACAGAAATAATAAAAAAAATATGCAGTATTGCTATTCAGGTTAATCAGAGATCAATGAAGTTAAAATTAAAATACACTTGACACCCTAATTCTCACAGGTTCCCTCCCCCCCTTTTCACTTCAAAATATACATTTTCATAACTTCACTTTCAATACACAAAAATGTTTCAATGGCTATTTTTAAAAAAAATTCAAATTATATTTTTTTATTTTAATTGTTAGATAACTTCTTTATTTATTTAGATACTCTTGAAAAAAAAATTTAATAAATATTTTAAAGCATCAGGAGACATAACCAAATTGTAACAAGACATTGTATTTCAATATGTTTGAGAACAAGAAATATTTGTTTGAGAACATGATATGCAAAACATGAAATGTTTTACACAAAAAAAAATGTCTCAAATGTTTTGTGTACATTACAAATAGTATATAATTTTAGAATAAATATATTCCCACATTAAACATCCAAAAGTTTCAACCAAATTATGTTAGTGTAAGTGTCGAAAAAATGTATTAAGTCACTTGAATGGGAATATTACAATTAGATAATTATATAAAATTTCCCTGTAGGATCATTAATTCCATGAATGGTAACTAAATTGGATATCATTTTAGAGTTCCTTAATATCAGTATATACTCAAAAATTACATATAATTTTCAAAAATGTATCAAATGAATTATTAATATTTGACATTAATAAAAGAAATTCACAGAAATTGTTTAAATTATTGAAATTATAAAGGTATTAATCACTAAAATTTTGAAATGAAAAGAGACTTATCAATGTAATTATATGAAAGGATAGGATAAAACCTTTAATGATACAAATACAACAATTGTAACAATGTTTTGACAGCTTCACATAGTGTTATGAATCTACAATGTTACTCTTATGGTTGAAAAGAGACATTTACAGAGGTTTTGTAGGAAACCAGGGGAAGGGTTAAATGAGGACCCCAACCTTGGCAATTATTTTGGGGACTTGGCAACAAAATGAAGGTTCACAGAAATGCACAAATTTTCTTGATATCTCTACTAGGAGAGAAGTTATGTGACTCATTTGGAAGTGTATCTGTGACATTGCTCCTAGCCAGCAGAACTGCAAATATGTGGAGGTGTCAAGATGAGTCAATCTACCTTTAAAGTGCAAAGTATGACTTTGCACTTTTGTCTGCAGAATGAGTTAGTAACTTGGAGAGTTGAATGTTATTGAAAAAACTATATTACTATATTACTCGTGATTTTTAATCTATTGCATTGTTAATCTGTACAAGTATTGTTTTTCTTGTTGTGTTGCTAATCTGCAATACGTTCTGCTACCTGTACTTTATCTTTTCCTGAATATTTGTGATTAATGATGCTTTAATCAGAAATATTCAAATAATTTTCTTAACCCTTTTAATACTTATAACAAAAATTGTAGCAGCTTAAGATTCTTTATTAGTGATATTCCAAAGTTTGTAAGTTTCTAACATTCCCATTAGAAGTTTAAAATCATGTAAAAAAAATTTTAATTATTTTATATTAAATAAAATACTCAAGAATTTAATAAACTGGAATACCTTAGTTAAAATTTTGTATTAAGTAATTTGGGTTCAAAATATTTAATTAAAGCGAAAAGTTAATATATACAACTCATAAATATTCCAATTCAAAATAAATACTTCCTCTTTTAGACATACAATATAAATTTTCTAACACAACAACATGTCAACCTTCAAAAAATAATTATAATATGCAATTCAGTGATTCATACTTCTGCTTTTTTGGCATTATTAGCATCATTTTCATGTAGTTCTTCCCACTGTTGTTGATAGCTGGGGGAAAAAAAAGAAGTAAACAAATTCATCAGAAACAAAAATAAAAGATTCTCCTTAAAGAATAAAAAAACACATTTACATTTGTTTTATTTAATTCAAATTTAAAAATATTAATCAAATATTTCATAAATGCTAGAGTCATTTACCAACACTGCTGAAAAATTCAATATAAAATATCATAACACAAATTACTATAAATCAAGAGAAAATGTAGAATTATAAATATACATGGTTTTGAAAAAAATTCAGTGACAATTCTAGAACTCCAAGTGTTATTTGCTTCAGAATATTTCAAATTACAAAGATCTAACCCCAGTTCTTTCAAGTAATGCTCAACTAAAAATTCAATTCAAAGTTAAATTTTCAAATTAATTTCACATTCAATTTCCTACTTTCACATATGTTTAAAGTGATTGGAGAAAGAGAAAATTTGATCATTTTCAACTAACATGTGCAGCTTCAGAATGAGGTCTCTGAACTCAGAAAAAAAAAATATTTGCATTTAAACCTAGTGTATTCATCACAAAAATAATATTGCCTGATTCTCAATTTCTACAAAGAATCAATTTAGATGCTAACTTTATTTAAGATCTACTTAAATATTGTATATTGTCTGTTTAAGATCTATTTATTGTATATTTAAGATCAACTTAAATATTGTATTATTTAAGATCTACTTAAATATTGTATTATTTAAGATCTACTTAAATATTGTATCAAAAGTAATATAGCTATAATATGATCTGAATATATATTACTTTCCATAACTGATTGGCACTATCAGTCTTTTAAAACTAATAAACACTGCAGTAAAAATGTTGCAAGATAATGTATAATTTCTAATTTATTTTTTATAGCTTCATACAAATTACCTCAAGTGAAATTACATTATAAAAGAGTTACCTGCCTATTGTCAAAGCAAAGAATAAAATTTTAAAGACAAAAATGTCTTTGTAAACTTTTAACTGAAGGTGAATTTTTCAAACACTATTAAATATTATTTCTAAAAATATACAAAACTGAATCTAACATCTTTCAATTTTTTAACTTACTAATGAAGTAGATTTGCTCCAGCATTAGGTGATACTCCTTTGAAATTATGCTTCTTTGTTCTACAAGTGAAAATACATTTGATAAAATCATAAATATTTGTAAATAAAATTAAATTTCATATAACTAAAAATGTTTAATACAATTAATGATAAAATTTTGATGGCTTGAAAAGTTTAAAAAAAAAAAAAAAATACTAAAAAAATTGCAAAACAAATTTTTAAGAATTTTTTTTCTCTGTGCAAAATCTTAAATTTAAAAATTGTCTTCAAATAATAAACAATAAAATTATACTTATTTTGTAAACAGTTTATAACATTTTTCATATGATTAATAATTAATTTTACTATTAGAATTTATCTAAGCCAACCCTTAACGAGTTTCCAGTTACATAGAAGGGTAAAACCTGTTACTTAGTTATTCCAAATACAATAAAAGAGTTATTCCAAATAACAATAGGCCATCCAATTTTAACATCCATCTACAAATAACATATGGGAGAGAACTGAAACATGTAACTGTTTAGTTCAAAATTATTTTACCATAAAAAAAAAATTCAAAAAAATATACAATATTCATATTTAAATCTCTTCTGTTGAATAAAGTTGACTTGAAGAACTTAGTTACATAAACAACAGAAAATAGAACTTTGAGGTATCAATGTTTCATAATTTGAATGAAATTCATTTAAAACAAAATCAAACCTAGATTTTCAATTAATTTTACATTTAATTCAAGTTTCATAGATATAAATAAATATAAAAGTCATTCAAAATTAAATTTGCTATCTATAAACTAAATCAAGCTTTCAAAAAAAATTGTTCAAAATATTTAGATATCGCTACAAGAAAATTCCTATCCCCAAGATATTTGTAACATTCAGTAATACTGAAGTATTATTAGCATATTAGCATGTATACATACAACAATAACAAATTCAATGCATGTAAATATCTCATGTATGCTTGAGCACACAAAGATTTACTAACTTTAAATTCAAGTATTTTGTTAAATTTTTTTCCTAGCTGCATTTTTAAAGTCAAAATAAATCACAATAGGGACATGGTCTACAGCTGATGATAAAATATAGCCTTTCTCTGAAAACACAGCACTTTGTAATTTTGAATAAGTTATGTTTCCAGAAGTAATATTTTTATTCCCCAAAATGAGTGAAAATTTCATAGAAATGTCATATAAAATACGGTAAGCAAACATAAAAAAAACTGAGTTAAGAAACAGCCAAATATCTTTCACAACAGCAATCATTTTATTAATTGTAGAACAATAGAATACCGTGATGAAGAATTGGGATAATCACTTAATGCCGCAATCAACTGGTATAATTAACTTCGAGAAATGTGCATGTCTCACACAGAAAAAAAAGAATGTACAAAATAATAAGTAGCAGTATTTCTAATTTAGTTTCTAAATTAATTTTATAATTAATTTAGTTCCTAATCTTAATTTAAATACCTAAGAGATACATATTTTTAACACTCTTCATATATGTACATTTGATGATATATCGTACCTTGACAATTGAGCATCTCCAGTTGCTAAATTCCTGAAACTGAAATTAAGAAATAAATAAATAATTTAATCAAAATTACACTTATGATTATCTAAACAAATTATTTATAACACAATAAAGGTGTTAAAAATTAGTACAGAATTTTGGAAGTCAAAATCTTTAATTTATTTATTTTAACAAAATATGTAATCTAAGAAAATTGTTTAAATCTCAAGAAAAATTTTCAGTACATAAAGTGATAGTACAGAAAAATGGTATAAAATTTGTGTACAATTGATGAATAATTTGTATGAGCCATTCATGCAAACTATTTTATTATTTATTAAAATATGTAAAGTCTGAATGAATAACTAACATGAATCAGAGTTAATAAATTAATCATTCATTTTTAAAAGTCCCATGAAATATAAATGTAATATTCATCAATAGAACTAAATTGGAACTTCCGGCCAATTTTCATTTTAGGTAAGCAAAGTGATGCGAGATCCACCATATGTTCATACTTTGAATTTTAAACAAAAAAAATCTGTTTAGTATTTTAGACAGAAAAATAGTTTTTTTACACCAAAAAAAAAAAAAAAAAAAATGCAAAAGCAGTAAAGCAAATCAATTGGGTAGTGAAACCTCTTGCCTACTAACCAAAATTATTGAATCGTACATTTTGCATAATTCATTTGTTTTAAGTTTAAAATTAAAAAATTTACAAGTATGTTAAAATTAAAAAACGGTACTTGTCTATTACAGCGGCGCCCGTCAAATTACGCCAAGTCGTCGCCAAACGCCTGAAGCTTTTCTTTTGATACAACCTACTTGGCGATATTTCTTAATCACTTGTTTGTTATAGCGGCGTCCGATGATTAATCACCAAGTACCTAAAAAACTACGTAAGCTATGAATTTCTGGATAACAATCTAACAAGGGAAGTTGACCAAAAGAAGTTGGATATGGTTTTTTTACCACTAGATTGATCAATTTAGCAGAATAAATAAGAAGGGGTGATTCAGGTAGATTTTAGATTGAAATTAAGCAAATTTAAAAAAGCTAATGAATCTTTGTATATTACTATTTTAAGCTATTATGGTTATATTATTATAAAATCTATGTGATCTATTGTGGCTATATTATTATCAGATCCAATACATGAGCTCAAAATAGCTGTGTTTGAAATTTATTTTCATATGATTTCAAGCCTTATAGATTCACAATCGACTAATAGGGCATTCTACCATTTTGCTACAATTCAAAAAACAAGTTATTCAATTAGATAAATTGAATAACTGGTCCAAAATTGTTCTAGTAGACTTTCTTGAAATCAAAAGATGTATAAGCATTTCTTACCATACCCCCTTGCCAGGTTTAATTTTCCTGAACAAAATGCTTCTGATATATGAGAAATGTTCCATTTCTTTTAACTTTTTGTTTTATTATTATCAGATCCAGCACGATTTATAGATATTGAAGGCCAATTAATTTTTCTTTAGTAGCCAATACTTTTTTTTACATAATTAGGCCATAGAACACTAAAGGGAGCTAAAAAAATTTGGAAAGATTTAGCAGAATTTATATCCATCCAAAATTAATTCTTTTCTCCAACTTTATTTAAAAAAATACTAAATATTATTCATTCAAAAAACTGGCCACATTTTGTACTTTATAATAAATATTATTACTGTGAAATCCCAACTACATGCATATAAAATTAAACCTGTTTCAAATAGTACCAGACATCTTGTATTTTTAATTTGATATTAATTATTAGTTACTACATTTTTATATGTAAAGAGATATGTTCAATCAAGATAAGTACAGCTGAAGGAAACCATTTGTAATCCTTATTGATATTTAGATGTTTTAATAATTTCTCATTTTTAGTTATGTCATGACTTTATAACATATAGAATCTTCACCTGAGTATTTCTCTTAAGGATTATAATAAACATGTCATGTGTGTATCATTCATGCAAATTATGTATTATTGTATCAATTATAAATGATGTATGGAAGTAGACACATTAAAAAAAAAAGATTTTATTCATAAGCAATAGATATCAATTTTAAAAATTCATGCTCAAATTAATTATTACACATATATGATAACTAACATTAGTTTAATTTAAATTGAAAGTTACTACATCATATTTATTTGATGTTTCCTTAACCATTAAAGCTACCTTAAGTTTTTATATTCTTCCTCAGGATAACAAAAAATCAATACACCATGTTAGCAAAAGTTACCATTTCAAAAAGGTACAAATAATAAATTTTCTCAAAGAAAGTGTAATCATAGGTGGTAAAAATCTGACCAGTATTAAATAATAAATAGCATAATAAAATAAAAGTAAAAGTTTGATTATTTTTGAATAATCACAAAGATGTTTAGACGTTTCCACGGACTTTTTTTTTTTATTATAAATTTAGCTTTTAAGTTGGAATAAAAATTATGAATGAATATTTCATAGAAATTCGCGCGTTCATTTTGGATTAGTAGATCCAAAAAAACTTTAGACATCAAAATTCTCCAAATTCTCATCAGAAGTCCAACAGGAAAATAAAAGTCAGGCAAAAAAATATTGAAATTACTTACCTTGCAGACAAGTCATATTGCACGTTTAAAATTTTATCCCGTAAATTTTCCAACATTATGTAAAATCACACAAAAAAATTATTCAATGCCAACAAATTTTAATTTTATAATTTTAAAACATTCAGCTGTCGCTTAGTAAAAAAAAAACTTTAATGCTTTTCAATAAGTAATAATGATAAAAGCTGCTTCTCTTACTCTCACAACTTTAGTACCAAAAATATTGTATACGAAAACGTAAACATTCGCAAAAAAGAAACCTTATGATGTTTAACTTCACTTCAGTTTTTTTTTTTTGTATTGAAAACAAATTCATCCAGAACAAGGTGATTTTAACCAGGTATTAACTCATTTCATTATTTTTCTTCTAATATTTCTTATAATTGAAATAAAAGTTAAGTTGATCAAGATTCAGAGTCAGTGATCAGAACAATAAACTTCAGCCTCTAAATACAATTGGTTAAAAAAAGATCTCGTAACAATGCAATTCGTATTGAAACTGCATTCAACTACATGAGTACTTGTTGTTGGGGTGCATAACCCTCACGGGCTTTAAACCCCAAAAATTACTATTATATTAGATTGCAGCTGAACTATGGTTTTTCACTTGCCCTGGAGTTAAAATTTAAAATATAAAACGTACTATATTGAGCTATAGTACAGTATTTTTAAAAGAAATGCGTTAAAGTTAAGTTTTTACTATCAGAAAAGTTAAATTAAATACTTTGTCAAATTCAGTTAATTATTGTTGTGGAGTTAGTTTTTTGCTATTTTATAAAATATTTAAGATGGAGATGTAAAATTATTATTATGTTGGCGACAGTAGATATTTTTATAATCAGTTTGAGTCTGAGGAGGGTGAATTTTAATTGCTATTTGTGGATGGTGTCACGACTACACCTGAGATTAATATATTGAGTTTATCTAAGTCGTTGTCGACTTTTGACATGTTGTTAAGGGCTTCAAATAACTTAGGAAATTTGTTAAATAGGTTTTGTAATTCATCTACTGCAGTTAGGAAATTAAAATTACTTGGATATTGTTAATAATATTACTAGACGAGGTAGTGAGTGCTTTTGTCAGTTCAAAATTGTTTAGATGCTTCGGCTGGTTTATTCATTCAACTAACAGTGCCAAATGAAACCAAATTCTATTAAAAAATTCATTTAATGTATTAAATTATTGTTCGGGCAAGACTAAGAATCTGATTTTTCTTCAGACAAATCGTGCAGTAAGGCTGATGTACATTCAATCTCTCGGGATTAAGAGTCTTCACGTTAGTATGGCATGAATGAGGAGATTTGGTGTTAGTGCAGAAGTTTATCGTATCACCTCATGTGTTTCATAATATTATATTGATTGTGGCTAGTAGGCTTCTAGGTCAGGCATTTCACACGAGTGAAAGTGTTTTTCAAGCATCACTCAATAATTTAAAAATAAATATACTATATACATATTAACTATATATGAAAGTAAAAGAGCATACTTTATACCACAATTGGTGAGTTTGATTAAATTTTTCCAAATTTCTTTCTCGTATAAATCTGTTAACAGAGAAAACATTCAAAAATGTCAAGTTGTAACAAATCAGTTTATTATTAATCGTATCCATTAATCCCAATTGTATGTATTATAACTTTAAGGAATCTGGCAATAGCCTGATAGCTCCGGTTACACATGTTGTTATGCTTTTTCTTTTACGTACTTAATAAATATATAATTGTTACAAACTGTAGTGCACCGTGAACTTTGGTGTTCAACATAAACTTCCCACAAAATCATACACAAGTATCATAGTTTGCAATACATAAAACTGATATTTCATTAATTATTTTTGATAATGTATTCAAGTTTTTAAGAAATTTGAAACTGTAACAATAAAAAAAATACTGCCGTTTCTATTAAAATGGCATCAGAGATATGGATGGATTGCCGTGATTTAGGCTTAAAATATCCACGGTGCAACTTCAATAAATAAATTTCTAATAAAGGATGGGTATATGAATTTCCGTAGCTTCTTGCTGTTTTGAAGGCAGTACTCTTTTAGTCATGAAGAAGAAATTCCTGATAAACTCTATCTTCTTCCTAATGAAAATGATACAAGGAAGATAGGATTTTGAGAAGGGGAAGGGAATTGTCACGAACTAGACCTTCAATCCATAGAAAGTGGAATGAATCCCCACAACAATCAAATAGATGGGAATCACTCGAACACTACACTTCAACTTCATTACTTTTTACCGAGCACTGCAACCAAAGATGAAAACTCTCTTCTGCTTTCCACCACACTGATGACACACGAGTTCAATCTAACGAGAAGAGGAAAGGTTAAATCGATTTTCTTATTTCAAACCATAAAAACCGTGAAAAAAAATCACCTCGGACTCCCCCCCCCCCAAGCCAATAAAAGCATTAAATAAATTTACAGTACTTTCTAAGTTGGTTACTGACACGAGGTGACAAAAAAAGCTTTAGTTCCAATTTCTTCAGTATCACTTCCCAAGTGAAAAGTGATAAAATACCGTCATTAATGCAATTATGTTCATCCCTGAAAGAGTTGAAAGAAAAATTAGACAAACTCATTTGCAATCAAATCCGGAAATTACATCAAGATCGTCACCTAATCGACGCAAAAACTTGACTCATTTCCTGAAAGAACTGGGGATTTTCTATTTAAATACATTGCATTACCGAATATAAAGTATCCATTTGGATAATGCTTAAAGACCTGTCCTTATATATCCAACATGAATAAATTAAAAAAGAACTTGAAGAATAAAGAATTATGGTCTTTTAAGTTACGCAACACATACAGAGCAAAAGCACTTATCAATCTTTTTTAAAGGAATCTCGGAATGGTAGGAAGAAGAAAATTTACAAGTTGAACAATGTTACATAGGTATTTGAATTGGAGAAATTAACTCCCGAACTAATGTTTTGATTAAAAATCGTTTCCCACGTTCCAGTAATAAATATGTCATGAAGCCTCTTTATAAAGATTGATGAAAAAAGATCGAAATGAAGAGTTTAATGTAAAGCAATAACTTAACATTGTAGTCTCTACTTGCATCATTTGTGATTCCACCTTGGCGACAGCGGTGGTATAGTGGTTAGAAGGCCTGACTAGACGCGCTGCCACCTAGCTTCGATTTCTTGAGCCTTTGATTTGGGTAGCTGGTCAAAAACTCAGTCCTTCATCTCTTCGGGTTCGTTAAATGATTACCAAGATCGCTTGGGGAGTTAACTGAGGGTCCAGCATCCGGCTAGCCTCACGGCCTGGATATTAGCTAGTAGATTTTCAGACCCTAAGGCTCAGAAACAGAAATGGGCTCTGCCTGAAGAACCACTTCTTAGACCCAGGTAGACTTTAACTCTAACTTTCTACTTTGCATTCTAGAAAGGTTGATCAAATTTCCCAAGTGAAAAGCATTGCCATTAATTTCTTAAACAGTGTAAAGAGAAATTTTTTATCTTGTTCCCAAGATCTGAATGCTTCATTTAAATGTCTTGTGACGAATAAATGGAGGCACAAAAATGGGAGCTTACGTTCCATATTTTCTGGTGAAAGATAAGCGAAAAATTCCCAAGAAATTGAAAAAAGTATTTCTGCATGGGAAAATAAGTATATGTTTTTGTATACATAAAGAATGTCTTTAATTTGATGCACGAATTTTCCTGAGAAAGCCTCAAGAAGTGAAGAAAGTAAACACGGAGTGGACAGAATTTACTTCTTCTATGATGTATTCTAGAGTACCATACAACCAGTATCAGTTATTTCTAAATGTAAATGTTGATTAATTTCTTTGATTTCCCTAAAATCATTTCACCATGAGAAATACTGGTACTCAAAACACATTAAAAATTCTTATTTAAGTGTAATAAGTAGATAAGTTTATATTAAGCTTTCTTTTTTTCCTCTTTTGAAATTCATACCACAACAAGCGGTATTGATTTATGAATGTATCCTGTAAAAGAAAGGTTGTAAATATATTCTAAATAGATTATTTCATTTGATTTCAAAAGTTTTGTACGTTTTATTAAATCAACTATTTATTAAATTACATTTAGTGTAATATAGTGGGAGATACAAGTTCCTCATTCAAAACTTCATGCTATAAAGGAGTAGAAACAATGATATATAAAAATTTTCAAGGAAAATGAAATCGCAAAATTGTATGAAAAAATAAATTATTTACAGGTATAGATATATTTTAATAATTAATATTTAAAACAAGAAAACATATTTATGAAAAGTATCATTTATTTAAGCTGTGCTATTTTTGTAACTCTTTTATAATTTTATATACTAGGCATTTAAATTTTTAAATTTTTTTTTATATATATTTATTGAATTTAACTATCTAATAGTAGTTCAATAGAAGACGTTTTCATTATCCTATCTAATTGAGAGGAGTGTATTATTCAATCAAAATAAACTGTGTTTCTTATGTGAAAATATTTTTTTGTAAGCAAACTTATATATAATCCACGTTTTAAGTTTCGAAAATATGTAACAGGTGGCGCAAAGGCAATTAAGAATCCCATTTTGTAGTATTGTATTAAAATTATATAACTTATACCAATCCCAATAGATGGCAGCACGAAACTATTTTGAATCTGGGTCTTAATTTCTCTGCAGTTTTGCAAATCTTTAACAATCAATTTATACTTGCAAAAATAGGAGGGAATATAAAATCGAACTGAAGTCTACCATACTTTTTTTTTTTCCAGCTTATGTTTCGGATGCAGTTTACATCACATTTTAATGAATGCAACAGTTTACATTTGATAAAATGAGAATTATTATATTTCATAAATTCAAAATAACTGTAGATGGAAACTTAATGCCCCCCCATCCAATCTTTTAATAAGCTCTATTTTAAATCATAAAAGTCTTTAAGAGAATCTTTGCTTCAAATGCAAGCTTTTAAATGCGCATTTGTAATGTATCAAATCTTTACATGTCTTTGTTATATATATACATATCAGAATAGCTTAATCTTACTGACAGAAAAGAGTGGCTGATGAATAAGTATTTAACACCGCCCTTCCCATATTAAAGAAAAACGATAAAATAATGTGTGGTCTTGGCTGCATTCAAATAGAAAATTTAATAATGAAGGAATGAATTAAATATTTGGAACTTTAATAATAAAGTAAGGAATTGAAATTTAATAGATTATAAACAAATATAAAATTGAAGGGATAAATATTAAAGAAGCATATTAAAAATAGTGTAAAGTGAAACACGGATTTTTAATTAGAGAGAAAATCAGAAAACAAAAACTTTTATAAATAATAATACGAACAAAGTAAGTATTTTCGACTATTTTAAATTAGAAATTCGGCAAACATTTGTAAAGACTTTTTGAATGATTATGAATAAAAGTAACGCAGTAGAAAATAGAAATACTCGATGAAGAGAGTTATAGAGAAAGATCTAATTTATCGACTAGGTCTTTGCATGAGTGTGCATTGTAAATAGATGAATTCACAGATGTCGCAGGACTAGCTGTACTACTAATATTTGTTCGTTTTACATTTGCGAAATGATATACTCACGAGTGCTTATTTAGATGAAAATAATCACTGTAGAAGCATTCATTTGTATTAACAATTACATTATAAAACACGAGATCGGTTGGGAGAAGTGTTGATATTCGCATAGATGATGCAAAAACCACAGTAAGAAAAACAGAGAAAGTTGTATCACGTAATAACTCAAGCAGCTGCTAGAGCTACCAGCTGTCTTTGTATTGTGCACAAGCATGCTCCAGTAACGAAAAAAAAATGTTTACGGATTTAAAAAAGGGTAAATAGTGTAAAATCTCGACCACTTTAATCCAGATCGCTTAAAATTTTGCTTTGCGAAATGGGTAGCGAATATAAAGCACTTTTATTACGTACAGAAGTGAAATGACTATCTATAGGAAAAGCACTATCGAGATTTAATGAAATTTGTAGCAAGTTATTGGTGCTCTTTAAGGCGCCCGTCTGCCCACCATTTTGATTTCGTCAGCTTAATGTTAATCCTGTGGAGTTTCAACTTGAATCCTCACATCATTACTATTTGATCTATATGAATGCAATAAAGTGCATCTAAAAGAGCAAAAAATAGTGAATGCTTCTGTGGAATTACTTTCTTCCTCCGATTTTTAAAAATGTTTGAAAATATTCTTTAAAGACCGGAAAACTCAAAAACGAATAATTAAAATAAGAATAAAAATATTTTTAAAAATCTTAGGAAAAATGTAATTCCACAGAAGCATTCATTATTTTTTGCTCTTTCAAATGCACTTTATTGCATTCAAATAGTTCAAATAATAAAGATGTGAGAATTAAAGTCAAAATTCCATGGGATTAACATTACGTCCACGAAATCAAAATGGCGGGTAGACGGGAGCCTTAATGCGCAAAATAATTCAGGACTGTATTTTACGGAATTTATAAAAATTATTTTATGGATGATAAAACTCGCGTATATATATATATATATATATATATATATATATATATATATATATATATATATATATATATAGGAGATATTTTTACAACGAAATTAACTTATCATTGCGAAGGAAGAGCGAAACATTTTTTGATACAAGAGAAAACATTGCATCTTCTGGGAGAAAAATGAAGTTTTGAATCTCTTATTTGATCTGAATAATTTTAATTGCTTTCTCGCCATACCTGAACATTTGACTGGAAACAATTTTAAAATAGATTAAGAAGTTTCTGAAATATTTGTAGAACACTTACATAACTCTGAAAACTGAACTGTAACATTTTCCGCAGATTAGTGAGGACCAATCTTGGATTAAAAATCCTTTATCAGTAACAGCTAAGCCGGCAGGCCTTAGCGCAAGTGACTATGAAAATCTAATAGATTTAGAAAGAAATTGATTTAAAACAGAAGTACAAAGATAAGCCGTTAGGTAATTTCTGAGGGAATTTATTTACAGAATATCCCAGTTAATCAAAACAATGTGTTATTGTCTTACTTCCATTTACCACTACTTATTTATGTGAAGAAGATTTCCCTTATTATGCAATAAAGAAGATAAAGAGCAGAAATAGACTTGAGAGAGAGAAACGTCATGCCAGATATTAGAATTCAACTTTCTACTGTTACACCTGAGATCAAGAAAATTTTCAATTTAAGGACTCAATATTTGGCTACTTTCTCACAATTTTTCTAACTACAGGATTCCTTTGACTTCCTCTATTCATCTCCTCCAACTTTTCAACGCACTCTTCTACATTTTACAACGTTTTTCTGAATTTCACTTGGTGTGTGTGTGTGAGTGTGTGTGTGTGTGTGTGTCATCAAATTTTCGATCGTTAATTTAATCAACTTCCCATCAAGCTAGAGCTTTGAAATTTTGGGAATCGTTCGTACTGGCCTAACAATGCAATATTTAGACGTTTGCGAGAAGTTTTAACTAATATTTCAATAATTTTAATAAGTCAAAATATTCTTTCCTCTCGGCGCTTTTAGGATTGAGGAAAACAATTTCTTTCCCCCTCTGGGAACACCGGGCACTCCCCACACCGCATGAGGCCTCGTAAAACTATTGTACTCACAAAGGGGAGATACTATCTCCCCTTTACTATCTCCGAGATAGTAAGGGTTGCTGACTTTTAGACAGTAATCATTCACAAGAAAGAAAGTTTCCAATATTTGGCACCATGTCTTATCACAATAATTTTTTCTGAATTCTGGTTCCCATTTTTTTTTAATAGAATGACTTACAAATTTTCAAATGCATGTTTTGATTTTATGAGTATTATGAATTTTTTAATACGCTCACAAATATCTCTTTTTTAGTAAATTTTAAAGTTAAAAATAACCAACAGTTTTAACTAATATTTCAATAATTTTCTTTAATAAACTTTGCCACCATATAAAAACGTTGTTTTTAAAAACGTTGGTTTTTATATCGAATTATTATTCACTATATTTCTTCTCATATAATAATGTCAATTTACACATATCGCGGTTCCTTCACTAGGCTAGGTTATCAGATAAAATATCGTAATAAAGTAACCCCAGAGGTTAATTAATAGGAAGTGTGCTGAAGAGTCGGTTACAAAGTTACAAGTTTTTTTCACAAAGTAAATTTCATTGTCGTAATAAAGGTTACGCGAATAAGTAATTTTCCTTAAAAAAAGAACCATTTCTAATCATCAATGGTTTCTGTTCTCTTTTTTTAAGCAAAATTTCAAAGCATGAATTTTAAGAAGAGGAGGGACTGCGTTAGGAGATTTTCAGTAGATAATTTTGTGTACAGAGCACATGAATCACTTGTGTTCAAAGTTAAGATAATGTTCACTTTTAGCGAATTATCTCCAAAAATACTGGACATAATGAAATAAGGTGTATGCAGGTTAATGCTATGCAAAAAAAAAGCATTTATGATTTCAATGAAAGGAAAGTGGAAATTACAGGTGCCGCTTTCTCTTTCACTGCTTCGACGACTCAACTCTTGTTCCTTTTAATGGAGATTTTGCCTTAGAAAATAGATAGAAGTCGCATGGCTCAAGATCCGGCGAATAAGGTGGATGTTCTGACACTGGGAGGCTGTACTTGGCTAGAAATCTCTTGACAATGTGGAATGAGCCGGTGCATTGTCTTGGTGGAATAATTTGCCGTACGAATTTTTTGTCAATTCCTTCAGCCTCAGCAAGCGCAAGAATACTTAACTGACTGTCAGATCGAACAAGATTACTAGTTTTTTCGATATTGCCATCCCTTTTAGACGTGGGAGGGCGACCCGAGCATGAATCATCTGCAACGTCTTCTCGACCATCAAGAAAACGCTTAAACCACTCAAAAACACGAGCAAGTGATAAACATTCATTACCATACACTTCTTTCATTAAATTTATAAGTTTCAGTAGCGGTTTTTCTAAGTTTCATGGGGAATTTACAAACAATTCTTGCTCACTTATCATTTTTCTGGCAAGGAAAAAACTCATATGCAAAAGAAGGTTACTGGTATACGGATTTACTTACAGAAGCGAGAGGCACTTCATTCAAAAGAGAAGGTTTCAAGCTTAACAGCTGTCGTTCGCTGGCGTTTGGTGCGAGCGTACTTCTTCTGTAGCAACGTTAGTCTCGTTATTTAATAGCCACACCTCGTATTCTACATGTGCACCTGCGGTATTGTTATTTATACCTTCACAACTATCAGAAGGACACAGCAGAAGAGAGAAAATAATTCTTGCCTTGTTGTCTTGGGGTTCCATTAACTGTCCTCCTCCTCTCCCGGACTTGTCTGGGTTCGCCTCTCTCCATCGACCTTCCAAACCTGCTAAGCTCACACCGGATGAGTAAAGGATTTCTCGCACCAGTAGATATGTCTTTTTTGGGACTGGATGACTTATGATGCCAGTTGTATACCTTTCAGTTATCATTAGCTGTAAATGATGCAAATATTTGAACTAACTTGATTGTTCTATTTGTACGAGTGATATTCCAATGCCCTATACAGACAAGTAAATACTGATATTTTAAACATTAAATTAACCTGGATAATTTGAGACCCACCGATCTGAGTCAAGGGAAGTGGGGTATATTCTGACGCATCTAATTATCTTTTCAGTATCCAGCTTCAACAGAAAATTTGAAATTTTTTCGATGCCTTTTGTCATTACTTATAAGTGTGAATCCAAACTTTCAACAACCGTTTTCCTGAAAAATAAATATGTTGTGATGGCTCTCTTCAACAACGAAAACAGAAGTTAAAATGCCGAAAAATTAGATAGAGGTGAAATCCCTTTTGGTCTAGCTACTGGGCCAAAAAAGGGCCCAAAAGAGAGCCACTCAAGGGCACCCGACCTCCACCCCCGCAAAGGGAAGAAATACATGGCGTGTCTAAGGGGTGACCCAGGGCTTGAATACTAAATGGCAGCATAGCCCAGATTGGAAATCGAACTGGATCTGAGAATTAAATTATTGTTTTTTCCTCTAAGCGTAAAATTTTTAACTAGCAAAGAGAGCTTCGCACTTCTCATTAATTATTTGATTTCCTTAAGAGTTCCTTTTTGCAATTATTAAATTCCTACTATTAGCTCACTCTCCCTATATATATATATATATATATATATATATATATATATTTCAAAAATTGACAAACTTGGCGGGTTTTTCTTGACTGAACGTTAATCGCTGGATTTTTTTTTTGTTTTGTTTTGTTTTTTGTTTTGCAGCTTAATATTGCGATTATGTCATATGTATATGCATATTTATATTAATTGTAATTATTTAATAAAAAGTAACTAAAATAAAAAATTTCTTTGTTGACCTAAGTAGGAATTGACTTTAAATTTTTTTTTATATTACTTGATTTTTGTATTAGATTCATATAAGCAATCATTAAAGTTCATCGAAGATTGTGTATGTATGTGAAATTTAAACAATGTGTAATTTTATACCAAATTCACGGAAGGCAATAAGTTCTTAATGGGTTATAAAAAAGAATCCTAAAAATAACTCCGCCAAAGGGAAAAACGTTTGCGAAACACACACACTAATCGAAATGATAATTGTAATAATGCATCTAATTCTCACTAAGGCTAGAATGAATATTGAGAAAATATCATTCATATACAGGTAACGATTATTTTATTACATCCTTGTAATTTTAAATGTATAACTTAGTTTCTTCGTAAAAAATAAGCTATGTTTAAAATAAAAATTATTCATTTTTTGTTGAAAAAAGATTGAATCGACGTTTGGCACAATTCTGTATGAAAGATTATTACACTGATGGTCATAGTCGCGGACTTGCGGGCGAACGTCATCGTTGAGTCGTGGGTTCAAGCTTTGGCCGCTAAAACCCCGTGGTGTAGCCGAGGCTGAAGCATGTTAAATATGTCCTCCCGACGGCGTGTTGTGAAAATTTTAAGAGGGATGTTCCATCTCAGGGGTCTTCCTCGTCACTTGATCAAGGTTCAAAATTACGAGATCCATCACCAATAGATCTCGAGTTGTTTCTAAGGGCGACATTAATAAACTATCACAATCCCATAAAATATTGTTATACTTGGAATGTTATTCTGTCTGCTGGTATGTCAGTGGAAAAGTACCTTAATTTAAGAGTTAAAGCATGAAACCTATTGTTTACTGGAATCATTGGATTATAAATATTCATTGTATATTAAATTGGATCATTCTCTGTACGTTATTCAAATCTGATGCGGCCGTAATAGCGTAGTGGTCATGGTCGCGGACTCACGACCAGCGTTGTTTCCATCGGGTATTGGTTCGAGTCCTAATTCCACTAAAGACCCTCCGTGTAGCGAGACTGAGGCACGTTTAATCGAATCGAGATCCCAAATCCTCCAGTTGGTGTGGTGTATAAATTGGAAGAGGAAGATATCGTGTCAGTAGAGACACTTGACAGAGACTGAAAATTACGAGGTCCGTCGCCAATAGCTCTCATGTTGCTTCTAGTGCGACGTTAATAAAACAATCAATCATATTAAAATCATTATGATTCTGACATTCTATATTAAAATGTGTACCAAAATCTATGTTCTATTCCTAAATGTCAAACGAAGACAACCTTAAATGTTAAACTTGAGCTGTATCTTTTTGTGGCACCCCTTTTTTCTTTTTTTTTTAAACGTTTTTCTGAATTTCACTTGGTGTGTGTGTGTGAGTGATGTGTGTGTGAGTGTGTGTGTGTGAGTGTGTCATCAAATTTTCGATCGTTAATTTAACCAACTTCCCATCAAGCTAGAGTTTGAAATTTTGGGAATCGTTCGTACTCGCCTAACAATACAATATTTAGACATTTGCGACAAGTTTTAACTAATATTTCAATAATTTTAATAAGTCAAAATATCCCTTCCACTCTGCGCTTTTAGGATTGAGGAAAATAATTTCTTTCCCCCTCTGGGTACACCGGGCACTCCCCACGCCACATGAGGTATTGTAAAACTTTTGTACTCACAAAGGGGAGATACTATCTCCCCTTTACTATCTCCGAGATAGTAAGGGTTGCTGACTTTTAGTCAGTAATCATTCGTAAGAAAGAAAGTTTCCAATATTTGGCGCCATGTCTTATCACAATAATTTTTTCTGAATTCTTGCTCCCATTTTTTTTTTAATAGAATGACTTACAAACTTTCAAATGCATGTTTTGATTTTATGAGTATTATGAATTTTTTAATACGCTCACAAATGTCTCTTTTGAAGTAAATTTTAAAGTTAAAAATAGCTAACAGTTTTAACTAATATTTCAATAATTTTCTCTAATAAACTTTGCCACCATATAAAATCGTTGTTTTTAAAAACGTTGGTTTTTATATCGAATTTTTTTTACTCAAACTCGGTGCAATTTTTTTCAAAATATTCTGCGAAGATATCTCTTATTTCTGTTTTGAATTAACAGATGGCAGCACTACATAAGTTAACGTTTTTAAACCTAAATCCTTTTAATATGAATGACTTTTGATGCTGTTTTCAAGCTTTTCAATTTCTTGTTGTTTAAACACAAAAATTGCAAAAATAAGAAAAAAGAAAAAAAAAAATTAGAGAAATTGTCCAGCAAACATTTTATAAATATAGACATATTGGAGAGGAGTAGCCTCCTCATAACTACATTGATCATTTTTCACGAAAGATGGTAAATTGATTAGATCAATGGTGCTTTATTGACGTCACATTAAAAACAACTCGAGGGCTACAGGTGCCAGACCTCGTAATTTTGAATATCGGTCAAGTGATAAGAATGACATATGAGATGGCATGTCTCTCTCCAAACTTCAAAAGCACGCCAATGGAAGGACTTGGAGACTCGACAGAGTCAATGGGCATAAGCAACAAGACAGGTCTTTAAAAAGTATGAAGACTCGAACCTACTTCTCGACTCAGAAAAGGCCAGACGCGATTTCTCATCTGTGGTCATTACCGAGGCTACGAGGCCGTAAATCAGCTTCGAGCAAATTTTTAGCAATTATTTCGAATGTAGAGAATTTTGTGCCAGTATTGAAAAAGAAATGACGTCTGCAGCCACTTATTTTAGTCACCTGAAGAGGTTTTCCTGAAAAACTGAGCCAATTTTCATTTATGAACTGTTCTGTTTCAGAAAGGCTGCTCTTTTTCTTGAAATTTTGTTTTGTTATTGAAAAATCATGCCATTTAAATATTTTGGTATTAGCCATAAAATAAATTTTTCTGATCGTAACTGCAACAGTTAATAAAGATGCGTGGATCCTATTTTAACGTACTTCATTGATTGGCGAAATATCGCCAAATTCGTGACCTTTCTTCAGGCAACTTCACTATAAACGTGATTATATATATATATATATATATATATATATATATACGTTCGAGATTGGTAGTCAAGCGTCAATTAATAAAAATTTTCATGTTTAGGTGGAATATCAGTTTCTTCTATACCTATAGCGAGCAAAAGTTTCGAATGTTCTTGAGGTAAGGAGGAAAAATCAGCCAAAAAATAGAATTGAGAAATTATTCCTGGTTTGAAAACAAGGAGAATTTAGAGTTTTTAAGGTGAATGTGACCGTCAGTCAAGTGTTCATTATAAAATCAGACTGCGCAGGTTGAATAACAATTTGATTGTTACTTGACCGAGATGCCATTGTCATCATCATGGTTAATGTTCTATGATTTTTAACCCGTTCCTTTTTGTTGTTGTTGTTCTGAATGTTTTTTTTATTCAATTGCTTTTTACATGTCGTTTTTACTATTGTAATGCTTAAGAAATTGACATTCCAACATTAAACTGTTGAAACGTCATCGAGTTCGAAAATCGCACACTTTTTCATTGCTTTAAGGTATCCATTTAACTTCGGAGAAAAATTTTTGAAATACATTGATATTTGCTATCAAAATATTTTTTAATGTTGAAGTATAACCTAAAATTATGAAAAACACATTTAATAACCTGCTTTCAATTAAAAAAAAATGGAGAGAAAATTTTGTTTTAGTTTAGCTTTTATTAACGTCGCATTAGCAGCAACACGAGGGCTATTGGCGATGGACCTCGTAATTTTGAACCACAGTAAAGTGACGAGGATGACACCTGAGCTGGTACCCCCCTCTCCTAACATCCACACCATGTCATCGGGAGGACTGGGACAGATTTAACGTGCATCAGCCCCGGCTACACAGTGGGTCTTTAGCGGCAAAAGATCGAACCCGTGACTGAACGAAAACCGCCGGACACGAATCCGAAGCCATGACACTTGGCTACCGCGGCCAATGGAGTGAAAAACGTGGTGAAAATAGTACATAAATTGACTATCAGAATAACGCTCATAACTCAAAAGTAAACAAAAATATCATTGTTCTGCAAATTTTATCTTATTTATCATAACAATTTTTGGGGTACTACTTTCATGATGAAAATCATATTACTACAATTTTTATCGCGTTTCGAGTCAAATAACAATGAAAAATCAAGAAAAAGTTATAACAATACACGATTTACACCTTTGTTACTAAACACGTATCAATTTTACAACCCTGAAAGTGGTAGGGGTTCTTAAAAACTATATAAGGAAGATACTTGCAAAATTTAAATTAGTTTGGTTCATAACTTTTTCTGATATCTACGTTACCATATGTAAATATGTCGAGAAAACCCCATTTTGAGAAAAATCAAACACAAACTTTCAAATGCAATTAAAAATTAGCCATCGAGTAAAATTCAAATCCCTGTAACGTATGTTCTAAATAAGGTATAAGCAAAATTCAAACACTATTAGAAAGAAAATAGTTTAAATTTTAAACTGATATTAAAATTAGAAATGGAAAATTTTGACAAAAATGGTGCCTTAAAGGCGTATGGATATCTTAAGTGTTTTTATGCTATTCACATGTTTCCAGCAAAAGACAACTTTTCACTTTTTTTTCCCCCCGATAAACGCCTGTCTTGTTTCCTGTTGTAATGGCTTTGATTTTGAAAAACATGCCAAACAGCACGCCAAAATAGGACTTTAACCACTGGTGATAAATAACAGAGAAGTAGCGACTTTTTTAAGCGTGAAACTCTAATTTTAATTATCCATCATGCCATGTGTCCTCCAAGAGAAAAATGTTCGATTGGGAATAGATTGTTTCGAGAAGATTTGGAAGCTGACTATTTTGTAGTGAAAACAAACATGGTTCGGCAACTTATTTGATCCGTCGCGAATGTGTGATATTAAAGTTTTAATTTGTTCGTCATTTCACTACTAAACACAAATTATTCCAAGACACTTTTCTTTAAGGATCTCTCACAAGAGGCATAGTGGTAATGTAACAAGATGCGACTGTAACAAAGGCATCGTATGAAATTTGTTATAATTTTCTTAAACACATAAAACCGTTAAATGATGCAAAAATTGTAAGGACTATTTGTGAATGCTTCTACTCTTCTTCTTTTTCTTTTTAATAAAGTCACAGTAACAAATATTAAATGATTTCAGAAATTAAGAAAACAAATGCAAATTTAGATTCTACCTGCGTTCTACGTATTGAAGGTAATATAGTAAAGCATATTTGAGATATTGTAATTGAACATTTTAGCTTGGTTTTTGACTCCAGCACGGATATTTCAGTAACATCACATTTCTCGATTTTGGTTAAATATTGTTTTGAGCAAAACTCAATTTTGAAGATTTTTTGAAATTTCTTCCAATGAATGGCTAAACTAGGAGCATAGATTACCCTGAAATTATTTGGACTTTTCTAAAGCAGAACAATATAGATATAAAAAAAATTAGTTTGTGAGTATACCGATGGCTGTCCTTCAATAATTGTATCAGAAAATGGATTTATTTCCTTGCCGAAACAGAAACATAATTTGTTAAATCTAATATCCTTTCACTGCATTATTAACCAAGAAAACGTGGCCGCACGTATTGCTAATCCTGAAATAGAAACTACTACAAAAACTGTTAAATATTCAGTGAAATATAACCGAGCACAAGAATTGAACCATAGCAAATTCGAACGTTTTTCAGAGGAAGAGGAGAGTTGGTTTAGCGACGTTCTTTTACATATGTTGGTGCTTTGTCTTAACTGAGGTAATGCTTAGAAAAAAATTTTCTTTGCGAAAAGAAATAATGTTATTTTTAGAGCAAATTTTATTACAATAAAATTTGGAGGGAACCAAAAATGATGATGAATAGGGGCCTGTTTCAGTTTTTCTGTGCGACTTTACAGAAAAAAGTTTTACTGTCTTAAAAGTAGTTTATTGGATGAACTCTAAATAATGGTCTAAGGAAATGAATGGTAAAGAAAAGTCTAAAATTTAGACCATTCTTTACCAAATTCTGAAAAAAATCGCTTTCCATGATAAGAAAAATATGCTTCAGAATCTAAGTTAGTTAAATCATAAGACATATTTTTTTCGTTACGGAATCTATTAGCACCACCATAATTAATTCCCCCCAACCCTTTTGAAATTTAATAATATCGATACTAATTTATCCAGCTTTAAGGGGACTTAGTACCTTTGCACCTTCAAAAATTCGATTTTTCAAATTTGATTTTAAAAAATAGTACTGAATGTTAAGAGCATTTTAAAACAAACCGCGTCAAAATCCGACAATTATTACGCCCTGTGCAACAAAAAATGTCTAAAGTGGCTTGTTCTATGTAATGCAATGTAAACAAACCTCTTTTTCTCAGTTTGCTATTTTCACACTTTCCCACAGGATTAAAAAAAAATGTTTTGCATGCAGAGCTTTAAAATTTTACATGAGTGTTTGTACTTATAAATCTTTATTCTGTGAACCTCAATTTTGTTAATAGGATGATTAGATTTTATTTTATAATATGATATATGAAAAAAAAAATTACTAAATACAAACTGGATAACTTTTTTAATTTTTCAATTTTTTTAATGTAAGATAAATTTAAAATTTGAGGTTTACAGAATAAGGTCATTATTTATTTTTAATTTGGTATAAGAATTATGGCTCTACTGTACATCTTTCAAACGTTATCTTGTGGGTAACGTAAGGTAAGCTAATTTATTTTTCAAATTTTTGTACGCATATTTCATGTTGTATAAGAAAATATATTAATTTAATAGCAAACCTTGACCCAATATTTTAAACTATGTACTTTATTACACAAACTGGCAAAGTTTCATACTGAAATGAGCAAAAATTGTTGTTTTATGAAGAATCGAAAAAAGTTTGTCAAAATGTTCTACTTTTGATTTCGTAAGGTACTAAGTCCCCTTAATAAAGATTACGAAAGTTGTTGTTTTTTTTTTTGACTGCTGTGCAATATTTTTTTTTGTAATATTATTTTATATATATTTCATTTATTAATTTGAATTTCATAAAAAGTTAGTTAATTTTATTGATTCAACCAATGAATTTCTTCTCACTTAGAAGTTTTATAATTCAATGTTACACAACAAGAGAGAGAGATGTTTAATCTTCTCTTATATTGTACTGTTTCACTTTTTAAAAATAATTTTTTTTTGTTCTAAAATGAATTAAAGATGCACTGTGACTTTTTTTTTTATCATCTTTATTTTCTCTCGTCTGTAACACAAAATTGCCAAAAGAAGATTAACAAGATACTTGATTATGGAAGACAAAATACTTGAAACATCTCCCGCTTCCGGTTGAGGACGCCTCTGCTGCTTTGGACTATCAGTAAACAGTTAATGTACATTAATAAGAAAGGTTACAGTTTAAGCCTTTTCAAAATGAATTATTTATTCAAACAGTTGGTAACCTAATTTTAATTTTAGTTAAGGGAATAAGGATTCACAGATTCTCATAGTACTGATAGTGTGCGCCTCAGAGCCGTTTCAATCGAAATTCGCATTAGAATTTTTAGAATTTAATTTTAAAGTGACCGACGTGGCATATTTAGTAATCACTGCGCAAGATTCTTGCTTATAATAAGTCGTATGATGACATCAGGATCTATGTTCGATTCCACTACTTGCAGCTATAACGTCATAATCTATCTGCTTCCGGCAACTAATTTTATTGAGGTTTCATTTGTTTGTTCTGCGTAATATAAAGGTGTATTATTGAAATCATTCTATTTAATTATTTGTTATTAGCAAAAGAAACGCGAATCTTTTTGTTCCTTATAAAATAATTACTTATACATTGGTTTTTGGTAAATTAATTAGAAATTTTTTCCACGAATGAATTATATTAAAAGTCTCATATTATCATATTATCAATCGTATTATGCACTCTAGGGGGGAAATAAGTTTTAGCTTCGGCAACAATTTTCCGTTTTACCTCAGAACTATTTTCGGAAAAGGTTGATTCCTGTCTGATCAAAACTAAGCCTATTTATCTATCTAAAGCAGTTTTTTTTTTTATTAAACTTAAATTACATTTAATTTTAATTTATTTTTCTATTTTAGGTTACATATTGATTGATATTTATAGATTATTTGACAACTTTTTGCTATTTATTTATAGATTTTATGACAATTTTATTTGACATTTTTTTTAGAGGTTCATTACTGCTTGATAAATATTTATTATTGAAGCCTATTTAACCTTGTAAAATAATTTATAAACTAATTTCTCTTTCAGTGATAAGCTCCCCGTTACTGATGATAATAATTGTTATATTTTTAATACTTAGCGGTGATTTTATGAGTCTACTCTGACTGGGATGTATGTATTAATTAAACATATTTGATATCTTTTTTTTTTTTTTTTTTTTAATTTGTATTTTTGTGGGAAAAAAGAATTTTAAGGAAAAAATTTTTTTTTTTTTTTTTTTTTTTTTCATTTCTCTTTTAGTCGGACAAAAGCATTTGAAGCTAAAATAGTTTTTTTTTAAATTTATTTATTGTAAATTTTCTAATTTATTTTCTAAATTTAACTGCATGTTGTATAATATTTGAATTCTATTGTTTTTAATCATAGCGGTTGATTCCGGCCCTCTATATATTTACTACTGAAGCCTTTGTAATCATACTTTCTTTTTCAATTCTTTGTTGTCTGTTACTCATTATTTGAAAAATTTTATGAATTGTTCTATTCACTCGCCTGCAACGTCAAAAATTCTATTGCCGTTGCAGAATTTTTCGTTTGTACGTACCATTTTCTTATTTTTTAAAGGACTATTGACACGACATCAATATTAGAAATCTTCTAGGCCGTTTCAAATTTTTCGTAAGTACGTACCATCTTATTTTTCTGTAATTATAAATGTTCATTTTTTTTAAGAAGTGGGATATTGCCTTACAAAATATTTCTTATTAATGCTTTCAAATGCTGTTCCATAATTTCTATTTTTAGATCACCATTCTTTTACCACTGATTGGAATGTTTGCTGTGTAGCCCCTAGAGGGAGCGTCTCTAGGAGGGGGAGGGGGGAATACCTCTATTAATCTTCAATAGGTGGGAGAAGAGAAGTAAACTGACCAAACAAGCAGAAGTTCATTTTTTTGGGACAATGGCATTTTTTTTCTAAACATTTTTAATTTCTAGCAGTCTGAGCTACACAGCTCTTCTTTTACCATTTATAGAATTTTCGAATGCATGTACCATTTTCTATATAATTTTTTCTATTTAAACATGATTAATTTCAAACGTTAAATTTTATATATAATAAATGTATTATTTAGTTCTTATATACTTAATATATAATTTTTTTTCTTATTTGATTCATTATTATAGAATTATCAAGTTTTCTTCTCTTATTTAATGTCACATACAATATCGTTTTATAATTAATTTCAGCTCACTCAAAAATACAAGTGATTGTTATTTTATAAGATATATATATATATATATATATATATATATATATATATATATATATATCTTATATATATATAAAGTATTACTAGGGTTTTTTTTCATTTCTTACTGTACGTTACATTTAATTTTTATAAGTATCATTGAATTTTAATTTCTGTGTTAAGCTTAATTAACCATGATTAAAAATTTAATAATTTTTATTTTATAAACTACATTTTTTTTTAAGTTATGAAATCTTATAAGAATTTTAATTAATGAACGGCAGGCTTTTCATCCGCATTGTATTGAAATTTATATCTATGACTTTTTACTACTTTATTTCCTAAATAATATTTTCTTCGGTGGAAAATTTATGGTTCGCTTGAATAAAATATTGTTTAAAAGTTGGTTATTTGTTAAAATAATTTCATGCTACGAACTGGATAGTTATATTTTTCTATTAGACTATGCGAAGAACGGGTAATTCATGACTAATATACATACAGTAGAACCACGATTTTTCAAATCCCGATATCTCGGAATCTTGTTGGAAATAAATTATTTGAATACCACCAGGAGCCGCCTTGTCTTATCTAAATGAGAACGCACGAGTTTACGGGCAATATTTTTCAGAGAATATTTAGTTTTTGACCGTGTAAAGCGGGTTTCCCTTGTTTTGATGCAATTTGTCCCGACTGTTAAAGCGGGTTATTGAAAGTATCGGCTATCTGCAAGCTCTTGAATATTTTGTAAATATTTGTTTATGTATGATTGACGCGTAGAGATTGTAAATAAATATGCTAGAAAAGGCAACGCTCTCTCTCTCTTCCTTGTTAGATTATTATTCTTTATCGATCTTCTAGTAACCAATATCAGTCTACAAAGAGTATTCTTGTTCATTTTTTTTAATTGCGAGGCGAGCTGTAAATTGGCTTAATAACTGTAATTTGTTTCCTCCATGTATGATAGTACCTCCTTTTGGAACACCTCTATTTAAAGAACAGTTCCGTTGACCCCAGTCCCTTTGAATAATACATATATTTACCTTTCATTAAGCGACACATCTCTGTATAATCCCTTATTGGGATTACTGTATTTTGAAAAATTATTTTCTTTACTGAAATCATCTCACAACTATGAGTGCGTGAAAGGATGGGGACTTTACAAATATTCTGCGCAAAGTCAACAAAACCTTAGACATTGCGGGAAAAAGTTTTCTCGAGATTCTTAACCATCTCGCTATTATATCCCCTATCTGGCAGGAAAAAGCATTGTCAGACTGATCGTTGGAATCTGCGCATGCCCAGAAGTAATTAAAAATCGCGAGATTAAAACATTTTGCTTCACAAATTTAAATAGAATCAATAGCGGAAAAAGTTTCAGGAAAATACTTGGAGAGTGTAAGAATAAAATTTAGGCGAACTGTGTGTTGGATTAATTTTTAAAGGGCCATTAAAAATTCAATAAACTAGGATTGTTCTTATTATTTAAAATTTCAAGTATTGTTCTGTACTTTATACATTTAACTTGAACTGAGACACTTGAAAGTGTACTGATATGAGACAAGAAAACGAAGTTTACCCCGCTTAAGAATTTGCATTGGAAGTTGAAATAATTGCAGTATGTGGCTAAATTTTAGTCGCTCCCCTTATTACCTATGACTTATGGTATTCCGTGCTGCATTGCCTAAACAGAAAATAAAATAAAACGATTTTATGCCTACTTCTCTTCTAAAGATATCTACTCTAGTGTTCATAAAGTAGATATCTTTATTTTCTGAAAATGTGATTTATACTGAGGCTGCAAAACATTTTATTTTCATGACATATATATTTACTTATTATCACCTTCAATAGACACCCCTCCTCTATCCCTACAAAACTCCTTGCAAATATTTCATTGTCCAAACGTGTACCGCTTTCTCTTTCACAGCTTCGAATACTCAAATCTTGTACTCTCAAATCGACTGTACTAGGCTTAGAAACCTCTTGACAGGTAAGTTGGAATGACATGTCCTTCCACAGTTCGGGTTGTTTTTTCCTTATTCTTTCATGGAATTCAGCGAGAACGCGAAGGCAGTAATCTTGATTAATAGCTTGACCTTCAGGAATTCAGTGAAAGCACACAATCTCGTGGATATCGAAAAAAACAATCATCATTGCTTTGAATTCTGATTTGCTCATTCGAACTTTTTTGGCTCTCGGTGAAGATGGGCTCTTCCAGTGCTTAGATTGGCGCTTCATTTCAGGATTAAAAGTAAAAAAAAAAAAAAGATGATTCGTCGCACGTTCTTATCTTTTCCTATAAGTTTGCTATTTAAAGTGTCATTTCAAACATTTTTGCAAACTACATGTTGTTCAAACGTGAGAATTTTAGGCGCCATTTTAGCACACACTTTTTGCATGTTAAAATTTTTCTGTAAAATCTGCCGTGCGGATTCTATGTCATTTCCTACAATCTCAGAAATCTCACGAATACTTAACCAACGGCCAGATTGAACCAGATTACTGATTTTTTCGATATTGCCATTCGTTTTTGACGTGGACCTTAACGTGAATCATCTTCTACGTCTTCTCGGCCATCTTGAAAAGCTTAAAACTCTCAAAACACGATAAACATTTATTACCATACACTTCTTTCAATAAATGATATTTCAGTAGCGGTTTTTCCAAGTTTCAAGTGAAATTTCACAATTCTTTGCTGTATTATTACACCAATCATTTCCCAGAAAAAAAAAAGAAACAAAAAAATTCAAATGCGAGCAAAGGCTGCGGGTATACGGATTTGCTTACAGAAGCGAGAGGCACTGCATTCGAAAGTGGAGGCTTCACGCTAAACAGTTGTCGGTCGCTGGAGTTTGGCGCAAGCGTATTCCTTTCGTAGTAGCATCAGTCTCGTTATTTAATATCCATACCTCGTATATCGTTCTCCAGAATCGAATTTTCTTGGAAATAACAATGTTGGTCAGTGATTTTTCTGTTAATTTTACTGCCGAAAGGTTTCGATAAAGACATGCAAGTGCCTAAAATAGACGAGCCATTGTTAATACAAAATGACTTTTTTAAAAATAAATATCAGGATCTTTTCCCTTGAACCTTAACTAACCAGATACAAAAATAACTGCTCAAATTAATAAGCAAGACATAAATATATACCCAACTTTTTTTTTACACAGTAGATACGTTCTTTAGAAAACCATGCAAAAAAAAAAAGTCGTGTAAAAATATTTGCGACATATGGTAAATTTGGGGATATAATACACTACTTTAAGAAAATCATGTGAGATGAAAAAAACTCTAAATATTTTCCTAAAAAACCATGTAAAAAAAGTAATAATGAAATTCATATTGCTTATTTAAAAACAAAAACAATTCATATTTATTACAAAAAAAATTAAAATTAGTGTACAATGAAAAATCAGTCTGTAGGTGCATACAACATATAAAAATTCAAATTGAATTACGAATTAACCTACTATCTAACATCTATTAATCGTTACTTGATAAGAAGCGTGCACATTTATTAAGAACTGGATCAAAAAAACTATCATCAGTAGATGTGTCAATATGTCTAGCACAACTGTCGGTTTTGATCCAAATGAAGAATTTCATTCTTTATGAAATACCACTGTTTGTTTGTGTGTGTGTGTGGTTACAAAGTCTGTTATTAACGACTATTTTTTTTATTTCTCAAGTTGCTTAAATAATCCTTGATATCCTGCAACACTTGAAATTTTATACGTTAAACTATGATATTTTCAGTTCAATCTTTGTTACATGCCGAATGTTTGTAGAATGCCGAAATTTACGATATATATATGTTGACCCAAAAGGAATTTTTAGATCTTCTTGCTACTGTTTGGAAATCTAATTCTTTTTTAGGGCATTCGGACTTAAGGTCACCCCTTTAAGCACCACACCTTGAATCCAAATTCCTATCCTGCCGACAGACAGTGAAGAAAACCCCGCCTAGTAAGTAAGGGGTTATCAGGTAGGGGACTCTAGACCTTTGATCATTTGCGCAGCGTGATTTATTGCTTCTTTCTAGAACCACAAGCGGAAGTTTATTTTTCTTTCCCATTTGTTTGATGGACACGGAGTCAACCTTTCGCGGTCTATTGGAGCCGTATACCAAACGGACAGGTAAATATGTACTTTTCTGCTTCCTTCAACGGGACTTTATCTGCAGTGATATGGGGTTAGTTATAGCAGTTGGGTGGATCGTTTTGACTCGGGATTTCAGAATTATAGTGGTCACGGTAGTCAAATGATATTAGCCTTGAGCTCGTGGCCGATGTGACTTTGGTGGAGGTTCAAATCCTTGTTGTTGTTTTTTTAAAGATCCGTCGCTTGGAAGAGATGTAGTACGTTTATTTAATTGGGGCTCAAAATTGAGGTCTATAACTTTCATTTATTTTAATTAAAATAAAATTGGTACTTTTTTGTCACTTACACCTTTCACTGGTTATACGCATTTTGATTGATTATTCCTCATTTCTTCAGTTATATCAAAATCTAAAATTTATGATCGAAAATTATTTGTTAAGTATTCTCTTAAGGTTTTTAACTAAGTTTTTTTTAAAAATTAGTTTCCTCTTCGGGATTTTGGTTTGATTATTTGTTTATTATATACATTAAGTTACTTTATGATTATTAATATTTTTGTTTGTTGGTATAGAATCCAAAATAACTAATTTACCTCTTGTACCAAGATTCTTCGACTATTATAATTTTGTGCCCCCTTTTTATCATCACATTTTGTGAAAAAATGTAACCACTTGTTTAGAAAAAAAATTCTTATCAGCAGCAGGGTCAGCCCTAGCGTTGTTGGCGCCGTACGCAACCCTCCCCACAAGCTTAAAAAATAAAAAAATAAATAAAAAAAAAACTTAATTTTTTTTCAAAAATACAATTATAAAAGCATCATCTTAAGGCTCCAATCTACCCGCCATTTTGATTTCGTCAACTTAATGTTAATCCTATGGAATTTCAACTTGAATTCTCCCATCTTTATTATTTGATCTATTTGAATGCAATAAAGTGCATCTGAAAGAGCAAAAAATAATCAATGCTTCTGTGGAATAACAATTTTCCTCCAATTTTTAAAAGTATTTGAAAATATTCTTTAAAGACCGGAAAACTCAAAAACGAACTATTAAAATAAGAATAAAAATATTTTTAAAAATCTTAGGAAAAAAGTAATTCCACAGAAGCAAGGCTCCCGTCTACCCGCCATTTTGATTTCGTGGACGTAATGTTAATCCTATGGAATTTTGACTTGAATTCTCACATCTTTATTATTTGATCTATTTGAATGCAATAAAGTGCATCTCAAAGAGCAAAAAATAATCAATGCTTCTGTGGAATTACTTTTTTAATAAGATTTTTAAAAATATTTTTATTCTTATTTAAATTATTCGTTTTTGAGTTTTCCGGCCTTTAAAGAATATTTTCAAATATTTTTAAGAATCGGAGGAAAAAAGTAATTCCACAGAAGCATTCATTATTTTTTTGCTCTTTCAGATGCACTTAATTGCATTCAAATAGATCAAATAGTAAAGATGTGAGAATTCAAGTCGAAATTTCATAGGATTAACATTAAGTTGACGAAATCAAAATGGCGGGTAGACGGGAGCCTTAAGCAGAAAAATTATATATAATTTTCATTAGGGCAATAATACTAATATTAGATTTACGGAAAACTGTTGAATTGAAAAACAAAATTTCCATTTTTAACGAGCTAACGGCAACAAACTCACAAACTAAAACTAGTATTACTATTAAATATATTTTTAAATAAAAATTAAATATATTTATAAAGAATAAAAATAAATTAAATTTATTTTTAAAACAATATACAATGTCTAAAAAAAACATATATTCAAATAATCTCTAACGAAGTTTCTTTTCTGCAAAATCGCAGAATATATATATATATATATATAAACTTCCTTCAGATATAATTTATTACTCAATCAAAGCTCCATGGCCATCATTGCTAACCCTTTAAAATGAATTTCAGAAGATATGATCCTTTAATAATTTTTCTCTATTTTCTTTCGCTGGTAGCAATAGTTAGTGGCAGGGTTAGCAAAAAATATTCGCAAAGCAATACTCAAATTTGATCCAATTTTAAGGGAAGGACTATCTTCCTTTCAATTGCTGTTGTATTTGTTGTTACTACTCTTTATTTTCTAGATTCAAGTAACCGAAATATATTTTTGTGGAATGTGTTCATTTGTATTAGCCACTCAAGGGGCTATTGTTTTAGTTATGTCGTTTTGGCATAACACATCACTTTTCAGTTTTTTATCGTTTGCTTTAATTATAAATTACATGCAGCTGATATATTATTCAAATTAATAGTTTATAGTTCTCTTTAATTTTAATATCGCAAGCGTTTACTATTGCCCATTTCTCGAAATTTTATCGTTTAATTTAATTCTTATATTTCATTGAGTAATTTAGTAATAATTATTTTTTTTAAAAAAAAGCGCACCTTTTGGCTAAATCTGTTCGTTGTAAAACTTTACATAGAACTTTCATTTAAATTTTTAAATAGATGTTTGTTAGTTGTATTTATTTATTTTTTCTATTCAAGTTCAGGAGGCTTTGCAGTTCTTAAGCTTTGCTACTGTAGGCAGTCGCAAAATTCCTTTACCCAGCCCTATAAGCAGGCTGGTCACCGCAATTTTATCTAGGCGTGCCTATCTTCTCGGACAGCCGAGTCACCAGCTCTATACTCTTGCAGGCGAACTAGGTCTCTAGTTATTTCGAATGAGGCTTAATATCTTCACGTTGATATGGTATGAAAGTGGAGAGTAAGGTGCCTACTCAGCTGCCCACCTCGTCATCTGACGTGATGTATTTAGCTGTGTTTAGCGGACTTTTGCTGGCCAGAAATAGGCGCATGGTTAAATGACCAATTGATAATTCATTGTTATAAAGGGGAATTAATTGAATAATTTCATGTTAATTATACAAAACTTATTTTTATATTAATTCACTTACCGTTAAAGAACAGGATCAAAACTCCAAACATCCTCTCGGAGCCATGGTAGCCTTGTGGTCATGGATTCGGATTCGTGGCCAGCGGATTTCGTTCAGTAGCAATTTTTTTGCGCTCTCATTTGAATAAGGATATGTTTTGAGAGATATATTTGTATTTAGGTACCACATTTTAAAGAAAACTATTACGCAATATTGATCCGTATTTCTTATGCTTCTATATAAGGTATTTATACACATAGTGAAACTAAAATAATTTTTTTCTCTAAGTAATACCTAATTTTTAAGAAATAATTTTGTATATGAAAAAGGAGAAAAAAAAAATTTCCTAAATTATGATGTTCTATCATTTTTTCAAAGAAAATATACAGTAATATCATTAAGAAATTAGGCTCGCTATATTTTGTGTATAGTTTTCTATATGATGAGTAAAATATTTTGTATTTTTATGGAATATTATTTTTAAACATGGTACCAAAATGCATATATATCTCGCAAAACATGTCCGTATTCAAATGAGATTGGAAAAAATTCTTTATGATGAAAAAATTACTTTTATAATTTGATAGAAAGATTGAAATATCACTATTAGGCACAAAAAAAATCTAAGTTCTACTAATAAATTGCAAAGATGTATATCACAAAAAACAAGGAGTCTTAGATCTTATGTTCCAGAATTCCACAGATGTCCTCGCACCCTTAACTCGGTAAATATTAAACTTACTATTTTGAGGCATGTTTCCTTTAATTTTATTCAGATATTATGATTTATTCGTTTTATTTTATACTTATGTGACACATAGATATTCACTAAGCATACATAGCCCATACGTAAAAAAAAATGGTTCTTCTAAAGGAAAAAAAAGCACTGAAAAAAAAATTGGAAACTTCTCTTACAAAGCTTAGTATAATAGAGCTGGTATTTACCAAAGGGATAAAAAGAATCACCTTTACTCAAAATATTAAATATTTCTTTGCAATGTAAAATATATACTTCAGTTAAAGCTGCATATGTTTTATAAGAATGACTTCCTAGAAAACTCGAGATAAGTTTGCCATTAATTTTTTTCGGAATTTTTAGTTAAGGCTATCTTCGACTAATGTTAAAGAACGTGAGCAAACTTCGAACACATTTCCGGGAAGAATATTGATCCGATTTTTATTTAAATTCCCGACGCTGTAACACATGTTTCTGTTTATGATGCAGCATTTTTAAAATTTAGGTACATTCCAAAAATATGCCACTTTTCATGTGAATACGTAAAGTGTACGTGCCATTTAGCATGACAATATAGTATATGAAACACGGGAAAATATTTTACACGAGAAAAAAAAGAGACAAATTCATACAGGAATGAATGATGTTATAAAATAAACTATTTCCTTAAAGATAGCGAAATTCGAATTTTAAAAATAATGCTTGAGTGCTGTTTTATCGGAAAATGTTTCTATACTTCTATAAATTTCCTATACTTTAACATTACGCGATTTGGTTGGTTGGTTTCATTTACGTCACACTACAAGCAATGCAAGGGCTTTTGGCGACGTCCCTCGTAATTTTAAACCTCGGTCTACACATGAACTGACACCAATCTCCTAACTTCCACACCACATCAACGGGACGACGTTGAGTCTCGACAGATTTAACGTGAATCAGCCTCGGCTACGGCGGAACTTCAGAGATATCAAGGCTCGAACCTATGATTTGTTGGAACACGAGTCCACTGCCCTAATCAATAGTCTACCATGGCCAATTTAACATTACTTGAAGACAGCCGTAAGCAAACAAACAAACAAAAAATTGCTTATCCAACCTCTGATGTTCAGATGAGTATTTCCCTTATTTTAACATCTATAAATAACCCAATAATTTCTTAGTTTAAAATTTGGAAAAAGGTTTTCGTTTTAAGATATACAGACAGAGATATTTTCATTCGTTATCGAAAACCATTTTATTCTTCATCGCCCTCATTGGATACACGGCCGTTGAGTTAGACTTGCGAGTTATGAAGATTTAAGTTTCGAGGAAATGAGTAATATGTTAATATACCTATATCTATACATAAGAAACCTTATTTCTAGTACCGAATTTCCTTTAAAAAAGGGTTTGTTATATACATTAAAATATGGAACATACTTCTCTCATTCTAGATCTATGCAATAAAGATTCATAAAAG
>BMAW01101304.1:0-30918 GCA_019974015.1 Nephila pilipes | reverse complement strand
TGTGTGTGTGTGTGTGTGTGTGTGTGAGTGTGTGTGTATTGAAGTGTATTAAAAAAAGAGATATATCGAATTGTTTGGAGTGCAAGGTTAGACCCGTTTTTATGCTGCAAAGAGATTGATGATAAGGGAACAGTCTGTGCATGTGTCATTGGTTAAATGGTTTTAGGACAGCTGAGATAGGAATAGGTTTCAATGTAATTATTCTTTATTCGGACTAACTATTGGGATTAAAGCAATAAGTAGAATTTTCAGTATATCATTCCTTGAGGAGATTAAAGGTTTTCGCCACTCCGATTTCATAAAAAATATTCGTTCTGTAAACATTGGAATAGAATATAATTAAATGGTTTGAGTTTTTAAATTGTTTCTTCCTTGATTGAATATTTTTTTTTTTTTTTGAATTTAAAGGATCAAAATAAGTACTAACGAATTTAGGAAGCCTTGTTTGTTATCAATCAGTGTAAATAAATATAATTGTTGTGTACATAAAACAATTGAATTAATTGCCATAGATTCTTTAATATCTATACTGAACAAGAAATTATTCTCTACAGAAAAAGAGGAATTATACACTTTCTTTAAAATTGTAAACAATATTTCATTACATTCAGGTTTATTTTTTGAAACTATAATTTAATTATGTTATTTTAAATTATTTTGTTATATTTCCATATATTATTACGATTATTATTATATATACATATTGTGTTTACTTTCATTATAGTTTATGTCTCAACTCTGTGAGCCAGTAATGCAAAGTTAATAAAATGTAGAAATATCACCAGTCTATTCAGGTTTTAGGTGTTCAGATAAGTGTTTTAAATAATAACATTTTAAATCAAAAAGTATTACTAATTTTTTTTTTATTTTAGCCATCTAAAATTATGTTACTTTTCCATATATAGGCTTAATGAACTTTTTGTCTTACAAAAAGTGAAAAGTTCTTCTTGTCATAAATTAAAAGAAATAATGTGAATGAACTAGTAATACTAAAACAAAAAATAAACAACGAAAAAATGCTAAGTACTTTCTTTAATCACTTGCATAGTCTATCTACAAAGAAAAGGAGGAAAAATTTATATTACATTTCAGATCGCTAAAAATAGACTGTAATATCGATAGCGAAGTGAAAAATCAGAAACTCATATATTGAATGCACAGCATTACTTTGAATTTAGGAACAAATGGGCGAACTTTCAAACTAACAAGAATGCTAACTATTTCATTAAATCGTCTCGGAACAAAATCTTCTTTATAAATCTTTCGTATAGAACACACATATATTTTAGATAGCAACTAATTAAACTCGGAAACAACAAAGGAAAAGTGTTACAAAGTACACTTTCCATAACTTTACCCTTTGTCAGACTCGGTAAAGTGCCTTTTTAAATGCATAGCAGGGTTGATGAAGTAGATTGTTTGAAAATGGAGGAATAAAAATAAAATGAAGATGAATGAAGATGTTCTTTGTGAAATTAATTATACGTTGAGGATATCTCTCTTTACTTTTCTGTACAATATTTTAAAAGTTAAGAAATAGGTACTTTTTTGTAAAAAAATATATACTATTTCTGCATAAAGTTACATTGTTATTTTACTGATTTGAGCAGCTTTCAATTGAATAGTATTCTATATTTCTATTAAAAATTTTAAATTGATATAAAAAATAAAAATGTTTCATCGGAAAACAGAAATTACTGAAAATGATTAAATGATAAAATTACAATATAACTAAAATATATCCCTTTATAACTTAGTTGAAGTTTGTTAAAAAACCAACTATGTAGATAGTATGTTACCTATTGTAATAGTCTAAATATATATGTTGCCTAAATAAAGCGTGGACACGCGTGACAGCGTCAAAAGTACAAAACAGATAAGAGCACTACCAATTAGGGATATAAGAAAAATTTCTCACAGTGTATCCCAATTTACGTATACCGTTTAACCTATTCATGCATGATCTTTCAAGGTGATAGTTAAATCATGCGAAAGATGGATGCTTCAGATTTAAACAGAGCGCTTTAAGACGATTTTAGTGGAAGAAGTTGAGCGAAATATCGTCATTTATATTCAAATATTAACTATTTGTGTTGAGCACTGTTTATGCCGAAGAGATGTGAACAAATGGTAAAAAAAATATTCGTGATAGGTAGTCTATAATATTGCATCCGCTTAAACCAAGACAGGCATACAGCATGAATGGCAACGAATCCCTAACTGCTGTTGATTAAATGTTTGAAGATAATCAAATGATTGCAATTGGTTACATTTCTATAGCAACAATGAATTGTAAGAGAGTAAACGAAAGGTGCAATAATCGTTCTCCAACATCTTAAGTACCATAATGTCAGTGCGCAACGGATACCGAAACACATCTCTCCTCACAAGATGCGACGAATGAACCTCAGTCTGCAGCCTTTGGTTCGTTAATTAACGAAGCAGCCGCATTTGCGGAATACAGAAGTGCGGGTGTCGAGTCACTGTGTCACCACTAGATAGTTCCTACTACATGTAGCATATATACTCATTATCTCCTCCAAAAGAAAAAACCCAAAGCAATGTTTACATTTAATAGATACAGGAAAGTGATGCCATTTTTCTTCGATTACCATGGACAACTTTTGTCGATTTTCTTCCACGAACGAGAGAAAATGCATTATCAATTCTGCATAATACTGCAATGCTCTCGAAAAGTAAGTAAAACATTTTACCTTGAGTGTTCTCTTAGTAAGCAGTCCTTCGTGACAGCGTTAATACACATGTCATTCGTGAAAGATATACGACAGTACACAAATTCCGTTAGAAAGTGTTGGAAAATCCTTCGAAGGCCGATTGGATTTCACATTTTTTCACTAGTCAAAAAATATTTGCAAGAGAGAAAGTGAAAGATTGTGATTGTTTTTCTTAACGTCGCACTAAGAAGTAACACGAAGGCTAATAGAGAAATACTTCTAAATTTTGAAACTTGGCGAAACTACGAGGACAACACTTAAATCAAAACCTCCATCTCCAAAATTTCCTCCCCCGCCACTCGAGTACTAGGTACCTCGATGAAATTTAACATGCATCAGCCTCGCTACATGGCAGATCTTTAGTGTCATCAAGGCGCGAAACATGACTCGACGAAAACAACATCAGCCGCGAGTCGGCTTCCGAAACAACTAGACTACAGCTGTCACCAACAAAGTAAAGGAAACAGTGCAAGACTTCTTATAAAATAGTGTCAATCTTTATATACCATAGGTATTGATCTAGAGTCAAAATAATGGAACTATTGTTTCAACAATCAGGCAATTTCTCCCGAAGTTCCAATAAAGGTATTTCATTTATTCAACTTGTGTTCTTTTCATTAGGGTAACACTTATATAATATGTATTTAAATGCTGCTTTGTGCATTATTGCAGATCAGTTTTGTACAATATGGTCATATATTTTATCAATAAAGATAGAAGTGTCGTAAAGTACATCGGTATGAACAAGGCTTAATAGTATAAACCTGTAATAGAAATTCATGCATTCAATCAAGGAAATATAATATAATATTACTATATATATTGATGTATAGTTTTGTAAGCAAAGGAAATGAAACCATTTTTATTCCCAAAGGAGACCTGGCTCACTCAACAAAGGCTTAGAACTCTAAGCCTGATTTTTCTAGTTAAGACTAATACCCCAATATATTGATCTTTAGTCTATATCTCAGCATTCATTTAAAATTCAAAGAAAAAGTTTTACCTACTCGTAGAAATTTCTCTAGCAAGAGGTGAGTATTATAGATAATTTAGAAAGTGAACTAGATGCAAATGATCAAGAGCAGTTAAGTCATTAAGCAAGTAAGTAAAAGTAAAGAGTTCAAAAATGCAGCTGTTGGTATTGGATAATATATTTCTGTTTACAAAGAAAGAAAGAAATCCCAACATTGAGTTAACAGAAATTGAAAAGTTTTTAACTATAAAACGTTTTCATTTTAGCAAAATGAATGTATAACATATTGTAACTAAAGAAAGTAAGTTGAAAATATACTAAATAGTCCTTAACCACTCTTTGGGACACACACTGCTTTCTTATTTCTTATATATTGCTTCCCCTTCTAAAGTATAAACTTCCTTTTAGCTGTCTTATTATAAACATCCTTAGCTAATAACACATAATCACTTACCTTTTCTTTTCACTCAACTTTTAGCTTTATTTTGGGTTTTAACCACTTTTTTGTTCTAAACTTCAGCCAAATAAAATTAATGTAGTTAAAAAAAAATCGATTAACTTTTATTCTAATATACTTTTATCGTATTACGTCGATGAGCACAACAGTTTACTTTTAGCGTATGCGTCACCTTCGATGAATTACCGATATCTCTCTCTTTGGAATATTTCTATCCCCTTGAGATGTTATGTAAGCAGACGTCTCAAGCAATCGCAAACTTTTACAAAGCGCCTTCTATAGGATGGCGAATGGACTACAAATTAAAAATAAAATAATACATAATTTTGTTATTTAGATTCATTTACAAGTTGCAACACCCCAATAGTGCTTCCTTCTATTTCCATTGTTACTGAACTCAAAGTGTTAGTAATCTACACAGTCATTAATGAATAAAGTTAATGAATGATTGAAATAAATTGCTTTTATTCGGATGTTTGATTATTCAAAAGTCAATCATTACCTCTAATATATCTGTAGATTATTCTCTATGCACTACAGACTTTAATCTAAATACCAAGATATTAATTATCTACTTAATTGTGAGGATAATTCGGGTCTGAGTCCTTTGTAGAGATGAGAATCTGATTATCTGACCTTATGCAGATCTTTCTTGACAGTGATCCAATCACTCCTAACAATTTTCAGCGTGGTCACAATTCCATCGGTTATAGTTTTCACTACTCTCTTTCTCCACTTTTCAGCGATGAATTTCTAACTTCGTAACGAATTCATCGCTGCTTATAAATGCAATTCATCAAAGTTATTAACTGTATTTTCGTGATTCTTATCTAACTATGTTTGATCTATTGAGAGAAATTTTCAATTCACATAACATTATATTAAAGTCAAAAAGGGACAGTTGAAGGGAGCAGACATTATCCACATTATAAAATTATTTTCCTTTTGTTTACAACGTATGGAAAGGTTCCATTTGTCAAAATGAATCAACCAATTTGTAAATCATTTCAGATTAATTGCTCAAACTCTTTGTTGAAAGGGGAGTTACATAACTGGACTGGTAAATAATGAACAGGCAAAATCAGTTTCTTTAAAGGTATTTTTCGCTGAAAATTTTCATTTGTCACTTGCATTAGCCTTTTTATTCATTCAATGAATCTGTTATTCGTCTGTGATAGTAGTGAAATAAAGCTTTCATATGCCTTTTAATCATTTACTTTGGCTCCTGGAATTTACTTATGAAAATGATTAACTTTCTTTTATGTTTCTTACTTACGCTATCAAATTTTTTATTCAATTGTTAAATTTTTAAAGGATTCAATCAGTGGTTCCCAAACATTATCTTACGTCACCGGCTCAGTTTCTTTCCGAGTACTAGTAACCAGCAATTCTCGAGGCAACACAATCTGTTTCACCCATTATAGATTCTGAAAACTTAAAAGTGGATCATGTTGAATTAAATTAAAATTATTAATTTTTCCATTGTATTTATTTATTTATTTTTGTATTTATAGAGTAATAAAGTTTCTAAAGTAAAGTAACCAAGCACAAATATAAGAAAAGCAAAATATATTGGGGTATTTGGTACTTTATCACTTAAATTTGCACTGTATCATATAATTTTGAAAAATTAGGCTCAAGAGAAATACATACAATCTCATAATTATAGGTGCATTCAGTTTGCTTTAGTATTTATTTTGATGTGAACACACACACACACACACATATATATATAGCTCCATGAAAGCAATCGTAACAATCACATTACTGCATTTTCAGAAAGTTTACCGTACTCATAAATACGACGATCTCTAACACTAACTAGGTTCAACATTCTGCCGTTAAAGAGGCTTTCCGAGTGGTAGTTGATGCAAACTTCAGTAATTTCTCTTTTGCCGGAATCAATAACGTTACGATTGACTAAATCGAAAAAAAGATTTCTACTTTTTTAAATTCTTTTTAATGTTTTAAAGTATTTTAATAGTTAAGGGGCACTATACACTTTAATGGCTTTTTCTTTTCGTGTACCTTTTAATAGCCTCTCAGGGACCTCTAGGAATGTGGATATCATTAGTCGATAACAATTGCTTTAAGTAGAAAATAATCCTTCTTTCCATTACACTATTTCTATTTTAATATGTATAAATATCTCTAGGAAAGAGCTGATAGTAAATTTCGAGAATGTTAGGGAAACAAAACAACGAAATTAATATTTACGTCATGATTAAACTATATAACGCTTACCGTAAAATTATTAATCGTGTCCTGCATAAGTGAAAACCGAGCTTGTGGTTAATTGATTAATTTCTTAGTGACATTTATTGGATATGGGCTCGATTTTGAAGAAAATCACTTGCAGTAAAGGGATTTATCACATAAATTTAAACTGACTCCAATGGCTGCATATATAACTGAAAGAGATGTACAATCATGAATGGCCCACTGGTAAAGTGATCTTAAGCAAACAACGTTAAGATGCTTTGTCTATTATCTGTTGTTTCACCTCACATTGATGCCGTTTAAATAAATTTTGTTAATGATCAATTGCAATTGCATTATCTATCTATGACTGATTTCTGTTGTAAACCTGACATTTGAAATTATTTTTCCAATATTATTCGAGAAAACATTCTCCTGAATTATAAATGTTTCAATAAAAATAAATATTTTAATGCCAGTTTTCCTCCTTAAATTTGCATTAACATGAACTTCAAAGTTGATTTTGATCAATTTAATAGCCATTCATGTAATTACTTTCCATTATTGGTGAGCAAATCTTTAATAAAAGAAACCAAGTTTCAGGCTTTGATTGTCAGTTTTTTTTAAATGTGGCTATTATTTCCAACGCAAAAAATATTTCTGTAACAATACCTTTATAGCCTGTATTTAAAATGATACATATTTGCATTGTTTCGAACAGATAAAGGTAGTTTTTATAACAATGTAATAAAAATAATCGTTCGCAATATTATTAACACAGAAACGGTGTATATATATATATATATATATATATATATTCTGTCCAAATTTAATCCGTGAGATTCTATACATCATATTAGATAAATTATAAAATGAACGAATAAAAAACAGATTTTTCATATCAAGACCGTGGAAAATATTCGAAAACACGCTTTTCATTTTTTTTCTCCTTTTCTATTTCTTTTCCATCTTCAAGCAAAAAAAAATTATCCCATTCCTTCTCTGACCTTGGAATTTCATGAAATAAGGATTTTTTTTGGCAACGAAGAGAGGGAATATAAGTCGCCGATAGCTTCCTTTTAAAAGGTCCATTAACTTCAAAGGCCTGAAGCTGAGAATTTTTTCCTTTAAAGAAGAAAAACGGCTTAAGCTCACAATACTCACCTTACAGAAAATTAACATGCTAATGGATTTATTTAGCTTTCAATAAAAACTATTTCTGATATTTATCAAATATTTCTGTTTGTTCATAGAACTTTGGATATTTTAAAATGTAAGGTTATTATTCATTTAAAATGATTAGCCTACGTAATATACCAATAATGTATTTAATGTCTTTGAGAAAGTCATTGATCGAGATTTTATTATGAATGAATATATCAGGAAGGAAAGTGATACAGAACTTCAATTAATTCTACAAAGTATTATAGACGGTTCAGTAAATTTTCACAGTTCTTTACAGTTTATATGAGAAAATACTAAATTTGAATATTTATATAGATATATGCATTCAGACTATTTGTACAGTTAATAACTACTAAAAGAGAGAGAAACACGCACAGAATTTAAAATTGATCCACAAAAGGGAAATTGAAACGTACACCAATAATTAAATTATATGTAACTGTTTGATTTAATATTTATTAACATCGCACTCAGAAGCGAAACGAGGGATATTGGCAATGGACTTCATAATATTGATCCTCGGTCAAGTGATACAGACGAAACCTCAATTGATAGCTTTCTGTAAACTTCCTCGCCACGTCAACCGGAGAATTTAGGTTCTCGACCATATTTAACATGTTTCATCAAAGCTACACTGCTGAACTTAAAAGGCCAGGGCTTAAATCCCCAACTCGACGAAAACTACGCCGACCTCGGCTCCACGACTGTGACCATTAGGCTACCAAGACCACAAAATTATATGCAAAGTTTAATATTTCAGGGAAATAAAATTGAATTTCTCAAACTTATATTTATGTTACTCCACTCTTTACACTAGATATACCAACATTTTCTGTAAGCTTATTTCTACCCAAAACTGTAAAAATTGCTGGCTTATGAATCTATAACTAGTGTTTCAAAAATAATATTTATAATATTGTGAAAACAATTATACATTTACATTCTTTTTTCTAGAAGTACTTATAATACTGTTTATGCAATCACTAGAGTCTGATAATACGGTGTCATCTTTAGCTTCTTCCATTCTTTTGCACGGTGATTCCTCTCTAAAGTAAAAATTTTCTTTACCTTCATTTGATTTTGGATCAGAAACTATTTCATTTATATTGATCCTTTCCAATAAGCTAATTTTCTTTCACATTCTTTTCCCAATAGCACGGTTGAAAACATTTCAAAAATTTCAACATTTAATTATTGAAACAATTCTTACTAACAAACACTTAGAAGACGTATACAAATTGTATTCATACGGTTTTCATAATAATTTTTTTTAATTATTGGTGCTAATCATGTAATTTGGTATTCTTACTTATTGTTAAACATTAGTAATTATTGTGATATTTTGTGTAAGATGACATAAGTAAATTCGAGACTATTTATCGCGCTTCATCTGCAACATTTGAAGTAAATAGTTTACCTAGATTTAAGTCAATGCATTTCTACAAATTTCCCATGACATTTCCAGGAAACAGAAAAAAGTACGAGTGACACCAAAATGAATTTATACGCATCCGAATTTTCCATATAGTCAAAACACTTGTCTTGCTATATCTAAATATGCTCGATGCATGTCTGCATCGAAAAATAATGGTAGAAGGAAAATAAATTGATAAATATAATAATCCGACTATTTTATTAAAAGTCAGGGAAAATGGATCATTATAATTTTGATTTCATTCTAAAAGAAATAGCAAATATAGGAATAAATACTATAGTATAAATTGATGTAATAGTTATTATCTTATAGAACTCATAATATAATTTAATCTGTATAAAAATGTAATATTATGTAATATTTAATGTCCTTTAACTATTCTAAATTTTATATATCAAAACTGCAGCATAACTAAAAGATGTACACTCGTTAAGAAATAAATATTTACTTACAAATAACTTCAGATATAAAAGTTATCTTAAAAACGTTCCTATTTATCTTTTTTAGCAATTATAAATGAGTTTGGGTAAGATTTTGGAATCCAGGTATTTTCGTTATAACAAGACAGTGATAATGCTTTATAATAAAGCAAAGTATGAAAATATTAGAAATGAATTAATTACATATAAAGAAATTTTCTATTTTAATTTTCTACAGAATATGAAACAAAAATCATTTTCTCTAAAGTTTATATAAATTCCTTAGATTGTGCATTATTTCTTCTCTCTCTGCAAATAAATTATGGATATAATTTATTAATGTAAACTAGGATAAGTCAAAAACAACGTACAAAATGATAAAAAAAATTTAACATGGCGTAATTTTAAAAAACTAAAACAAATTTGTAAATATATAATTACTAAACAGTTAAACTCTAATCAAAACATTACTGGTATATTTTTTTTACGAAAATTTGTTTACTTTAGATCTTAATTTACTTCTATAAAAGCATAATAAATGAAATTATTTATTCACAAAAAGTAATAAATTCATATTTTTATCTTGCTTTATCTAATCTTAATTATTTTTTATAATTATATTGATTTCCATAGTCTTTGTAATTATTTTAATGATTAAATTTGTGATCACAGGAAATTCATAGAACATTGTATGATATTTGTATCATTTTTAGAGATAGTGCTAAGATGCTTAAAAATTTCAACGTTAAACTTAATATTAACCCAATAAATCAATTGCTTGAATAACTTTCCTTCAAAATTGAAAAAAATGGTATTATAAAGTCCAAGAAAACAAGAAACTTTCTTTTTATATTAACGAAAATAAAGTAACATTTCAAAATTTAGCTATTTCTAACTCTGGTTGGGAGTTTTTTGTACATCAGTTAAATTTTTGTGTTCTTAAATCTTAAGTTTTCATTAAAGGATATATCAATAATATTTTGATTAATATGCTATCTCTTTGATTTAATACTACTCTTTATAATCATGTCATTAATTTTTAATACAAATACTCACTAAATTTAATTTAATTTTGAGGGACTGACCCACGGAATAGATTTGAAAATTTTCTATAACAAATATAAATAATAAAATGAAATATTAAAAGCGTTCCTAATTGTATTAGACAATGTTTTACGTGTCTAGATATGTTGCTTCACCAAAGTGTTCTAATTATGCAGAAAATTTACAGAGCATAAGGATTCCAAAATAATACAAGTTCAGTTCATGATATATGTAAGTTTATAACGGGAAAAAATATTTATTTTTATTTTCAGGCAGTGTCTGAAAAAACAATTTTTATCTGTATTCAATGAATGAAACAATGAATTAGAGCAAATGACTCTTAAATTCCAAATTAAGAAAAATTGTGAAATATTTGTTGTATTTTTGGAGATTTAAATCAGATAATTTTCTTTCAAAGTTTTACTCGGTATTAAGAAATATCAATTTAATGATTCTTAATTCATATCAAAATAAAGTTTTTTTCGGCAAAATTATTTTTCTTAAATTGTTTATCTTCATTTTTGCTGTTGTTTATCGTTATTTTGATAAAGAATTAAAATAAAAAATGAAATGAAACAATGAATGAAATAATACATACTGAAAAATAAATGAAATAATATATACTGAAAAATAAATGAAATAATACATACTGAAAAATAAATGAAATAATACATACTCAAAATAAATGAAAAAATTTAAATTGAAATGAAAAATAATACATATAATGCATTATTAACATTTTTAGGGATTATTTAATGAAATATTTGTGGCAACAAAATGTATTTAAATACACTCAAACATAGATGACCTTGACACATTTTGTGTTTGCTTAACAATCAAAGATTTTTTGAAGAACCAAAAATACGAATTACTTCGGCATAAGATCAAATTAAAATTGATACGCATAAATTTTTTCTTGCCTTGTAAAATATATATATCCTTATACCAGAAAGCTTAAAATTAAAATACTATAAGAATATTTAACTCGTAATGCACTTTTGAACCATAATAAACAATATGCTTTACTTTAATGGAGACTGAGAGCAATGTGTACAGTCAGTAGATTTTTTTTTTAGATTCCATAAGAACACAAAAAAATTATCATTGTTATTTTTTAAAATTGTTATTGAAATTAAGTTACTTGTCTCCAGGCGAATATCAGAGCATATTTTTGAAATTTGTTGAATTGAGTAAAAATATAATTTTCATATCTTATTTACTTAACGAAATAAAAAAAAATACTTCTACTCATGAGCATATACCGTTGTGGAAAGATTTAAAAACTAAGAAAAATACAGTGTTTTGAAAATAATAATTGTTAATTTTAAGATTAATATTATAAAACCTATAATGGAAGGAAATCAAAGTATATTTATATACGGAAAGTATTTGAAATGTATGATAAATAGGAAAATATCTTATCTTTCACAAAACGGACTACTTCAATTTAACATAACGTTAGAAATTCATATTTAAAGTGAAAGTATTTTAAAAAAAAATAAATAAACATGTTTGATATAATCTTAAAAAGAAAATAAGTATGCAATCAATCACATACGTCAAATACGAATTTAAATTCTACAACAGTTTCGATCTCTTTCTGAATTCCAGAGCAATATTTAAATTCCAAGCACTTCAATGCAATTTTTGCGTTATTTTAGAAAACATTTACCCCAACACGATAAAATCGACAACACAAAATGTATGAATTATTGAGTATGTAAGATTATCTTCCTTGTCCGATGTCATTAATGTTAATTTTAAATTCACGAATCCATAAATCTATGACATATGAATTTGAATTGTCCCATGTAAAAAAAATTTTTTTTGTTAATGTATGCTGATATTAGATTTCTTTTTTGAATTGGAACTACTCAGATGCTAAACATGAAGAATAGAAGATAATCCAATGATTATTTTTAAAATATTTATATCTTTAAAATGATAAAAATTTCTATAAAATTCCACAGTTCATATTTGTTATATATACATAAATTACACCGGTTCTCTAACCTTAAATTTTTATTTTATAAGAATATCTTACAATTTTAATATTGTTTTTAAGCAGTATATATTTCTCTGTAGCATTACAAACTACATATAAATTTTCCTGAACCTTAATTCCCATTAATAAGATAACCTTATTTATCTTTGTATAAATATAAGTATGACTTTAAACATTTCATTCATTTGTTGAAATTTTAGATGCATAGTTAATCCTTTCAAACTTATTGTGGAAAAATATGATTGTTATATCATTAATTCAATAATTGTAAAAACCGTACCTTAGCACATTTTTTGATAGTATAAAAATTATAAAATCAAGCAATTTCAATAAATGAAATTATTACTTCCATTTATTGTTCCTTCTTAAATTCCTTTATATCTTTATGATAATATTCATGTACGTTAACCAAACAAAAATATTCTTACAGAAAGCCAAAGTCCAATCACTATTAACATGGCATAGTAAAATACAGTTTTTGACCGTAAGTTGAGAACCAATCAATTAAATTTAGCATGCAATATGTTTATTATATTTATAACCATGGTTCAGCTATTAATTCTTTAAAAATAAATATTTATCGTAATGAGGCCAAAATTGATTATTTCTTCTTGAATTCATTTTTTATTTCTCCTACATTACTCGTATACTTTAATCAAATATCCTTTTACGCTTGTAATCACTATTACGAAATGTTTTTACTTTTATAAGATATTTGATATACATGTTAAATATTTGATATACATGTGTGTTTTACACAAAAAAAATTATACTACCACTACAGTTGTAAGAGTTCTAACTAGCATATAATATTTAAATTTAATGTTTTAAATCTAACCAGACAAAATTAAAATTATTTCCATACTACATTAATTAGAATTATAACTATTACAACGATTCAGACAATTGTTTTTAATTTTTAGTTTCTTTCACACCTTTCTGCATACCAATTCCTCCAATTAGTGAATGATGAAGTGAAAAAAGTCATACATATCTCATACATACGAAAAAAAATATGTACGATATACAAAAGTCATACATACGATACTCCATTTTTGAAATAATGAGATTAAGGCTCCCAGAAGCGTAAATGTACACAGTTTTATCAACATGAATTTTTCAAGCACGAATGGTTCAAAACTTATAAAATTCTATAACGCTATTTACTTTCTTCTATGATTTTACTATGTATATTTTGTTTGAAAAAAGAAGAATTTAACAGAATTTTAGAAAATCAGTAACTTATATTGCCGATGTATAAATTAATGAACTAAAGCAAACATTCTCCTTCATTCTTCGGTTATCAATTTTTTAATTGTGTATTAACGTCGCACTTAGATACAAGACAAGGGCAAATGGTAACGAACATCTTAAATTTTGAGCCTCTGTCGAAATCTGAACTGGTACACCATTCCCCACTCTTCAATGTATTATTCATGTATTCAGAATAAAAATGATGATGAAAAAGGTACATACTATTTTTAAGCAGTATAAACTATTTCCTAGTGCATTTGAAATGAACTTTTTGAATGAATGTTTTTTTCCCGTTTATCATGCCAATTTAATAGAAACAAAATTAATTGATTCATTCAGTTTTGTATTTTTAATAGTTAAATAATTTATATGTATTCTAGATCTTAGGATTAAGCAGTTAAAACTTTTTGTTAAATAAATCCCCAGATTTTTTGTATAATAATCAATTTTATGTTGAAGAATTCGATGATTCTTGAATTTTTTTCTGAGAGCGTATGAATCCGTTTTATTTTGAAGAATTCGATGATTCTTGAATTTTTTTCTGAGAGCGTATGATAGAAAAATAACTTTTTCCAGTAAACTTTCGAAGTTTACTACGTTTTTCAACATTGGCTATTCAAATTAGTTTATATTCACTTCATATTTGATTTATAATAAGGATTTCTATGAGATATTATTGAAAAATAGCTAAAAGTCTCTGTTGCAGTGAATTTTTAAGAATAAGTTATCAGGTCTTTTCGTAAGTCGAAAAATGTTCGATAAGTTTAATACGGTTTAAATACTCACCGTAATGAAACTACGACTTCTGCTGGTTTGATGATAGACTTAATGGTTGTAATGTGTTAAAAGTATACAGATTAAAGAATATAAGGAAAGTATTGATTGTGCATATTTGCTTTACAGGATGATATAAACGTCCCAATGGTCCGATAAATGATGATTCACTGGATGAAGAACACTCGAAATTTTCTAAGGATCTATTATTCATTGTCGATATGAACAGCGTTATTGTTTGGAAATTGCTATCTTTCAGGGTTTCTCAAGTGAAACAGTGGCATGGTTGAAGCCAGATGAGAAGTCAAGACTATTTGACGGGACATTCGAGGACTTTCCATTGAAATCGATACAACAGCCAAACTCCTGGGGAAGTTATCATGCAACATAATAATTCCTTTAGACAACATCGAAGATTCTTGATTGTTGTTTTCAACTTATGCATGGTGTTGCATTATCTCTAGCGTAGTGATTCAACTATTCTGCTTCAATAGATTATCAAATGCAGTAATTGTTTCTTGCCCAATGAGCCCGTGCACTCTATCTGATTGAAACTTGTCTTCCGTATTGGCTCGTTCTTTGCGAAATTAACTATTCTTTCGGAACACTGATGAATGAGAGAGATAATCCATACCATACATATTTCGCAGACAATGATTTCTCTGACACTTTTTTCTGCAATTAAAAGTTGTACGACTCTATGTAGACTATTTTTGGAGGTACCCATAATACTATCAGCTGAGATTATCTTGTTTCCACTCTGTCACAGAGACTAATAATGCGTTCCGAGGATTCAGCCTGCTTTCTTCCTCTGAAAGCCATCTTTTGCGCTTGTACGGCGTTCTGTCTCATCTAGAGACGCTCATGAGCTGTAGTTTTACCAACAAACTATTCACCGTTGAGCCTTCTCAATAGTGAAACCAGGTTTAGTGAACGAACTCGCGGGTTTAGTGAACTTGTTCACTCATTATAAAAGAGTTTCTACTTAAATGTAATTTCAATGTTATTTTAAATTATTACAATGAACTCTTCATGAAATGAGAGTTTATGTATTATGGTCTAAAAATTCCATTCCAGTTTATCACAGATAAAAAACGATGTAGTTTGTGGTGCAAGATGATTCCTCTCTCTCAGAAGAAGAAAGTGAAATTTCAACTCCTCCCATTTTTAAATTATGAAAAGCAGCAAATATTCTGAATACTTTTTTTCTGTGGAGAATGTGGACAAAAAATACTATGAATCTTTCCTAATCGTCAATAAGAAATTAATGAACTTTACTTAAATATCGAAATATTAACACAAACTTCAAATTTTATCCATATGATGTAAAAATATACTGTAACTACTACAAACCTTTTATTTCTAGTACATAATAGATTTTAATTATTAATTATTTATTAGTTATGTATAAAAACTATATTAGTTAATATTAATGTCATTAATAATTAAGTTAATTGTGTTTTAGTGCTATGATTTTTTCTAACAAAACAAAATTCAAATGCTGATAAATTTGAATGTTTGAAGAACATTCGTGATAATAAACCTTAAATTATAGTGAGCGTTTTGTTGCGTATGCAGACGATTCACTGTAATAGGTTTCGACTGTATTAGGACTGTTTGATAGCTCAAATATACTTAAAAGTATAACAGAAGCAAATAAATTAAGGAAGAACTATGAAACATACTACGAACTGGAATGAAACGTTGTTTATTACTTTGCTTAGAATTCATTCGAATCCTTCTTTGGAGTCTAAGTATTCACTAAATACATGCTCCCAAAAACACTAGAGAGGTCTTGACACTCTCACATTAAACAGTAACTAATATATGAAAAAAATTATGTGGACTATATTACGAATAACATACAAAAATATTTTGCATGGAAATAAAAATTTGTTTTCACGTTTATTTTAATAAATCAATGCAATATATATCAGACAGAATAAATTGATCAATATATTGTTTGTTACTAATATTTCCTCCGACAATGCTTCAAAGACATTCGTATGTTTACATCTTAATTCCGCTTCAAGCATTCATTGAACTGCCGTAAATTTCAATGCATGAATTGATACTTTATTACTTGAAGCATTGTAAATGTTTGAACAGCTGAACACAGATATTAATCAGAAATAATGTTATTGCACAGTTTGATTATTATATTGTCTTTGAGGGATATTTTGGATCGGAACTCCCTTTAGAATATTTTACATATTCAATTAATTATAAGAAATTACATTGTGACTTAAATAAATATATATATATATAAAATATTGAAAAATAAATAAATTTAAAATATAATTCAAATTGAGTTTTCTTAGGGTATCCGACTACGTTCGGAACCATGATTTTGAAAAAACGTATAAGTGAATACTTTTTTTTTGATATTTAGTATCATCTGAATTAGAACGTATATGTAAGAAAACATTTCAAAAATATTATTACAATGAAAAAATTTTAAAATGCATTTTTTTTAGTATAAAGTAAGAAAAAAATAGCACATTTTCAAAATATTCTCCTTTCATGAAAAATCTTTCTATAACATTGTTATTCAGCATATATATTGATATTACACCTGTACAGAGCCTCAAGAAGGACTTTTTAGTAATTCACATTATTTGCAGAGTTATTAAGAGTCGAAGTAACAACACGCGTTTTCTTTTAAAAAAATTTCTCCACTCTTATGCATTAAAATGTGAATAAATCTTTTTATATACCATATATTACAAAAATCCTAATACAGGATCTTAAGAATAATAAGAAAAACATTTCTACAAAATTCTATCTATATATAAAAAAATATTCGAGTTATTACCTTTCAAAAAGTGTAAACATACTGAAAACTATATTCTTCAGAAAATGGATTTAAAGTTAAAATTTGTTCAGAAATTAAAAGAAACACCTGATATTAAAATACTTATAACTTCGATTTTAAGGTCCGTAGATGCAAATGAAAGGTAGATTTAGAAATAGAAGATTTCAAATATTTTAATTGATAAATAAAAAAATTCGGTATTTTCTCCGAAATTCGAGGTTTTAGCTTAGTCGGATAGCTTAAGATTTTTGACATAATATAAATAAATTTGAAATCAACTTAATTATTAATGTATTTGGTATTCATGACTTTGAATGTATTTCTCAGTATTTGACAAAATTGAATAGAAAATAAATCCAAAGGTCTGTTTTTCCAGCTAGACAGGGAAACTGTATCTAAAAATGGAATTAATTTATTGTCGTGTAGTGTAAAAATGATATTGATATAATATCATCGCGGAAAAAAATATATTAAATTATTAAACGTATGATACAGAGTTAATTTAGAATTAAAAAGTAAATTAATAACTCTTTAATAATAACGAAGGATTATTCTAGTTAGCTAAAAATAATATGTTTGTAATATTTCGTACAGTTAAAAAGATACAGATAACTACTATTTCAAACTGAATCAAAAATCCATTATATTACTCTATGTAATAGAAAATCCTCTAAGATAATTATTGCTAAGAGTATTTATTACAACTCAATTGTAACAGTTCCGAACTTGCAGAAACACACAATAAAATCTAATTTGCACACACAATTACAAATTTCAATAGTGAAATTTCAAGTAGTAATATATATATTTGCATTATCTTAATTTACTGATGATACTTTGTTTTCTTTATGTACGGATTATAATTCTTTGTTAAACAGGATGACAATTATTTGCTTACTCAGAATAAAATAACGTTACTTCAATAAGAAGACAGTAATTAATTTAATGATAAAATTCATCATAAAGCTATCTTCATATACAGCTTATATATTATTTATTTTATTTACATATTAGGTTGCCATAAATTTATTCCATATTTGTTTGAAACGATATGGCTTACATTATGAAAAGAAGTAACAAAATAAATTTATTTTTCTCCTTATTCAATTCTTGCTCAGAATTGAAAAGAATAGTACCAGTTCATTTAAAAATACTAAGACCTAAGAAGAGATTAAAAATAGAATTTTGTACTTACATCTTGAATTTATTTAATAACAACTACTTCTTTGAAACTAATGGTAATTATATATACCAGAGTACATATTCAGATATAAAATTTGCATTTAAGTTTAATTCTTGTGCCAGTTATTTAATTACTAATTGTGAAAACGTGTCAGGAGATTTCCCAAATAAATAAAATTGTTTTAATCTTTTGTGATATATTTGCATTAATAATCTTCTTATATCGAGCATTATAATTCTATTGTAGGAGGAAGAAAACATTCTTAAAATATTTTGTGAGATTAATTTGGTGTTTCAACTTAGATACTGTAACAAGAAGTGTATTAAAATATGGACCATGTAGATTTTTCTTAAATGTATATATTTAAACTGCATACCTTATAAAAGAGAAATAAAAATAAATGTAGTTAAGAAGTAAATTTATTCTATATAATGCTTTGCGATGAAACAGATTTCGCCATCAAAGAGGTTCTTTTATTTGCAACGCATTAGATTTGTTTTAATTTAATTTATTATATTATGTGAGCAAATACAAAAGCTACATTTTGGGCTTATAACGGTAAATCAATATTAAAATCATTTGACTCAATCCTTCCAAGAAGGAAGCCAAATTATAAAGAAGTAGTTTAAAAATCTTGAGACGAAAATGGTTGTCTTACTATTGTTTTATAATTCTGCATAATTTATTCATTTTCATTCATTTCTTGAATTCTGTTTACATACCATTTAGCTCCTAATAGGGGTATTACAGACCACTCAGCATATTCCTCCCATCACTTCTATTTCATGCTTCGTCCAATATAATTTATTCTTTCTCTAGCTTCCTGGTTTTTTTTTTACCTTGAACTTCACCCCTTCGTAACAAAATGGTTGAGCACGTGCATCTGATAGAAATTCCAAAACATTCTTAAAGGGCAACCGCAAGGGCTTCTTAGAAACCGCACCTTCCAATCGGTGTTACAATTTTCGAAAGTATTCCATATGGCTCTGCAGTTAGGTCTAAGGAGATTAATTCATCCATTTAATCCGCCTTAAGATCTGCAAACGATTCCCGTTGAAGTTACGTGATCAAAATGAATGACTCGATTTAATTCTAATACATCGTAATGGGCTTTCGCTCATATACCAGATGCTTTTGCAGTTGTCAAAATATGAAAATAAAATTCACATTGAAATTCAGTTTAGAAAGAATCACAAACAGGGATTCACAGACGACATTTATTTCAGACATCACAACACGAACTGAAAAAAAAAGAATAAAAATACATCGACTTTCGCTTCTGAATCACACAGTTTGTGAACTCGCGTTACACTAATTATTCATTTCGTTTGCTTTTCTCAACATTAGCAGTGGAGAAAAAGCCTGAAGAAGATTCTGTCTGTGAAAGTTTCCTTTGACTGTACATTCTAGTACATTTCTTCTGATGACAACGACTTCTGTGAGCCAGAAGCAGCAAGTAATTAGATGAAATACTACTTAAGGAAAAATTTATTCAATTAATCATCCGTTGAGCATAATCAAAATGTTAGCACTCCAGCAAAGAACATAGTAAAATTCCCTGGACTAAGACGTTACAGAAAAATTGAGGATTAAATTTATGCAATGCATGTGCTGCAGAAGACGAGGACTAAATTTTTGCTTCTATGAAATCCCTAAAATAGTGATAGCTCAAATATAATCAAATCTTTCTGTATTGTTATATATTGAATTCTCTTCGATTGAAATTTGTAATATATATTGCGTAAATAAAACAAAATAATTTTTAATAATAGAATATATAATTAATAATAGTATTACTTTTATTAAATTTACTGTAGCACATATGACTTTCATCGAAAAATCTGAGGCTATGACAAAAATTTCTGAAAAAAGTTTTATTTCACTTGAAATGTAAAAATATTTTTTTTTCTGAAACTTCAGAGTTCAAAAACATCAAAGTGAGATAAAAGAATAATATTTTAATCAAACGATTTTTAAAAAAAATTACAAAGAAACGTGGTCTCTAAGAACGCAAGTGCCATATTATGTTTTAGTTTTACATCTCCCTTATTAAGGGTTAAGGTAATTCATCAATTGATAGGTTAAATACTTGATTTTACTATATGTTTTATTTTAGTATTATTGAATTCTTTATTTTTCTGTATTTAAAAATTTAGGAGAAGTTTCATACGGCATATTTCTTAAAATTATATTCATTACTGGTGAGAGCAGGCATTAAACATGTATGCAAAAACATGATAAAGTTCTGAAACACGGAAAAATTTTGAAAAATTGGCAGCTACAACATCTTATGGATATTTTAAACAGTAGCCACTAGGTAGTTAATATATACTTGTGTTCAAAACTAAAAGAATTTTCCGATTTGGTCGATTATCTCTAAAACTACTGGACAGATTTTAATGAAATTTGGTGTGTACATAGGATTGATATAATAAAAAAAATTACCTTTCAACAGTTATAATACACACGTTTCATCGTGCGTAACATTCATTGGAGTCGCAAGGTATAAAACAGCAGTTACAAAATAGAATTAAAAAATGTGTTAATAGGGGATATGATTCCATCTTACAGATATATAGGACTTGCAACGTGATTTTATGCTGGAAATAAAGGAAATTATGAGTTCCTGCTGCAATTGGTCCCACTTGTTCAGCAATGCTGTTTTCAGGTCTTGGATGGTTCTCGGAAGGGACTTGCAAATTGCAATTGCCCTCCTCAGAGCGTTCCAGGCATGCTCTATAGGATTAAAGTCTAGAGATCTGGCTGGCCAATCCATTCCGAAAATATACTCACTTTCCAGAAATTCATCGACCAGATGAAATCTATATGGCTTCACGTTGCCATCCAATAAAAGGAAATCAGGACCAATTTGACCCCTGAAAAGGTGAATCGAATATAGGAATTTGTTTTCTAACGATGAATTATAGTCCGGTTTTGGAATTTCGATCAATCATGGTCTAAACCATTAAATTCTGAAGTTCTCAGAGTTAGATTAATGGAACTAGTTAAGAAATACTAATGTTTGACACTTAATGTGTTCTACTTGAAAATCTTTGATATTTTGATTTATTTCTCGAGTTTCTTGCAATTTTTTGGTTTCCTTTTCTTTCTTTTTTTCTAGATTCTTGGAGATTTATTTTGAGAACCTTGTGTGTTTAACTTTCTTAATTTAATTCTAGGATAATGGTTTAGAGATATTTTTTTCTGTAATTTTTATTTTTGGTTTTATATCCATTTTTAATAATATATTTTTACTAGGCATAGTTAGACCAATTAATTCTAAAACAACCCGAGCTTAACATTGTAAATATCATTACAAAATTACATATATTTTCTATTTTTATGTTTTTTCAAAAAAGATTTTAGGGATTTATTTATATATATATATATATATATAAATAGAGTTACTTATTATGTAAATATATTTTTGTTACTTTTGTTTATATCCTTTGTTTTTATTTCAATAATTTAATTATTTTGTTTTTAGAATTGGAATTTTTCTGTTGTAGTCTGCAATATTTTGCTATCAATTAATTATGCTGAATATCTCGGTGTGAAACGATTGGTTTCTTACTCTAGCCAATCATTATTAATAGGATCCATTATACTATATGTCCATTGCTAGCATTTTAAATAACTTTATATCCATTTTTTGACATGAGTGAATCCTTTGGTTTCCTTATTTACAAAGAACTGTAGAAACCTAATGGAGATAACCTGAATATAAATTAACGAGTAAATATTAGCCTTTCTCCATCTCAACATTTAATAAATGGAGTAAAATAAGTTGAGCCTTATCACTGAATTCCTACGAAATCATCATAGAATCCGGTAATGGAATTACTCCCCTAGACAATCCGGCCCTTTGAGTAAGAGCAAACATTGTAGATTCAGGAAGTACAATCTAATACATACATATAATAATTTTCTACATACATACATATAATATATATATATATATATATATATTACTCACTATAATAATTTAATTTTCTAAATTTACCCATTCTCTCCTTTAAGAGATAATGTTCATTCGTATTTTATGATCCCCTTCCAAAGTATCCTTTAATTTATTACATCAAGCGCTCTTAAATCCGCTTAAACCAATTATAAATCTGTCAAAAACAATCCCTTTTAATTCTCTATCTACTATGGTATTTCCCCAGAAATCCCTGCATCATACCACGTGCTTCTGATGTTTCATGGGAATTTTCCCTGGTATATAAACAAAAACACAACAAAAAACGCTCTCTTTCATACTGCTCTTCTCTCCTATTCTTGCTGTCTAATGATTTAACCAACTGCGTAGTGGAAATGATCTCTCTCTTCAGTACAATAAAATAATTCTGTAAAAATGAAACTGGTTTCGACTGCTTTATGAACAAAAAGGTGATATTATGTTACATTTAAAGCCGGCAGGAACATTACATTTTAAACGTCGACAGGATCGTTATATATATATATATATATATATATATATATATATATATATATATATGCATGAAAAACAAGTAAAACAAAATAGAAAAAAAAAATTTGTGAATTAGGAATTCATCTTTTCACACATTAGCTGGATAAACATGTATCATAGATTAAACTATTGTATCGGAGAAAAAGTTATAAACCAATATGGAAATTCCTTAAAATAAAATAAGCGCTAAAAACACATTGAAATAGAAGAACACAAGAAAAAAAATGTATATGGATAAACAGATATTACCTATTTATATCCAATGAAAACAACAAAAGAACAATCCTAAAACTAGTCAACCAGATTAAAAATTATTTGAAAATTACAAGAGTCACAAAGCATAACAGCAACACCAAATCCGATGTGAACAGAAGAAGTATTTCCTGCGTAATATAATGACAGAAATATAGCAATACCATCGATCCATGGAAAATAATATTAATGTAGAAAAATTTTAATGATACTATTACAAAAGTAAAATGTCTTTCGAAAACAAACGAAAAATAATATTAAAGGAAAAGAAAAAAAAGAAGAAAAAAAGCTGAATTCAAAACGATAATAGCAAAACTCAGTAACAAACTTTTTAAAACATTAAAAACTATTTATAAAAAATGCTAGAAAAGAAAAAAATAATTATATTTTATAAATATTATGTTCGAAATTATTCTTCATAAAATTCAAAGGAAACTGTGCCTGCAAACATTTTTGAATTAAAGTGAAACTAAACTAAATTTATAAAATAAGTATTTAAAAATCTAATATAAATAATAATATTTACAAGAATAATATTTACATATATTTCATTATAAACTATATTCATAAAAAACATTTTGACTTGATTATTTCCCCAAAATTCGAAATTTATGATTGTCAAAGTAGAAAATATCTTTTTTATCAGATATATAACTAGAAATTTTGTTATTTTCAATTTAACAAAAAATAAAGAATCCGCTTCATTTATAATAAAAGGAGAATCAATATGTATATATATATATATATACACACACGCACACACACATATATATATTTATATATATATATTCTCTACTGCTTCTTAACCGCTGATGATAGTGAGTTTCTCTAAGCGGAAAACATATAATAGAACTGCAAGCATATAGACCAATATATCCCAAACATCTGGACTCGGTTTCCCTGGAAACTGTCCTACCCGTGGCAGGAGATTGCTGAAGCAAAAAGTGTGATGCTGTGTATAATATATATATATGCCCATAAATTAAGGATAACTCAGAATCACTTGGAAATCAAAGTCTAAAATGAAACACTCCACCTGTAGAATAAAGGCACACATCTTCAAGAATAACTTTCAAATTACAGAAAGCCATTAGATGATGCCTGTAGTACATATCAATGACGAGAGTGTAAGAAAGGTGTATATAAGGAATTATAGCAAATATGTAAAATTGTTAAAAATTATTCTGCACCCCGCTCTGTGCCATAACTGAATAGTTATTACACACAACACACATGTGGCTGACTTTTTAATTGATGGAATTAGCGCCCCCCTGGAATATGAGCGTACTCATATTCCAGGGGATAGGATCTTGGAACGGCCTAAGTACCTCTGTTGGCTTTAGCGACGATTCTAAAATGATGGAATTGTCAGTTGACATTATAGTACAGGTCAACCCGAGTTACAACACCGAATGGCAACTCGTATTTATCAGTAACTGCAAAAGGAATCAGACGGTGCACATCATCAGACCTTTTGCGTCAGCTATTTTCAGCCTCGGGTACGACGTTTTCAAGGCAAACCATGTACAGAAGTTTGAGACATATTGGTCTATATGCTTTTAGTTTTGTCAAATGTGTTCCGCCACCAGCAACTCACTGACGCTAACGGTTAACCAGCAGTTGAGAACACGAATTGTGGACATCGTCACATTGAGCACTTGATATTTTCCGACTTGTCGAGGTTTAGCCTGCAGTCTAGTTCACGTCTGACTTTCATATGGAGAAATATGTATCGGGAAAAAAATGAAAAATTAAAACAGAATGAAATTGAGGTGAATTAAAAATATGAAATATAAAGAAATTAATTCTATAACATGTTCTAGAATGTTTTGCGCATAATTTTAATAACCAAACTCTCCTCTGAGTAATTGTATTAAAAAGCAAGTTTAAATTAAAAATGGAATTTGAGAAACAATATATATATATATATATATATATATATATATATATATATATACATACACTGGTGCACAAAAATTAAGGACGAAGTCAAAAAATTAGAATATCATCTGTGAATGTAGTCTTAGTGGACTGAAAGGTCAATCAGGAGAATTACTTGGGTGAAGTACGGTAGACAGGAGGTTGCATAGCGGTAGTCTGTGTGTCCGACAACCTACGCGACGTATATCTTTAATGCCTTCTCATCGAGAAGGCATTTTCTGTGATGCCGGAAGCAACAGAGATGGACAGATTATGAGTGATCATTGGGATCGAGTACACTTTACGGATGAGGGCAAATTTAGTCTGAGAAGCGATTCTGGATGCTTAAACATCTGGAGCGGGCGAGAAAACAGCAACAACTCCTCCTACACCATCGAAAGAGACCGGCTCGCGGTGTTCTAATTTCGGGAGGCATCATGATTGGTTACTGTTCAGATTTTCATATCTTCGAATGTGGTTCAGTAACAGGGGTCCTCAATTGTAACGAGATGCTCCTTTCGAATACGCCTCTTTGTAGAACCTCTATGGGTCCCCAGTTCCTTTCTATGGTTGACAAAGCGTTAACTTATTCCATTATAGCTGTCGAAGATATGTTGTACAATGAGGATATTGAACGCATGGATGGGCCGGTAAGGTCTCCGGAACTAAATCTCTTCGAACATATCTGAGACTTCTAGGGATACGCTTGGCAACGCGTAACTTACGCCAGTACGATTCCTGAACTCTGATTGGTGGAACAAGACGAAAGGGTTGCAATACCTCAACAGATAATTAACAATCTCATACTCATCATGGCCAGACGATGTGAAACTAGCTTAGAAGTCTAGGGAGATCATATCCCCTTACAAAGGCAGGTTGAATGTTTCTGGCGAGACACTTGTCACATGGATGTTTTGGCCTTCAATCGCCTTAAGCTCTATGTTACTTTTTCAATAAAGTTTTTTTTTATCCTTTTGTTTTCATTTTTGGTGAGATTTGCATCATTACTCATGTCTTGGAGATCTTATGGTAAATTTTGTGTTGATTTGGAAAACTTTTGCACAACATTATATTGAAAATATCATTTCGTCCTTAATTTTTGCACACTAGTGAATAGGTGTTTGTGGATGTGGATGTAATAGTTTTACACGAATTTCTAAATAGATACATTATACATCACAATTATTCTGTGTACTCTTGGTATAGGAATTTTAAAATAGTTTGCAATTTTCACTATTATTACAAAATCCTGAAATAAATGGCAATACAATAACTCATGCAAAGGATATAATTATTATTAAGTTAATATAAACAAAATATCATTTAAAATACATGTAACATGTAAAATAACTGTGTTTTATAAGAACTCAATTAGTAAAACATTTGAATATTCTTGAAGCCTTTAACATCAAAAGAAACTCAAAGAATTCGTAATATTTTAATTTTGTCAAAAACCGTCACATTAAAGCTATAATGTGAAAAACTGTATTGCTAACCTGTTTGTAACCTGTTTGTATCAGTATTCATTAGTCTATGTTAATATTATTATAGTTAATTATAATGAAGAACACATTATAAATATATTACTTTTTTGTGAGAGTCTTAACAAACCTCGAATAAATATATACGTAATGTAACAATTATTTTCAAAACAAAAAGAAAAATAATCATAATGATAAGCAAACTTTCTTTTTGCAAAATTGTAAAGAAAAACGGGTTAAAATTAATAAAGCAGGAGAAAAGTACCTTACAAAATTAACACAAAATGTCTTAACCTGGGAGAAAATATAATTAATTACTGAATTCTACATTATTTTGAGACGTTGTTCCATAACTACATACTAATTGTTTTACAGTCGAAAGAATGCTAACGCATGGAAAATAAGTTTATTTTCTATGCTTTGGATGTTTGATAAGTGATATTAGACTATGTTTTTATAATCATAGAGCATTTTTATCTGACAAAGTTTTTGTGGATTTAAATAGAGTCAGATATATTACCAAACACCTAAAGAACCGGAACAATAATTTTCTCTTAGTGCAATAATGAGGTGTAAAATTTAATTCTTTTTAAAAGTACTTCAATATATTTAAATTACAAATGCTTGAAAATAAAAAAAAAACGCAGAAGGTTTTTGTTTACTTGTGCGTTCAGTTTTAAAGTAAAATAAAAATAATTTTGTAATTAATTAGTAATAATTTCTTAAAATTTAAATCATGTTTATAACAAGAACTGCTATTTTTAGTTACTTCACTTTGTTTGTGTGACTGCGTTTTGTTCAAGTGGTACTACTCCAAAGATATTATTTCCCAAAATATTTCTTGGAAATATGTAGCGCTGCGTTCACTATATTATTATATAACGATGATCTCGACTATTGATGAAAAGATGTTTTTGATGTTATAAATTGCATTATTATAAAAAAGACTCCTATCTCTTAAACTATGTAAGAGGAATATCAACAAATGTTGTTTGGATGCTAGGCAGATGTAACTTGGATGAAATAAGGTTGAAGAAACTTCCTAGCCTTGAGAATTATTTTGAAATTTTCAAGGTCCATCGCCAATAGATCTCAATTTACTTCAATGAGTGATATTAACAATTAATTAATCAAATAATAAAGAATTACTAATAGTCTATTTCTAATAATTTGTCTAATTGCTTTATTTATCATCAAATGAGATTCATTTTGCTTCAATGTTCAGTATGCGAGTATTACAAATTATATATATATATATATAATATATATATATATATATATTTATATATATATATATATATATATATATATACATGCACAACAGTGCAGGATTTTGTACCTGAACAGACCTTCATTCCTGCTCTATGTCAATGCGATGTATGTCTGGTAATCTTGGTGGCCAAATCGTTCACTTGATTCCTACTCAGTTTTCCACAAAACAACCACAAATGGCTTGGGCCGGAAACACGGTGCATGGTCATCCTGAAAATATACATCCTTGTTTCAGTATATGAAGTTCTTAAAGGACAACAAATGGTCTCCGAGTAGTTGAACACAAGAATTTCCAGTCAATGATGATTTCACTCTGATGATTAGATTTAGTACATTCTATTCAGAAACATTTTACACCATTATGTAACCCTAATCATCATGCATAGGACCGTGTTGACAACTTAGATCCTTTGTCTGCGCCACACTGGATTGTTATTATAAATTTTGTTTCTATGTTACCAAAACAATCAACATGTAAGAGAAAATTTACTCTTACCTGTAAAGTCCTGTGTTCGATCTGTGGATGTTGCCGGAGAGAGGACTCTAAATTGTTTCTTGCCAAAAACATTGCTGAAACGCCATTCAGTTTTCTATATTACTACATTTATTCTATTAAATTACGTTATATATCAGTTATATACAAGTTATATACAAAGTAATCGTTAATTTCAATAGAAATTGCATGCCTAATCTAATTCGAACAAAATAAACGCCTAATCTAATACATAACTAACTTCTCCTTTCGCAGAAGGGTATTTGAAGAAGGGCTCGTCATACCGTCCTCACTGCCTCATGTGATGAGCGGGATTCCCAACAATAAGCTTTTCCCAACGAAATTCGATACTCGTCTGAGTAAGCAAAGTTTGTCCAGTCATTTAGGGACCAAAATACTTATTCAGAAATCTAAGAGGAGGAATTTCAGTCGGTGGTCTAATGTTAATAAAGGAACTTGAGTCGGTCTTCCACTGTCATATCCCTCCAACACCAAATTTCATTTAACTCTCCTCACGGGCACGTATGTCATGTGTGCGTCCCGTATTGATTGTTATTGTTAGATGACATAGCATCGCGTGTTGGTTACATTAATTACTTTATGCTGAAGATCCTAATTTCGTACATGAAAAGATGCGGTCGACCTCTGCATTATGCTCTAATACATTATGCTCTGCAATGTTGAATGCTCTAATACAGGCATAATATTGCGTGAAAATATGTTGTATTGAGTAAATATAATAGTATACATTAATGAAATCGTAAATAAACTCTTATAAAACCTAGCACATTGAAATTGATTATTATTAATTGGAATATTAAAATACTTTATAATAATAATATTGTAAGATAAGTTGTACAAAAGGAATAAAAAACAAACGAAAGTCAATATCGTAAACGTAAGAATTATCCTTTGAATCCACACACTTGCATACACGCACATATATATATATACTGAATAAGTATATATATATATATATATATATATATATATATACATATACAGAGAGAGTGAGAGAGATTGAATAAGTATATATATATTGAATACAGATCACATTACCCAAACCAGTAAGACATAATTATTGTTAACATATATTGTGTGTTGTCCTCAGCCCTTACTTTTAAAGACTTCATTCATTAGAGAAGAAATTAAGAGATTATAATCATTCATTATTTACCTAACTGAATTTTTTTCTTCGTTCAATATGTAGCAAATATATTCAATACAATATTTATCAAAGATTTTCGTAATTTTCCTAAGAATAAGAATTAACGAGAAAAATTTCAGAACGAAGAATTAATTAATTTTTCATTACTTGAATATTTAGAAAAGACTGCTAACTTGAAGTATGATTTTTTTTAAAAATATAGACTGTTTATTGATTTTCAAGAAATTTTTCTGAGAACTAATATCTGTAAACACGTTAGAGAAAATGTTAAAAATTTTCTTTAAAAAAAATGAATAAATTAATCAATAAGGTTATTCTTGTCTTTTGAGAAGTTAAAAAAGTTTTGGAACAATGAATGAGTCACTAAGCACACAATTGTTATGTATTATGCCGTATTGGTGGTTTGAGTTTTATGCTGAATTTAAGATATTAAAATCCAAATTATTATTATAATTTTAATTATTTACCTTTTTAAATGGCTAACGCGTAGTACACTGATGTGAAATTTGGTACTACTAAAAGTTAAAAATCGTCAAAGAACCATGTTTGAATATTTTATGCAATAATTGACTTATATTAAATTAAAAAAATACATCTTACCTATCGATAAACGCAGTCTAATATTTCTACAGATCCATCGGCGTAATACAATAACTTTAAACTTGTCTTAATATCTATAAAATTTTACTTTAATAAAATGAAATAATATTAATAACATTAAAACGGATTTTTATTTTCTGTAGCAGATTTTCTGTAAAAAAGTTTAAATATTGTATAAAATGTTGATTTAATTAAAACTAAATATGACTATTTGATGATTATCAGAAATAAGTATTCGTTATAAAAATGAAATTTAAAAGAATTGAAACAGTATGTTTCCTTAACCCATTAAACTCCGCTGTATAAATTTCGTAAAAAAATTAAAATTTTTGTATGTTTTGAAGTTCAATACAAGTATCTGATCATATTTAATTTGCATTAAGAATCTTGTATATGGTTTCAAAATTAAAGGCTTGGTACTTAATGGGGGCAATATGGATACATCCATCGTTATGTTGGTTAATTTTTTCAACCCCTGTTCGTTTTGACTTAAAAAATAACTATTTTCTGTATTCAATGTTTCTAAACGCCTGAACTCAATTTAATTAGTTTTAATGATTTTTTTCCTAATGAAATAAAAAACGGAAATTATTCTAAGGTTTGAAATTTTTTAAATAGAATTTACTCTAAAAAACTTTTTGAAAAAAATTACCTGTGAAGCAAGGTACTTTAATATTTAATGAAAAATTAGGAAATATATGTATCATAATTACATGTAAAGGAAAAAAAATTCTTTATCAATGGTTCTCATTGGGAGACTTGGCGCTGAATGGGTTACAGTAA
>BMAW01101303.1:45962-65200 GCA_019974015.1 Nephila pilipes | reverse complement strand
TTATTTAATTTTTAATAATTTTGAAGTTTGTTGTAACTACTAAGGAACATTATTAGTAATTATAAATAAAGACTAATTTATGTTGGAATTATTTTAAATGGATTTGAGTTATGATTTATTTACTTCGAAGAAACAAAAATGTGATCATCAGTACACAGACACATGATGTTGCAATCTAACTGAAACCAGTGCATCTTTTGATAGATGATTTACGATAACTGCTTCAAAAATCCTTTTTTACTATGTGTATTAAAAGACTACTGTGGCCATTTTATCTCATGATGCCATCATCACAAAGAAAGATGTAATACCTCTAGAGACTGTAACATACTGAAGTTTGTACAGTGGGCCTAATTATTCATTGATTGTTCATTAAATATTAAACTAAATATCATGTCTCACTTATTTACACAAATAGCCTCCATCATAGAAAGATTTTATCTCTGGTGATCACCCTCTAGTTCTCCTCATCCACCACCCTTCTAAATATAGTTTTCTAACTCTCCATTGCCCTTCATAAAAAGGAGTTATCATCATGCAACGCATTTCCTCGAAAAAGGTATCTAAAAATTCATTGCCCTTCTGAAGAAAGTTGTGTTTGCTGCCCCTATGTTTCATACACGTACTGTCTGCACAGTATACAAGGAATTTCGAAACTTACGGGCAAAAAATTTAAAGGGTGATAGAAAAAATCTAAACAAGCAATTTTCACAATGCAGTGCATAGACGTAGATCAAAAGGTGAACCTCTAGACGACGCTGTAATGGAAAGCAAAAAGTACGAGGTTTGTTACACATCGCCAATTCTACCGAGAATTCCAGTAGGCATGTTGACGTGCATTAATCAGTAAAAGACCATGCTTTCTACTGTGGATTTAAGAATTCAGATCCCGTAGGTTTCAGTAGACATGACGACGTACGGTAACCAGGAAAAGGCCATGCCTACTGAAATCCGCTGAAATTTCGATGTATAAGAAATACCGACCATTATGCTTTCCATTTCAGCACCATCTACCGGTTCACCACTTGCTCTCCGCTTAAACATTGAACGGTGAAAATTGACTGTTTAGATGTTTTCTATCACCCCTTAAACGTTATCCCATGAGTTTCGAAACGCCCTGGATAAGTCCTAATATATTTGAAATTAGATAAGAATGATAAGAATGAAACAGGAATAATTAACAATACAAAACCTATTTTCAGGCTTTTTTTCTTCGGAAAAAAGATCTATTTCTCCCTTCATTAATCATTTAACAAACAGAGCGTATATTAATAACTTTCATAATTTTGTGTTTATATCATGTCATAAGCTGCTATAGATATTAATAATTTTTGAATCGAAGTGAGCCTTTGAAAAACCAGCACTTCTGAACTTAAATGAAGAGTTCAGAAGGCAATGTGTGTGTGTTATCGCAAATTGCTCTGCAAGAATAAGCTTACTTAATTCCATAGGAAAAAATGGTAAAATGACTAAAATATTATTGAGTTCAGCCTTCTTACTTGGAATTTGTAGACAGAACAATGCCCGTCTCTAGCACATGTCATAACTTAAAAGCTATTACGGTCCATTTAATATAAAATTGTTCAAAAGTCACAAGGAAAAAAAAATTTAATATTCAAGAGTTCTTAAGAAGTTTTTTTTTTTTTTTTTTGTTTTTTTTTTTTTTTGTACTTCTCTCTCTGTAACAGTTAATTATGTGTATCAGTCTGGCACAAATTTTTTCATCAATTGTCCACCCGCTTTCAGATAAGCTAGAACATAGAAATTTGATACACAAGCTCAGTTTGGATGACATTATAGTATTCAATTATAAAATTGCAAATTTAAATAAAACAAAAACACGTTTTTACTAACAAATAATTTGAAAATATAAACCAAAAGACTTGAAAATTACATAAATACACTTAACATGAGGTAAAAGAGTAACGGAACTTAAAGTAAAAAATAACTTTTTTCCTCTGCCATTAAGAATGAAAATGACTGAAAAGGAGAGTTTGTAATCACCATAAGCATAAAAAAGTTGTAACTATAGGTTATATTATCATCATTTATCAATATAACAACTACTAGATGGCACCCCCAGACAGAGTACTTGGACGGCTTTCCTCTGGTAGAGGAACGGGAAGCGAGATGGGTGTGATTCGGCGACTGGAGATCGGATGAGCACCATCGTGCGGGAACCCTTGTCAATGCTGTTTTTTGTTTGTTTGTTTTTATGCTAGAACTCATGAAGCTGTAGCTAACTTTAGTAACAAGAAGAGTTTCTATGTACAAGAAATAAATCATATTAGCCCAGAGATGGATTATTTCTACTTATTTAATAATTTCAGATTCATCACAGCGGGCTTTATAATGGTGTCCAACGTGGGGTGTAACCCTATCACCCTGGGAGAAATTGCGGAACCGCTGCTGTAAACCTAATGGCCCGGAAGAAGTTCAACCGGTGATGTAAGCCTAACAACGCAGAAGATGGATAGCTGCTACATCTTTCTATAATATTTGATCAACTACGTTCCTGATAAAGACCTTTGGAAAGCGAAAGATAAGGTGAATCATCCTAACTTCCGTTGTCTGACGAAGGAAAGCTAGCATACTTGCTATTGACTGTCGAGAGATTTCAAAATTTCTTTTTTTGCTCGTGAATGTGTCAAGAAAATTTTGTACCAATTCTGCTACTTTATGCCATTTCGATAGTGCCAGTGTTGTGAGCGTTTATTCCAAAAAAAAAAAACCTCCGAAAAGAAATGACACACTGTGGCATTCCTGCTATAGTGTGTCATTTCGTTAATGCCATTTTTTTTTTTGTTTTTTTTTTTTTTTTTTTTTTTTTTTCCCAAAAATTCGCTGTAACAATCCTGCTACAGTGTATCATTTTGTTAGTGTAAGTGTTTCCAAAATCTCTCAGTAGCAATCCCACTACAATGTTATTGACTGCATCAGAACACCTGAAACGTATCCATACTAAATTTATTATTCCACCCTCATATTGATTTTAATTATTATTTTGCTTGATATTTTATAGATTAATTTTTAATTTATATATAGATCATATGCAATTTAATTTTATAGATCATATGAATTTAATTTTAAAGATCATATTTATAGATATTTTATACATCATATTAATTTTATGTAGTTTTACACATTGTTAATTATTTTACTTGATATTATTTTATTACTTTTATTGCATTGATTTTTTTTTGTCATTACACACTGATAATTCTTACTTTTTCTTTATATTACTTTATTGTTTGAATTAATATTCTTTGTTTGGTACTTTGAGTATATTATTAGTTTATTTATCCATTTAAATTTAATTGTTTTTCTGAGATGCACAACATTTCTAAAATTTAAAGGCTGGCAATATTGTAAAGTGTGAGATCTATTTAAAATTGTATTCCCATATTCCCCTTTAAAAATGTATTCCCTTGTAGATGGACAATTACAAGAATCTGACCTTAGGTATATATTTTTTTCTTTGCTTCTTAAAATTTTTTAATCATGTAAATTTGGAAAAAAATTAAAAAAAAAAAAAAAAAAAAGCTGATCTCATTAAGCTTGCTATTGAGTAAGATGAAATTGAGACTAATGGGGAAGAACTAAAGATAATTTATCTAAAACAAGTAAAAAATTTATCTATTGATGCCTACAAAGAAGACCCAGAATTTGTGAATAATATCTTTGTAGGTATAGTATCAAATAAGACAGATGAAGAGAACGAACAAACAGAGTTAATTTGAGCTGCAGAAAATGCGACTGCAAATTGAAACCCAGAGAGTTACAGATCCACAAACCCTACCCAAAACAAGGATTGAATTAAAAAAGCTTTTACCAACATTCAATCCCAAAGTTGATAACATGGACTTGTCCCTAACTTTATTTGAGCTTCAAATGAAGCTTCTGGGCCTTGATGAAGATCTGTGGGTCCCATATCTCATTGGTGACCTACTCAATGAAAAGGGCTCCCTCATTGCCCATGAGTCTGAGGAGAAATGCAAGGATTACTCTCTCATTAGAGGAATGCTTCTCCAACTGTTCAAGTTAACAGCAAAAAAAAATTTCGACTGTTCTCACGATACAAATAAAGCCCAAATGGGACCTGAAAGGATTACTATTTTGAAAATCGAGCCTAGTTAGAAGGTTGGCTCAATAAGCTTAAAATTAATACATTTGAAGGTTTGCAGAGTTTGATGATTGCTAATCAAATGAAAAAGAGATGCTCACCAGAGTGAAAGAAACATTATCTGGATATCTGGGAAGACCTTACTTCACTAGAAATGTTAGCAGACAAGCTGGAGGCTTTTGACAACATCCGGCATTCCCTACCAAGTAGACCAAGGAGACATGTGAAGGAAAGGGAAGCCCTAAATAATGGAAATCAGGTAACATCCAAGAAACCTGAAAGCCTGCCAAAAAGAGAACATTCACATGTTGTTCCAAATGAGAGAACCCCTTTCAAAAATTATGACTGTGGGATACCAAGGGTGATAAAGTCTAGGTGCTAACCTGCTACCCCAACTCCTCTCGATGAACAGACGTAGCAAAAAATCATGTCAATGCTTATGCAGTTGAGACTGGAAGCCCTCGATTGAACCTAATCGACAAAACTAATTTGGGGGAAAGGACGTGTATGTGTGGATACAACATCTTCATATTCAATTGCTGGGGAAAAGATGTACAAGGTATTCAAGGATAAGGTACTCATCTTCCAGGAAACCACGTTAGCAATGACCTTACCCCATGGTCAACAAACCACAGGTGAGGCCCTCACAACCCAAGTGATGGTAGAAATTGAGGGAAAATCAGTCCTAAGCAAGTTCGTCATTCTCCCAAAGGCAAAAAGAAATCGAACTCTGCTAGGAACAGATTTTCTTAGTTCTACTGATCTTGTTCTGGATGTGAAGAATACTTGTTGGTACTTCTGGGACAATCCTACCCGCAAATATCCATTTGATGAAGAATGGGACATCTCGTCCATAGCCAAGAAGATGCCCAGTAGTACCTGCTAATTAAGAGGTTTGGTTTTATTAATTGCACTAGAAACAACACGATGGTAACACAGTCTAGATGTGGGTGAGTATTTGTTTACTAACGTCGCAATCAGAAGAAAAACGAGGGCTGTTTGTGACGGACCGCATAATTTTGAACATCGAACAAGTGACGAGGACGACACCTGAGTTTACCCCTCAATCTCCAAGCTTCCACCCTACGCCAAAGGAAGACTTTAAGCATCGATAGATTTTGTGTCCATCAACTCCGGCTATTCGGCGGGTCTTTAGTGGCATAAATTCTCTAACCAACGACTAACCACTAGGCTACCCCAGTCGCCTATTAAGAGAGGGGGAAGGGGAAAGTTTAACCTCTGTCCAGAAGGAGAAACCTAACCTCTTGTTGGAATTCTACGAAAATACCTCTGAACTAGGGGGAAATGCAACAACTGTCTTAGAGCTTCAGGATACTAGGAAGTTTTACGCGGATAAAAAGGGAAACTCTGCCGCAAAATATCGGCCTGGAAAACATGTCTTTGTAGCATCACATCCACTGAGCAACGCTTCACAAGGAAGAAGTGAAGAACTAATGCCACTCACTACGTGATTTTAACACAGAGGTCAGCTTCACCGTATAAGATTTCTAGTATTGATAATCCGTTGGTATATCTTAGAGTTTCATCACACACCTGCTTTAACTCCTTGTAGCAATGACAAGGTAAACCCCACCATTCCCCTTCGTAAATGTGGCCGTCCATCAAAGGCCTTACAGACTCCTGGTTCCACGTCGTGACTAGAGTGGGAAGATGTAACCAATAGGTATATTTTTTGTTAATGTAACAACTGCTAGATGACGCCACCAGACAGAGTACTCGTACGGCTTCCCTCTGGTGAAGGAACGGGAAGCGAGATGGTGTGATTCGGCAACTAGAGATCGGATGTGCACCATTGAGTGGGAAGCACTGTCAATGCGGGTTTTCTTAATGCTAGAACACATGAAGCTGTAGTTAACTTTAGTAACTAGCAGAGTTCCTATGTATAGGAAATAAATCATATTAGCCCAGAGATGGATTATTTCTGCCTATTAAATGATTTCCGATTCATCACTGAGGGCTATAAGGTGAAGATTTGTCAATCTAGATGAAAGTTTTTGATTAAAAACTGAAGTATTGTGCGCTATCATACATTTTTAGACAAAATTTCTGCTGGATTCTTTTTGATTTATGTAGATGATAAACTGTTATTTTCAGTACAATTTCATTTAATTTTCTACTGGCTGAATAAAAATTATTTTTTTCCTCATAGTCCATTTTTTTTACTCGTTTGCTATATATAAAAATTTGTTTTAAATGATTAAATATTTGCCTGGTTATTTTAGCTTTGATATTTATCTTTATTTTCTTCCTTCTTTTTTCAAAATATTTATTTAAAAACAACTCAAAATCGGAAATTTCTTCTATTTGTAAAAAAAGAGGTATATTTATATGTAGTTTCATGAGAATAAAAGTTTGGCAATGAAGCTAATTTAATGATATTTATTTGAATTTTTAAGAAATAATTATCAATTTTCATATTCTGCATCCAGTTATATTTATTACATCCATTTCTGCAACATAATAACTTAAAAGTTCTATAAGAAATACTACAGTAATAACAAGCGCTATTTAAATTTATGAAATCAGTATTTGATCAAATTTCGCACGAAGTGAATTACCTTTTTCAAAAGAAAAAAAAAAGAAAATGGTAAACCATTCTAAAATTGCTATAAAATTCATCATCAAATTACAGGATGAAGTTTATATTCAACGAGAATTCGAAAATAAATGGATACTTACTAAGTTACTTTTTTTTTGCAAACCAAAACGTGAATTAACTATTCAAAAAAGGTATAATAATGTTTTCTAAAAATGATTAGACCTAGTGATTAAAAATGAAACGACCAAATCTCTCTCGGAAAAAATGCATTGATTTTTCGCGACACATATACAATCCCTTCTATTTATAGGTATCATAAAATTTGGTAAAGATTCAATCTTCGTAAGAAGTTCGTCTGAAATAAATTGGTCTTGATGCAATTTATATTTATCAAAAATTGAACCATTACGGTTTTATTCTCTCAATCAGGCTTCCATTTCGCAATTTTTTATGGAATTTTAATCCTAATCGTAATGATTTAACATAAGTGCCATGTATATCTATTATACCGAATTTTCTTAAATCACCGCTTAGATCCTGATTTTAAGTTAGAAAAAAAAATGATACAAGTACATTAATATAGGTGATGATCTTTAGGTACAATGATAAAAGTACTTCAATTCGGATCTAAAATTTTATAGTAATACAGTGATAACTAAAGAACTTGTGGTTAAAATTATGATTAAACTACTGTGAGCTGTATATTTTATAATTACTACGTAATTCCTAGATAGCAGTAGCTGATAACTGTTATTAAAAAATATTAACCCTAATTTTTGAATAAAGTAAGTACTTTTTTTTGTATTAAGTTTAGTAATTACATTTGATTTAAGATAGGATGATGATAGAACTATTGATTATTTATTAGATGCGCTCATAATATCAATATGATGCCAACTGGAGATGGATCTCGTTAATTTTAAACCACAGTTACGTGACGAAGCGGCGTCTTCTTATACTTACGCGCCATGGTTAACAAGATGTATTTATCCTACGGTATTCCCGTTATAATGGAAAAGCTAAACTTGAAACTAAATTACAAATTGGAATTAGCCAGCACGGAAAATAGTTGAAAAGGAAATTACCACTTGTAAGAATTAAAAAGTTAAAAATTAAGCACAAATTCAACATCAATATATCTGCTGCGGAATAAAATACCTGTGAACGTATATTGTATCTGTAAATATCTGCAATATGTGTAAGATCTGCAATAAAATATCTGTGAAAGTATCGCCTGTTTTTTTTTTTTTTTTTGTCCCAGTATCCCTTTACTTTAATTAACAATATATCTCGATATTCAGATATTTCAATCACATAACTATTCTGTCTGTTATAAAAAAAATTGAATCTCGTCGTATATGAAACCCTGTATTTATTTTTTTAAAATTAATACTTATTAAGATTTTGTTACTTTTCCGCTAAAGGGGACTGTAAAAAAATTGACAAATCGAGTCGTGCGAATTTACCTCTCTTCAGAAGCAGTACTACAGCGCTTGCCCGAAATATCGTTCCCGTATGGCGAAAAAAAAATTAACTATCACCAACGGATTCCTTTAAAGAAAAAGTACAAAAACGGTAGATTGAATCTCATTTTATAAAAAAAAAATCAATTTTTAAAAACATAAGAAATATTATACTGATCAAATTTCTTAACTTTTAACCTTGAAATTATTTATTGCAGATAGATAAGATATAATTTTTAAAATAGGATCATTGCTTATCATAAAGGAATTATCATACACCGCTGAAAACAAAAGCATTATTAGCCAAGTAAAATGCCATATTTCAGACAATGACATAACGGTTGACCCGAGCACTTTTCAAAATTTTTCTTAAAAGTTTTGCATATGTGTTTGAAGCCTGCTTTCAACAGTAATGTGAACTTAATTTTCAAATATATAATAAATTTCTCCTAATTGTAAATGTATTCAAATGAAACGTGTATGTACAAAAATTAATTCACTTAATTTACTTAACTTAAATATTTAACTTAAATAGATTCAATTTAATAATTTAATCGCTTACTTTAAATTTAATATCTGAAAAAAATATTATTGTCCTCTTCAATATTTCATCGTTTGCTATCATTCTGAAATAAAATTGAATAATTTAACAATTATTTAAAAAGTGTTAGTACCTTTAGTGGTGAAATATCTTCTATGCAGGGCATTGCATAGAACACTCTTTCAATTTGCTACCATTGTTTTAGTAAACTGAAAGATGTTTTAGCTAATCACTTTTCAAAATATCGGAAGCATTTTTGTATGCATGCATGAAGCCTGCTTTCATCAGTAATGAATTTAATTTTTTTTTTAAAAAAAAAAAGCACAGTAAATAACTCCTAATTTTTTTTTCTTGGATTGAAATAAAACGTAAGGAAAAATTTAGCGTTTAATTTACCCATCGCTTGACATATTTACCTTAATTCATGTATAATCAGGAATTAAGAAATGATAGAAAATGAATAAATTTTTCAGAAACTTAAGGCAGTTGTGAGGCAATCATTTTTGCCTAAAGATTACAATCATTCTCCAAAGAGGCGCGGAAATTTTCCCCCACATATTTCTTACAGGTATTACACATTTTTCATAATACGGAAACTTCTATCTTCCTTTCAAAATCAAAAAGTACTACATTAGATGAAAAACATATAAAATCTATCAAAAAATCATATCGTTGAAGTCAAAAGTAAGCTCGAAAACTATTGAGAATGATAAAAGACTTCAGACAGTAGGATGTGAAGACTAATGCGTCTGTTGACTTTCAGCTGTTAACGAAATTTGTTTCAGGTTACAGACTTGAAGCAACACCTGCCTTCTGCAAGTACAAGTTAGAAAAGATCACATAATATAAATTTCTTTTTGGAGATTTATTTTTGGCAATTGGAAAAAAAGATTATTTTTTCTTTGTGATTGTAAAATTTCATAAAAACATAAATAAGGAGAAAATTTACTTTTGAATTTATAAGCGCGTAATATCATATTTATTTGTAATTTATTTTTTCTTCATTTAAAAATATTTAAAATATCTTAACAATATGGATTGCTTATTTGTTTTGAAATGAGAGTAAAATGATAGGTTTTTTTTTTAATTCATTATTATATTAAAATTACACGTTTTATTTTTTAAACTTTTTAAAGAGGTATATAATAAACGTACAAAGTTTCAGGTAAATGTGTTATCATTGTGTTATTTAATATAGTATTTTTAATAAATGGTCTTTATTATAAATTGTGAGATTCAAGAAATTTTTATAAGAAATTTCAAAATTAAGAACTTGACACATTTTTACCTAAATTTTTCAACCAACTAAGATCAAAGAACTATCCTGCTGAGTGTAAGAAGCAACAAGAAAGATAATCGTAGTTTATCTTCGTGAAGGTGTTAGTAATGTAACGCAACAGAAGTAGGAAAATTGTGAGCAGTTAATTTGTTTTACACATGGGTTTTCTTATTTCATTTTCCTGTTGCGATTAACAAAAAAAAAATTAAGAAAAATAACCACCAGCATCTTTAATATGTAACTAAATTTTAATGTCTCAAATTTAGGTGGTATGAAAAAAATTTACTCCTATGCAGCGCACTAAGGAATTCGCTGAATCTGTTTCTTTTCAGCTTAACATTCATATTGTTGTGTTGTCAGGCTTAAAATATCATTTTCGTTTGCTTCCACCTTTTAAAAACAAGAACTTAAAATCTAGTTAAAATCGCTGTGATTTCTTAAAGATCGTGCATTATCTATTCCAAACGTGTAGTTATTTAACTTTGATTTAACTACTGTTTTCCCTCCCTTTGTCTCCTGTATTTCATGTGTCATCATAGAACGATCTAATCTGTAAAGAATGAAAATAATGTTTACCTACCTTTAACCCTAATATTTTAAAATTATAAACATTTTACGGAAATATACTGTATGAAACTTGATAAATCCAAATTAACCCCCTCCTTTTTTTTTTCTCTCGTATTAGAGACTGAGCCACAATATCTGCTAGGGCAAATTAAAATGGAGACATATATTTTTTAAATTTTTAATAAAAATGGTGTTATATTACCTAAAATATAGCTTATATATGCATAAGGTTAGATATCTGTGAGAAAGATTTTTCTAAGAAAGAACACGTAACTTCACCTGAATCGTAAGAAAATGCATAGAATAAAAATGTTGCTGCCCCTTGTGCTAAAAATTGGTAATAAGATTTACTGTCGAAAAACAAAATGGAGATAATAAATAGTTACATTATGATAAATTATTACTGAGAAAATGGTATTATTACACAAATACCTATCTCAAACTTGAAGGAATTGCCTAGGCTAATTCAGTCGAAGTAAACCAAAATTCGAATTATTTCCGCATAAAATCTTTTCCGCTCATGGCGTCCTTTTTGGATTAATGTTTACCCATGGCACCATATCCTTTGTAAAAATACGACAAATTATTAGTAAAAGAAAAAATATGAGTCTCTACAAAGAGATGATGTGCCAAATTTTCGAGAATCACCATCCTAGCTAGTTAAAATTCTTATAATCATTTTTGCAAGTGATTTCAAATATTAAGTACATTTTCAAAGGGCTTATATATATATATATATATATATATATATATATATATATAAGTTCATTCTGTAAATACTACTAATTTCAGCAAATATTTCAAAAAATATAGATGAAAATAAATTAATTTGTTGTATTTATTCCTTTTTTGAAAAGAATAAATGTACAGTTAACAACAATTAACACCAATAACAACAGTTAAAAATATCTGACAAAAAAGAGCGAAATTAGAAAATTATATTGTTCTGAATTAAAACTTCTTTGCCTACATTGGCGAAATATTTTATTCTATTATATTGATTTAATGGTAATTACATATCATTTTCATCGAAATGAAATATCATTAAAGTTCTTATTAACCCTAACTTTTAAATCGCCAGCCACTTTAAATTAAACTTCAATAAATAATATATGAAATTAATTTCCACACTTATCCTTATCATTTTCTCATTTCATAATTGTCAGACGATATAAAGTATCTGTCACAAGAACGATTTCAACAGTAATTAGAATCCATAAAATTTTCTAATAATACATTAGCTCCCAAAATGGGCATTACCGCCCTCTGGAGGAAATAGAACAACTTATGCAGGACATAGTATAAACTTTTAAAAGTGTTGAATCAATAATTACGATTGATACAATAAATATAGCTCAGTATACTCGTAAATGCATCTAATAATTAATTTTGTTTTTTGAAGATGTTATTGGTTGATCAAAGAGTAAGATTGGATCATGGAGAAATAAACGGTATGAAAATGTTTATGATAAACTTTTGCCTTAAAACGATATAATTAGTTTTAAAGTTCAATTTTTATTTCCATAATTACTATGATTGCAGAGATCTAAGAACTGAAAACACAGACATATCAATTAAGAAATGGAAAAATTGTTTTTATTTAACTAAGGGACTTCACAGCTTCTTAGTTTGTAAGAAAAACAAAAGTAAACCATAGCTTGCAGTAAATGCAATAATTAAAAAATGTACAAAAAGGCAAAATATGAAGCTAAAACTTTAATGGAGAGGTGAGTTTAATTTGGAAAAGATACCGGGTGTGCGAAAAGCTCCCTTACTTAAGATTCTATAGTTTACAACACAAGAACAAGGAATATAAACAAATATGGTAGTAGCGAAACTCCTTTCTGTCACAACGTAGGAAAAAATGTTGAACCTAGTCTTACAATAAATGTTCAGAATATCTGCCTCTATCTAAGAAACAAAATTGAACTCTCGTTTGCTTATACAGGGTTATTCAAAATGATTCATTCGATTCCAAAATTCCATATTTTCAAAAACAAACGACACAGAGAGATAAATTATTCATGAATGCAAAGAAAAAAATAATTTAAATCATTTTTCAAGAGTTCGATATAAAGAGTATCAAGGGTTCGATATCAAGGGTTCGATATCAAGAGTTCGATATAACTTCCTTTAGTTAAACGTATAATGTCAATTGAATATTTTAATTCCTGCCAAATACTTTGCAAAATGTCAGTGGGAAATTGAATGTACAGCAGCAGAAATCCGTTGTTTAAGTTCAAATAAACTTGTGAATAATGGTGGCGTATATACATTATCTTTTACAATCTCCCAAGGCAGAAATTGCTTGGACCCATATCAGGTGACTTAAATGTCCAGCTGAGTAACATCAAGTCGTCTGGTCAACTACGAGATAGCTCTGTGAAAAATTCTAAAACAGCTTACGTGAAATAACTTCATAAAAAAACACACGAAGATCATATATTTTTCACAATATAAGACTTCAACAGTTTCCTGTTGAATTCATGTATTACTTATCATTCTGTATCGTTTATTTTTGAAAATAGGTAATTTGAATTCAAAAGAATTATTTTAAATAGCCATGTATTTTAAGAAACGCATTTCACGAATCAGGGAATTACTTCTTGTGTCCTTTTTAAAATTATCTATTAATTTGGGAATATTTTCATGTACTGAAAATTTTGTTCCTTTAAAATCCCCACAGAAAAAAATTTATGGAATTTTCAGAACAGGGGAATGAGATGGCCAAAAATTGTTTGAGCTGAATCGAGTGTCTTAAGCAATTTTGAAGCATGCCCACAATTCCTTTACTTGCAAGGCATATCGCATCGTCCTTTTTTAACAGAGAACTCGCTCTTGTGGATAGACCTTCCTTGATTTCGACCAGATTTATCCTTTTATCCATAAGATTAAATCTAAGATAAAATCATATGAAATAGATTTTTAGACATTAACGTAAAATTAGCTTATAATAGGATTATTAGTAATATATCTGGTATGAGAAATACTCTCTATTAATTAATTCCCATTCTTTGATAACAATTTAAGCTTATATATATATATATATATATATATATATATATACATTTTATATATAACTATTTATTTAGAAATATCAAGTAGTTAATATGCTTCTAAACTTCCAAAACGACTTAAATAATTTCATTATTATTTCTGGAAAGGCTGATTATTCTATTAATTTTCAAAAAGGAATTGAAAATAGGAAAATTATAAATACAATCACTTTTAAATTATTTCTCATTAAAAAAAATTTTTGTTGCTGAAAACAAACAGTATTAATTTTTAAAATATTTAAAAATTATAAATGGTTTAATTTTTTAATATAATTTGTTTAATATTTAATTTTAATTACATATTTCTACATTTTTTTGTTTCTTGTTTAAATGTTTTTCCCTTTTATATGTTTATATTTTTTTGTTTCTTGTTTAAATATTTTTCCCTTTAAAATGTTTATATTTTTTGTTATACATGCAATAAATAAAGTGGTATTTATAGGTATATGTACTTTTTATTTTTATAATTTGACTTATATTTTATATTTGTTTTTGCCTTTCTTTTGTGACAATATTCTTACAAATTAGATTTTTATTTCAATTTTTCTTTAGATTTAATTCTAGACAACAGATAGTGACACATAGTTTTAGGATAATTTATTTTCTCAAACTTCAAAAATTACTAAAATTTGAATGATTACTTGGTATAGGTCTTTAATTTTTGTTTTATAATTAATTTTCAATAAATATTTATTTATGTATGATCAATAAATTAGTCATTAGTTTGGGATGTTTTTGCATTATGGAGTCTAGCTGTATTGGATTAAGATGGGAAAATTATTAGAAAAGTAAAAGTTAAACTATTGTTGTATTAATATTATTTTAAGTTTTATTTTATTTGCTTTGTTTGTAATGAATGTAATTACTGAAAATGGGATTGTTGGATCTGTGAAACCAACTTAAACACACTTTTTCCACGACAAAGTATGGGACAGTATTAAATTACACTATCTCCATTTTTGTTTTTCTGCAATTCTTTTGTTTTGTTTCAAGAATGATGCTTAGGGTTGTTTTGTATTTAAATTGCTTAAAAGTTTTAGTTCATGCTTTTATATCTGTATTGAATTAATGTTATGATGTATATATAATAATCTTTTAGTAAATTTTTTGGCTTATTTCGATTATAGTATGATTATTATTATTATTATTATTTGATTACAGTAGAAGACTAGTTCATGCCTCTGATCATATAGGCGTTTATCATCTGCATGAGCGTCGAGAATGTGGAGATTTGCCAGTTGCCTAGCTTTTTCAGCCATTATGGTGAGATGTTCCATGTAATTTTCATGCATTTCTGTATGCTCGAGAGAAGTACGTTGAGAAAAATATATGTATATCCTGGATATCTTTTCTATGAATAAGAAAGATTAACTGAATCCAGTCTAATCTTGTTTTGCTGAATTATAAGCGAAGGTCACGTTGTGTATAATATAGTCCCAATTTCTTTGTTCGACATCTGTGTATAAGGACATTATGTGTACTAATGTCCTATTAAATCTTGCTGTCGAACTATTGGTCTGTGGATGATAGGCAATCATATTAAAAGATATGAAGTCTGAAATAACTGATTAATATCTTTCATAATATTTGATAAGAATGAAAGTCCTTGATAACTTATCATTTCTCTAGGAGCACCGTCTTTCAGTATGATTTTTTCAACACTGAAGTTAGACACTTTGATGGACTCAGCAGGTGGTAATGCTTTTGTAACTGTGAACCTCGTCTTGTAATTTGCATAAACAATAATCTACCTATTTCCGTTTAGTGTAAAGGGAAAGCGTCCTAGTAGATAAATTCTAATTTTTGAAAATCGTACGTCAGACAGCTATATCGGGTGAAATTGGTCTACTGGAAGTTAAGGAGGGGATTTCAGTCTTTGACACTCCCAGCAATGCGACACATATAGGGGAATGCTACTATAAAGTCCTGGCCAAGAGTACATTCTTCTTATCCGATCATACGTCTTAGCAAATCCAAGATGACCGGCAGTTAGAGAATCATTAAGAATTTTAAAAAGATCTGGTCGAAGTTGTTATGTACGACCAATATCCATTGTTGCCCCCTGAGATCATAGTTTCTTCCTTCGAATATTGAAGCTATAAAGTGAAAGACGGTATAGTACACCGTCTTTCACTTTATAGCTTCAATATTTGTTATATTTCTTAAGGGTTTTAATGATAAATTTCAATTAAATATCTTTCAATTACTCCTTTCTCCAATCTGTAATGGACGTTAGAAAAAGAATTTCATTAATATCGTCGCTTTCTACTCTGGAGAGAGATTTTCTTGACAAAGATCGGCATCGAAATGTTTACGGCCAATCTTATAGACGGCAGTTATGTCGTGCTTTTGCAATCACAAGGGTCACCTGACAAGTCTTCAGGGTGGATTCTTTATATTGGCGAGCCAACACAAAGAGTGGTGGTTTGTTACGACAGTAAAGGGTTTTTCAAATATATAAGGTCTAAATTTATTGGTTGCCTAGATGACAACAAGGCTTTCCTTTTCGGTTATTGAATAATTTCTTTCGGTTGCATTTAAGAACCTGGAATCATAGACTATTGGCCTTTCTTTGCCCTCCTAGACTTGCAATAGTACTGCGCCTATACCATATCTACTAACATCGCCTATACCATATCTACTAAAAATACTACGAGTGTATTTTTATTTTCATGTTTAGAATGTTATGTCTTAGAACTGGATATCCAGTGAGTAATTTCTCCTAGGTTGAAAAAAATTCTTTCTTCGAATTGTTCCTTGATAACTTTGCATTTTTCTTCAATAAGTCATGCAGAAGTTTTGTGATATGGGCGAAATTCTTGATAAACCACAAACGAGTACAAACCTAGCGAGATTGGAGTAGATCCTCCATAACTTGTTCCTGGACTACAGATTCAATGTCCCCTGGAATGCTGCATTTTTATCTGGATCTCCTGAAGTTCTTTCTTAACAATGCTACGTACCAAGGATTGTAGTTCAGCTATGTTTGTATCGTATGATGCAGTACAAACATTGGGTAGCCTCTGAAATTTAGACCTGGAAATCCAAGTACGTTTAAGGTTTTCTATCTGTCAGCAACGTTTTACAAATTTATCAACAGTTTTATAGTCTTAAGACATCAAGATCTGGTACAACTCTTCTACGATTCCCTTCATCACATGAGTCACTTTTTCGTCTTCCTGCATGGAGGAGTTAACTTCCGGGGCAAAGCAAGTATATCCTTGATGCACGACTCAGACAGTTCGTCAGTTCGTTGCACACATGTAAGTAAACTCTTTTAGAGAATTAGATAATCTGTACGGTAAAATGTATTGTTTAGTTAGTTCCTGAACGTGGTTCAATTCGTATAAGTGTCCTCCCTATTGTTAATTCATAAACTGGTTGTTCTAGGGAGGTAGAAAAAGACGTTAGCCAGACATATTTGTTCATTCCAGAGGTAATAGGAGGCGATCAGTTAATAGTCCTTGAACCATTTGCTAGCCTTTTGTTGGCCGTCAATGGAAAGGATGCTTGGATTTTTAGGTAGTTGGTATGTCAGTAACTGCACTAGAAAGACGTTGGGTGAATTTGGAAACTTTGATCTGTGTTATCAAAAATCGTTGAGTCAGTCATTTTTCTTAAGATTCTACTTGGATTTGCTAATTGGCCTAACTTGGGTTACCTTGAAGGAGTAGACTTCAGCATGGTTCTCCATCATAATGATCATCAAAAAACTTGCGCCTCCAACAAAAACGTTAAGTAAAAGGTACACGTAAGCCAGATAAAGAGCAAGGAATAACTTTAAGCCGAGACTTTTATTAAGCAAACTAATTCTAGAAAAATAAAATTATAATTTTACTTTAAACTAAAGTTAACAATTATAAATAAGAGCGTCAAGATGCAAGACGTAGCAACAGTAAAAATCGAAAACCCATCTCTACTTTACTGCTTAGCGAGAGGTATACTCATATAAACAAAAGACTTGAGGATGCACTTCACTTCCATTCATGCCTCTTTGCATGAGCCCTCGGGAACAAATGTAAGCTAATAGGTAGATTTCATCTATTGACCATGGTCGAATGCAACCGGTGGATCGAAGTTTAATAGGATGGATCGTGAAAATAAACGTAGATTTATGGCGCAATGGCTGAATACAGCTCTTGCGCCATTGCCAGAAAACGAGTATCATTACAAAATGATGAAAGGGACTTTTTCTCTTTTGTGATTCATAAAGCAACCTCAGGGAGAGTTCATTAAGCCTGAATACTTTTCGGAATATAATTTATCAACAAATCTTACGTATTATTAGAGATTTAAATTCAGGGTATTTACATTAACTGGGATAAATTTTAAAAAACTTGATTGCATGCAGAATTTTCTTTTAATTTTATTAAGACTTATTTAAAATATAATCATTATAAAGGTTCGCTAAGTTTTTTAAAATTTGATTTAAATCTTGCTTTTTCTCTATTTCAAATTTTGTTCTTGATTGGTGCTCGATTTCCCCCCGTTTTGCTTTAGTTATTTTTTTAAGTTTTTAAAATTCTTTTGCGTTAGTCCTCTTTCTCTCTGATAGAGGACATTTCTACATTTACGGTTTCAGCGGGAAAATCTTGTTTTCCAAGTATTAGATTATTTATTTCATGTCGTTGCTAAGCCTAATATCTCAAGTAAGTTTCATAATCTTTTAAATACGTTTTATATATATATATATATATATATATATACTTATGTTTTGAATTTTTTTCATTGTTTACAGATTGGGTATATATCTTCGTCTTTATATATATTTTATTTAATTTCTTAACTTTGCCATCTTTTTTTTTTTTTTCATTTATGGAATTTCTATATAGATTTATAACACTTTTTGTAGAGAATATTGGGCCTGTGAAACATTTTTAATCAAAAATTTAATCAAATCAAACTATTCGGTCAAAAGCCATATTCAGAATAAAAATGATCTATTTCCTTTTTTATGGTTTTTAACCCTTCTGTTGTCATAATTTTTCATACTAAGGTTTGTACTTATTTATGATTTAAATTTTAACTTCTAGTGGGTTTTTTTACTTATTATTCCCTCAATTATATGACTTCTTTCTTATTTGTTTTGTAGTGTAATTTTTCTTTTTCTTTTGTTGCAGATTTTGCAAAAAAAAAATTTTTCATTTCTTCTTAAAAATTTTCTGAAATCTAAACAATTACTTGCTTTTCAGTTTCTTTTTCTTTTGTAATTTTAAATTTTTTCATGTGTGTTATTTTAATTTTTATTCTCCCTTCTATAATAATTTTAGTTATTTCTCCTATTTTGTCAATTAATGAAACAATATTCTTATTGCGTGTGTAAACTTACTGAACTATTATTTTTAAACTATTTGTTGTATTAATTTGATTTTCAAAATAACCTATCATTCTTTTATCCCTATATTTTTCAAGTTATTGTTAATTATTCATTAAATAATAATTATCAGTAAAGACAAGTTTGGTTGGAACATAATTCACAAAAAAAAAAAAGAAAATCCAACGACATTCACGCTCATTAAAAAGGGTCTAAAAACATTTCAAAAGTCACGTAATTACTCACTAATTCATTTTAAATTTCTGTCAAGATGAGGAGGGGTGCGAGAAACGGGTTGTGGAAGTCTCAGGTAAGCACTTCGCTAGTACTTAGAT
>BMAW01101303.1:0-40962 GCA_019974015.1 Nephila pilipes | reverse complement strand
AAAGAAAAGAAATGGAAGAAAATCACGAGGTAAATTGCATTCCGTTACTCTCTGTGGAAGTCATAAGCGTCACTTTGCGAAAGATGGAATTGCGCATAATGATCGTCCTCTCAGACAACCACTACATGAGTTAGAAGTCAAGATGGCAGTCGTTTGGCTTATATTGCCCCACCCCTCTATGCACCCCTCTAGGTAGGAATGGATGGACGCACATTTCGGGGTGGAATGGTTGATGGATAGTTCCGGCATTTTCGGAACTTAGATTCATTTCCAGAAATTGGTATAACTTGTGCAGATGAGATTTATTTAAAAATTTTAAAATTTATTTGTAATACTTTTCCGTTTCTGATGAAAACTCTTCTATTCCTGTGATAACAAGAATAAAATTAAAACATGCTTTTGTAAAAAAAAAAAATTAATATAGAATTGTATATATGGGAATATGATAAAATGAAGCTAAATTATAATTCCTTTTTCAGCAACTTTTAAAAGAGAAATTGATTAATATTTGTTTAAAATGTAATTTTTCTGAGATAAAATAGGAGTATTAGATATACAGGAGCACTTTTAGATTAAAATGTCCAAGTGTATCAATTTAATTCGTATGTAGGTATCTATTATATTGTTATTTTAACAATTCGAACGCATGTATATCTCTTAATATTCACATTTAAAAAAATACATATATATGAACATTGGTATTTTCTTTTCAAATCAAATCCCTATAGTTTTCAGTTGCTATACCACTATTTAATCTACTTCATTAATATTTACTACTCATTAATATTTTGTGCGTGCGGTAACCTAGTGGTCACGGTAGCAGACTCTCGGCGGGGAAGTTTTCGTCCCGTTGTAGGTTCGAGCCCTGATGCTGCTAAAGACCCACTGTGTGACAAAGGCTTTTATCTGTCGAGACTGAAAGTCCTCCCAATGGTATGGTGCAGAAGTTAGGAGGGGGATGTTCCAGCTCAGGTGTCGTCCTCATCTCTTGATCGAGGCTCAATATTACGAGGTTCGTCCCCAATGGTCCTCGTTATTGACTTTAGCATATCTGTAATTATTCAAATGGAAGATTTAGTAAATGCTAGTCCTAATTTTATTAGTTACATACGTAGCTCTGAAAGTGTCTGAATTACTTTTTATTAAAAGATAAAATGGAGTAATGATATCTTTCAATGCATACTTAAGGAAATTGGTTGATTAATTCTGCGTTCGAATTATAGTAAAAGAAAATCATTTAAGAATGTTTGATTTTGCTGATCTTTTCCGTGTAATTTAAATATCGTAATTAAATAATGTTTAAATATTTAGATTAAGATAATTATTGAAGAATTATATTCAACGCAAAAGAAATTCAGATTGTTAAATATCTCGTATGTTTCGAGAAGAATATTTAGATTTTTCATAGCTTTCAAAGGATTATGAACATTTAATTAATACGAGCAGAGCTATATAAACGATTCCAAAAGTTATTCGAAAATTATTTGTACAAATTAAAACTTTATAGGATAACTTAAATGGTTCTTGGTTTTGTTATACAGACATTATGCTATATATGTGTGATGTTTGCTTATAGTTTGAAGTTATAGTAAAATGAATTACGTCTTTTAAAATGTAATAAAAACTTTATTTTAAAATCAAAAGACTTGTAGGACTTTCATGGCACCTACTGTTACTGATTCCATGCAAACAAAACCTTCAACTGCCTCGTCACGAAACTCTCTTCCTTACTCCTCACGGGCGGTATTACTAGCGCCGCGTATCGGAGGTTTCTGATTCATTGCTCGGAGTGTATGGGAACATTACAATATGTATCACGTTATTGTTTACCATTGCTGTAAAAATATAAGTAATTATTTTAAAATAATGTATAATTTTTAAAAACTTGAGACTCTTAACTAAGATACTTATATTTTTACTTATATTTAGTTTACTTATATTACCTATTTATATACAGATAATGATCAAAAAATAAATACCATAACTACTTACGTATAAATGAGGTAAAAAAAAAGTCAGAAGTCTCAAGTTTTTATAAATTATTCATTATTTTATATTTAAAAACATTTTTATGCATTTATGGTATCATTAAATAGCATTTTGATTTTTTCAAAAGTTTAAATATATTTTTATTTAATTCTTTTCAGTCAGAAAATTTAAGATGAAAATGCATTGTGTGTAAATTTGCAAATCAATTCGACTTGTTTAAGTGCTAGGCCAGGAGTGTCCATTACTGCTTGAGTATATCATAACATTGCATTTTCATCGGAGTCGTTTATGTTTACATAATTTCAGCTCGATCGGATGATAGGAAAGGGATTATAATTTGAGTACAAATTTTGAAATGAAATACATATGTATTGTTACAAAAATCTCTTTCGGCAAACGAATAGCTGCAAATAACGCTTTATTCACAAATATTCAGAACAGGATTATATACATATCGCATAACATGGACAAATTAACATTACAATCAAGAAACACAACACCTGCACAGATTAGCGACACCACTGGAACAAATAAGGCACTTGTAGTAAGTTACCAGCTTCGCCAAGCTGCCAAAATTATTAGCAAGTTCTACGCCAGGATTAAGAGGTTGTTGCTTAAGCTTTCCTTTGCTGACTGATGCAATCTATGTAAATGTCTCTTTTACTTTATAAGAGAAACGCTGCAGGAAATAATAATGGCAGGTTCGTAACAATAAATGCACACGAACATTGCAAGTTAAATAGGAGCTTGTTAAAAACATCGAATATAACTACTATTCCTGTTATTACTAATAGAATCATACTTTCGATAACTTGATTTCTTTTGATCTGATGAATAACTGATATCAGTAACTTATAAAAAATCTTTGCCCTGATTCTAAGACAAATCCTCATAATGCATTAAATTGAAAGGATGTGATCTGGGGTACAATTTAACAATATTTACAGAATCCTGACATATTGATAATTACAGAAAAAAAGAATAAGAAAAACTTAAACTCGTTCTCATCTATTTCTATTGAAAGGGGGAGAAGAAAGAATTAAAGAAACAGATGTGAATATGGCAATGTGAAAATTGGGCAATAATAATGTCTGTTTAAAGGGTAGTTTGTATCTATCGCTCCCAATTCTGAGCTGAAGAAGATAAACTGTTATAAATACCAAAAGAGATCTGATGAGGAATTGATCTTATCCGCAGAACACAATTTTTTGTAATGAGATCTTTCACGGAATTCTCAGGTATCTCGTAATTAATTTATTGATAGATTGGATTTATTAACATCGCACTAGTAGCAAAGCGAGGGCTATTGGCAACGGACCTCATAATTTTGAATTTCAGTCAAGTGACGAAGACGACACCTGAACTGGCAATTCCCTCTCCTGGCTTCCACATCAAGTCAATAGGAGGATATTGAGCAAAGACATATTTAACGTGTATCAGCCCCGGCTACACGGCGTTAGGTATCTCGGAAACCAACTGCTCCATGCATCTCTAGAATAAGTGCAGTGGACTTAAATCTACAGAACTAGACGCGCATAGCAAATTCAGCAGACTTATGAAGAATATTCTATTATGCACAATCCATTGTTGAGGACATGTTGTGGTTACTGGGTGTTAGATCAATAAAAAAAGGGGAGGTGTTTAAGATCAAAATTGTTTACATTTTCATTTACTCAGTAGAGTAAATCGATGTGTTGATTTTATTTGAACAAATCTTATCTATTTCCAAATCAGCAAACTTTTAATTTGTTTTTTGAAATATTTTTTCTTTGTACATAGAGTAAGATGACCAGATTTTAACATTCGTAAAATGGGGCACTATTGACCGGGGGGGGGGGGGGTGATAAAATTTGTAGCTAAATAAATTACTTATCTAAATCATCTGAATAGCTGATTTGTTGACATCATTTGTTTAACTAGCACTAACACGCAGTTCGATGTGTATCGTATGAGAGATAGTTATAAAACTCAATATGCGAAGGCGTTACTTCGTGGACGACCAACAGATTTCTTACACCCAGACCCTTCTCCTCACTAAAATTCCCCTCCATTTTCAATTTCTGTATAAGATGTAATCCCTTTGCAACAATGTTCCAATTGATGCTAGATCGCTAGAGCAACAAGTCGCCATAAGAATAAAAACTGTGGAAGTGTGCAAAGTGTTCTCTCTTCATTTTACAGCTACAAAATATTTTCGTCGCTGGCAATGCCGAAAAATGTCTCTGTTCATTAAGTCCAAGCAATACCGGTCGTATTCTAGTTACTGATCAAGGCGAACTTTAATAAGCAGTTCCTGATAATCAGTTCTCAACAATTATTTTTATTATTAAACATTATAAAATTTACAAAAATATTATAAAACTCATATTTTGGTGAAATAGCGACATGGAAGCCAAAAACCGTACATTCCCTTCCCATTCTCCCGCCGTTCCCTTGCTTGTCGCGCATTCTTTCCTAAAATCGGGACTTTCTTAAGACCCTGCGGGACACTGGATAAATTAAGAATCAAAACGTCTGGTCACATTGACATAGAGACTCTTCACAATCCTGTTTTTAAGCAATTATCGCCAATGGTTTTTCGATTATGTGATTAGATGTTTCTTTTTTTTTCGGCGTAAGACTTCATGTTTATGATGTGTTTAGTATGTTTTGTTTCTGACACTATGCATTAACCACGACCATAAGTTCTATGAAAATATTATTCATATTACTGTTCACTAACAATACTAAAAGCAAGAATTTAACACCCAGTACAGTTTTTGAAGGAGTTTCATGTAAGAAATATCTCAAGATTTACATTTAAATAATTTTTTATATTTTTTTAATTTGAAACTTCTTTTTATAGTTATAATTCTACAAAAATAATTTTTTTTTCTCATACAATGTTAAGAACAGCTTAGTGACCAGTCAGTAACGAGTAGAAGGTTATGTTACTTCTATTACATTGAAATCGGTACAATATGCCTGACTTTTTTACAATTGTGTTCATTAGATAACAATCAAATGGTACCATGATGGAATTCTACCAGCTCATCAATTATATTCTGTTTCACCTTAATTATCAACCTTCAAATAATCTAAGTTTCGTCTATATTGATCAATTTTAATCAATGTTATCTTTAAATGTTACTTTTTTATTTATTAATCGTATACAAAATGATTGAAAAAACTTTGTTACAAATTATTAATTTATTTCAAAAACTGCCAGCAGCTAACTGTGCGGCGAACAAGAACACTCATACTCATGGCGTCTCCTGCCAAACCCAGTTCGTTTCAGACAAACAAGGTAGTTGCCATCGCACAAAAGATAAATACTCGGTAGATGGCCTGGGAGAAGCCTAAGTAATTATATTACTCAGAATACGTATAATAAAGACACATAAAATTAAAATTACATAAGTGAAACATATGTTACAGAACAGTTAATAATAAAATACAATTGATTTAAAAATAAGATATGTGCATATAGATGTTGTTGGTTTGTGATATGAGACAATGTTATTATTTTCTGCAAAATACAAATCAGAGATATAAAAGATATTGAATATAAACATAAGTGAGATGTACATAATAAAAGTAATACAAACCGGTCCAAACATTTATACTGTTTTAAATTTCTATTCTTCCTGATAGGTACACTAACACGTAAGACTGTGAAAGTAACTGAACTTCAAAATGCAGTTATATATTTCTCTAAGAAATTATGTCCACACATATTAAAGTCTTCGTGTAAAATATAAGAAAAGCTTTAATAAATCATTAGTTATTTGCATATGTGCGGCATTCAATAAAGCTATAAAAATGTGACAAAATGTTCAAAGAAACATTATATAAGGATCAAATATTAAATTATCAAATAAGTATCAAATAATAAATTGAGAAAAATAATTATTAGACAAAAATAATATTTAGGGAAGAAAAAGATTGTTGGTAAATATTATTTCAGAAAATCGACATTGATGTTAAATAATTAAAGTTTTTAAAGACTTTCTAAGGAAATAAAAATTCAAGATATCGGTTTCCTAAAATCCAAAGCGGGCAGTCATTACAATTAAAAATGTTGAAGAATTCAAAAAAATAGTTATAAATCAATTTGAGATAAGAGGAAAAGAATAATTCAAAATATGTGCTTTCAAACATGTTAAACACTTTATGATTTCTCATAGCGTAATCTTTCTTCCCGGAGGTTCCCAGATATTTTATAAAAGTTCCTTTTGGTCCATCGTTGAGGAATAAAACCTTTCCGTGATGAAATTCTTCCACTTCTTATTCTTCTTTAGGAAATTAATGTCGTTCCAGAAACGGGAATGTGACTGGCGATAAATCCAGAATGCACAGAACAAATATTCATATGACGATTCAAATAGAATTACCTTTAGATATAAATTGGTTGGTTGAATGAATTTTCGGCCCTGAAGTCTCATAGGATATTTCATCCCAATTAATCATCTAGAATAATTTAAAATTCAACCTCTGGATAAAATACAGAATAAAAGAAAGATTTAATAGAATCATATGTATAGAGTGAAGTCAATGTCATGTACAAAATGAAATAAATTTGATTGGTAAAGGAGAATTTTGTCGGAGAATTTAAACTGCCACAGAAGCAAAACGTGAAGTATGATGTATTTCCTCGATGACTTTCATGTATGTTACATGGAATGTGTACATTTATTCAAAATAGCTTCAAGTTAAAGTTTTTGAAATATGTAATAAAATGCTCACAGCAAGATTTAAAAAATTTTTCTTCAAAGCACTATGATACTTCGGAATTCGGAAATTGAAAAGCTCCAATAAGTAAGAATCTGAATGAAATGTTCCAGCAAATTTTGTCCTATATTCCAGATGTTGCTTTGGAATCCGAATGCCCATTAGAGGCATGCATAAGCATGCGAAAAACGTCATAGTACGTATATATTAAGATACGCATTCACTTGCGAGTAGAATGATTCTCTCCCCACTCTGAAGATGCTCACAAACCGTTCGTTGAAATTATTCACGAATTCATTGAAATTATTCACGACGAACTTCTAGCCAAAGGACGAACCAAACGCGATCCGCGAAGATCATAAGATAAAACAGACGATGACCTTGAGGATTGCTTGCACGACGTCCTAATCTGAAAGAATTGGCTTTGTGTTAGTCGAAAAACCGACAATAGAAGGTTCAAGAATGATTCGTTCGCTAAAACATCTGCGAATCGAATCGTTGGAGGTGATTCAGATGTATATATATATATACACCATTACGTAGGGAATGCTAGATAGGCACTGTGAAGAAGGGTAAAAATTATTAAAAGTTGATATGGGATGACTCATCTCTTCTACTTCTCCACGTTCTCCAAGTACTCGCAAAGCTTTCTCTTTCAATTATGCTTTTGAAACCTAATGAAACCATATTACAACTATTCTGTTGCTAACTTTATTCTTTATATGCTTGCTTTTTGTTATTCTTTAATAAGAATTAAATTCACCACATTAATCCAAAACAATATAAATGAAGGCATTTGTATTTCATTATTTCTGTTATTTAGTACCATGTTGTCTTAAAATCCAGTGTATTTAAGTAACCGAAAATCCCCTCGTATCTGGAAATGCAAATTCATCGGACCTAGGAATACAATAACATGGTTTCGATTACTTTACGAAGGAAACATTATCTTGGAAACTCTAATAAATCTCTCTAATAAATTAATTTTGGATTTCGGAATATCATTGTAGGAAATGAATAGCATTCTTAAAAACTGTTTATTTCTTACAAACATATTAGTGTTTCATTAATTGTGAAAGAGTATCTACATTTTTCTGAAACACATTAAAATGAGTAAAGAAAGGATATCTCTTACACTACCACACGATTTATTACTGAATGGCTTAGGCATATTATTTTATATCCATGTAGAATTCTAATTCATCAAGCTTACAAAGAAAGACAATACTTCCCATACAGCTGTTACCATAAGTCTATGTATCTGAAACAAACAGAAACTATTTAAAATTCCTAAATACAGGGTAGACTGAAAGTCACTTTACCATTTAAAGATTAAGTAACTTGCTGCTGAAAAAAGAATTTGTTTCTGGTTTCTTAAGGATAGAGTTCAGAAAGGCTTTATGAATAAGGTGTCGACATAACAATATGTAAAACTTATTGAGTTCTAACTTTAACGTCAGTGTTTCATTGTTCTTACTCAGAGAGAAGATTTGCGAACAGACAGTATAACAAATTTTAGGGAACTGAAAATCCCAGAGTCTTATCAAGACTCAAATTCACGGTATGGAGTGAAATTGCCTCAGAAAGGGTACTAAGTCTGTAACTATTCGAGGATGATAACGGAAATTACGGTTGCCTGTGAAAGATATTGCCAAATATTAAGAAATTGCGTGTTTCTTGATGTTGAGAACACACCTGCATTCAGATGTGTACATAATAATGTTAAAAAGAAAATTAAGAAATAATTAAAAGTAAAAAATTATTTAATTTTTAATTGGTAATGGAACATTTGGCTCTCCCTGTAAAACGCATTTGCTTAAAAGTTGAATCCATTTCATGCTGTGATTCAGGGAAAAGCAGCATTTGGTATACCTGCAATAAAACTAATAAACTCTTTACAAGACAACGATGACTTTGTTATGTATATAGTATGATAATTGCTAGGCAGTCTGTTTCCCTTGCTAAATCAATAAAAATAGTTAGAGAGTTAGTTTTCGACGCTACATTAACTCTCATTATATTCGGTCTGTCGGAGACAGCAATGAACAATCAGCTTAACAGCTTAATTTCTCGAAAAAAGGGAGCTAAGACCGATTACGTTGGCCTCCCGCACTTGGGAATCAGCCGAATTGTTGCATCTAAAGAGAATTCACGTTTGTCTAAATATTTATTTCAGAAAAATTACTATCAACCTGGTTAGTCCGGAATGAAATCATACATGAAGATCTTAAAATAGAACTTATACTTCAATTTGCCAAGCACAGCCTGTTTAATTTTTCCTAACAAATTAGTAAGATGCCTAAAATCATATTATTCGGCATCTCAGAGTTCACAAAATAAAACCAGGAGCATACCTTTATTTATTTTCCACTTAAATCCCGCCGTGTACCGGGCTGGTGCTCGGTAAATCTATAAAGGTTCCAAGTCCTCCTGTTTGCGTGGTTTAGAAGTTTGGAGAGGGAGATTTCAACTCAGGTGTAGTCTTCGTCACCTTGTGACGCCTGCCCGATCCGGGCTGCCTCTTTTGCCATAGCTAACTCAATTATTAAACACTAAGACACAATAATCAATCAAAGAGACACTAGAACAATATTTACGGAATTTATAAACTTCTAATTAATATAACAACAATTGTTTATGCTCTCCCGGGGAAGAATTCTATTAACCTATTTCAACACACCAATAGTAATCTAATAGACTCTTACCACTAATCCTTCCTCGACTGCAACTCAGACTATAGATCAACTGTTGAAAACTGTAATAACTAAATCTCTTGAATCACGCCACTTTTACTTTAATCATCCGCTTCAACCTCTCTTTCCACGTCACTTTCCACTTCTCCTTCAGCCTCTCTATATCTTCTCCCTCAGCTTCTCTATCGCGACTATCAGTCGGAGTTTATATATTTTCTAACTCTCCCGCTTCACTTCATTTCTACCTGCTTTCTATCTACATATTCACGTTTCATTTTTGGTTGGGCAAAGGTTGTTTAGCAAAAGCAATCAATCCTAATTAAAAGTCCCCAAGGTTAGTGAAGAGAAACCGCGAATAGCCCAATGTCACAACCTGACCGAGGTTCAGAACTGAGAAGTCCGTCACCAATAGCCCCCGTGTTGCTACTATGTGTGACGTTAAAAACCAAGCAATCAATCAAAGAAATCGTTCAGTTCAGTTCAGTTCGTACATATTAAGTATTAAAAGTACACAGACATAACATTAAGAAAAATGAAAGTAATCTTCTCAAAAGAAATAATATGTTTATAAGAAACTTAAGGTTCATTTGAACTACAATTGTAACTTCACAAATTTTGATCAGGATGCAGAACTTGCACGTGTTTATTAGTGAAATATGTATTCAAAGATCTAAACTATTTTTCTTAACTATGAAAAGGTTTTTTAATTTTTTTTTATCCAAAGCTAAATTGAAGTGAAGTTTTTAAAAAAAGGTGATAAAATAAATCTAAAAGTAAAAAAAAAATCCTAATAAAATCTAAAAATTTAACTTGTAAATCACTTAAAATTAATTATAGTATTCAAAGTTCTAATTCATTTAATCTTTGTAATAACAAAGTATTTATTTAAGCATTTTAAAATATGTCTTGAAAGTTACCAAACATTTAATTAATGATTATTCGGAAAAGTAGCATTATATATAGCATCCGAATCTAAATATATTACTTCGAGAATCAATCGCTACAACCCCGGAAAAAACCGTTCACTTCAACACTTGTTGTGAAAACAAAATGGGGTTTCCTTAAAGTATTACTAGACTTTACGATGGGGTGTCGTAAAGTTTAAATGATTTTTTAAAACAAAAACAAAATATATGGATAAATTCATTCTACATATTAATTGATTTTCATACACTTAATTTTTAAATTAGAACTATTAATGTTGTTTGGTTTCAGAAAGTCAGAGATTGAAGTAGCTACCAGTATTGGTAAGGTTTGAATTATTATCCCAATGTATCGTAAAGTTTTAATTATTACTATGAAACAATCCAGATATAAATTTAATTTTTATTTATAATTCTAAAAACTTATCTACATAGTCTTCATCCGAAGTTATACTTTTATCCCAATGTTTCGTGACTGTTCGGAAGCCATGATTGTATAACTCAATATATTGAACTACACACTCTCCATACAGCGGGTTATTTCAACCTATGACTTCCTGAAATGAACAATTCAACATAAATAGCTGTAATTTACATCATTATGTACATAATAATCAATTAATATGCACAAAAAATTTTATTCAGAAAACACGGTTATTTCTTAATAATTTTTTAAATTTTATTTATTCCTACGTATATATGTGTCCTTCACATCTAGATATATAACTTAACATTTATTGCTCAATAAATCTTTTTTTTTCTATTAAGGAACTATTTGTTTGCATAATAATATGTCTCTCAATATACTCTATAATTAATGTTACACCTATATATTTTTCGATTTAATACAATCGATTCATTTATAATCAAGGATTCATCACACATCACATCTGGTCACGGCTGACAGTTCATTATTATTTAAGTTTGTCAACATCCGAATGGAGTTGCTCTCAGTCCGGAACCATGAATTATCGTCTGAGATTGTTGATCGAATCGTTTGGGTGTGGAGAAATGATTGGGATTGGCAGGGGGAAGTGCGCGAGCATAAGGGTCCGGTATTAGTCCGTCCGCTCGAACGACTTAATAATTCAGGGAATCGGTAAGGGGTGTGAGCGTCATGATATAATCTACTGAAGGGAATTAAATATCTAAGGCTGACTTAGAGAATTCTATTATTCAGGGGGGAAATATATTTATCAGTGTGATTAATGTTCAACCTATTCTTTGTGGAGCATATTAAATAAATTTCCATTCATATTTGTGAAGGGCTTGACATTCAAATATGTCTATGAAATACAGAGTAATCAATTTAAAAGAATACATGAATTATTTTCTTATTACCCTTAACTCTGATGGATGTGGCAACTATTCTAACACGGAAGTACAATTGTTTCAACCTCGCTTAAATGTGGGAGACAATTTCCAACACTGTTGAACTATTACAACTTTATTTGTGAGGTAAAACAGAAAAAAATGAACCCATTTGAACAGAAATAAATTATCATTCTTCACAGCAAATGTTGAAATATTCTCCCCCATTTTGAATGCAAACGTGAAAACGTCAAACCTAGTTTTTTTTTTACACACTTCGCAATATTGATGGTGTTATTGACGAGATTTCTTCAGTTATGACTTCTCTAGAAAACCCTATCTTTGAGATAACCCTTTAAAAAAAATCTAATGGCGTGAAGTCTGTTGACCTTGGCGACCAGAGGTCTATTCAAAATAAAGGGTCATCAAAAAGTTCCTTAGGTACTTTCATTATTAGGTTAGACGTGTGTGGAGTGGCTCCGTCTTACTGGAACCTGCAGTAACTTTCTTGCAAATCAAGTGAAGCAATAAAAGTTTGAATTATGTCCAGGTACATTTCGGAATTCATTAAAATCAAAGAATTAGTTCATTCAGACGATTTTTATTTTCTTCATTCATAATCTTACGAAATGAGCTTTCAAAAATAAAAATTAAAGAAAACGTTGAAAGAAGCCGACGATTTACTGAAATTATTTGCTCAGAATTGGATTAAAAATTACGAATGACGTTCAAGTGAATTTATGTTTAAAAAATGAGTTTTCGCATTTAGAAAGTGAAAAAAAAATGATACCCGCTCATTATATATATATATATATATATATATATATATTAAATAAATAATGATGTTGAAAGTCTTGCTACATATATTATAGATGTGGTTAATACGAAAGACAAACGAGTACTCTTTTAAATTGATCATCCTGTATTTCATATTAAACTTAAAAATTGCTATGTTAACTTCTGTGCAAATAGGAAGTTTGCTTTTGTTTGTGCTACACATTGTTTTACGCAATAAAGTCGATGACGGTAGTTCTCATGTCTATGTTAGATGATTGGTTGTTTTGTTTAAATTTCTGTCACATAATCCTTATCGGCTATATTGCGCCAAACACAAAGATAAAACTCTCATCTACCGACTTTTTTGATATCCTGAACGTAATGTTAATTCTATAGAATTTTTACCGGTCAATTGATGAGGACGACACCTAAACTGGAGTCTCTCTCTCTCCAAACTTTAACACCCCAGAGGATAGACTTTGAACCTCGACAAATTTAACGTGCATTAGCCCCGGCTTTATGGTGACCTAAAATGATATTAGGCTCGAAGCCCACGACTCGACGAAAATCACCGGCCGAGAGTCCGCAACTATGACCACTAGGCTATCATTGCCAACCTTTTGACGAAAACGATATATTTTCATAATACTTCCTGGGAGAAAATGAGTTCCCCGCTCTCACCTACTGTTAGCCAATTGTTGAGAATTGGAGTTCAGAATAAAAGGAGATTCGTCACTGAACATCACATTAGTCCACTGTCCCAAACTTCACTATTATGCTCCAAACTTCAGTTTAAACGAGCGCAGAGATGTGAGAGGATTGCAAAATGTTGGTCGTCTGATATAGAGACGGATATGATAGAGTCTCCTATAAACATTTCTTTTGGAAATTAGTACTCCTGGACATCTGTGAAAGCTGAACCCAATTGCTTCGTACAAATGTCCTTCTAACGTCAAACAAATATCGTCATTTATAGATTTTGTCGAACGTTTGAAGCCTCTGACCGAATGGGTACTGGGCGTCGGTTATCAATTGCCGCACTTTGAAACCTCTGACACATTCATATGAGCACACACTTGGCGCATTCGTAATTCGAGACGCTTCAGTTTGTGACAGTAATTATTCAAACATTCCAATGATTCTTCCTTAAGCAAACATGTCCCGCGTTAGTCTTTGTGCCACCATTTGTTTTATTTAATTGTTAACAGCGTTCCTTCATGTAAATGATTATAGGGTTTTATGGCGCAAGAGATAAAATCAAGCAATGATGATCCAAACATTTGTTTATTCTCTTTCAAAACTTTCCTTCACCCATAAATTCCAAGGCATCGGTCTAAACTGCTTGCGTCGACTGAACCGACTTGCCCAGGTATTTTGAGCATTGAAGAATCGACTGAAATTATTTGTATTAAGACAAAGCGTCACCTTCAACGCATGATTTACTACAAGTTATTTCAAACAAATTCAGTAATATATTTACCCAATTTTTTTCGCATTTTATGACTAAACTTTAGAGCAGCCTCCTCGTAACAAATTTAAAATGTCCGATAAACCTGAGAGATATCGGAATCTTGTGTTAATAAATGTTATCAGACAAAATTACAAAGCTTACTTTCTACATACGAGAGAAGTTCAAAAAGTACTTCGAACGAAATTTTTAAAGTTTTCGTAAAGTATTCGAAAGTAAAGTTTCCGAAAGGAGAGTATCAATTGTTGATGAACTTCGAATCGATCGCATTAGAGTAACAAATTCGTACATGTATTATTAATTCCAGATCACTGACACTAGATTCACATCTTTTTAAATTGAATAAGTTGGAAGTCATCACACAGAATTTCGAATGAGAATGTGATAGACTGAGGCAATCAATCGAACTACTCCTTGTCTTGTAAATATCTAAGCTGATGTATAAAGGTTATTTTTATGAGAAAAAATATTTTCTATTTGTGGAGAACATGAAAATTTTCATTTTAAGTATTCTATGCAGATGTCTTTTCTGGTATTTAAAGTACGAGGTGATTCAAAAACTACCAATTTTTAACAACAGATGGCGTTTATAAGACAAATTGGTGTTACCATTGTGTGTCGATATTCGTTAAAGGATGATAAAATAAATTTGATACTTAATTATAGGTTAGATTTCATTTTCCAACACATGATTTATAAATCAAAGTTTCATTAATTATAGGTGAAGTGATTACCATCGATGTGACATGGATTGATTAATATACATCGGAGGTCAAGCAGTAACGAAAACCATTGGTTACTTCCAATGATTCTTCTCCAAAGAAGGCGAAGAAAGTCTCTTCAGAGAAGAAGCTACGGAAACGATTTTTTGGGATGCAAAAACCATCATACTTATAGATTTCTCAGAAAAAGAAATATCATACCATACAATACTATAGGAATTACTCCATTCCTAATTCCTCATTTTGAATTCCTAACTCGGATACTTTTGAACAAGCCTCATACATACTAATTTCACTCACAATTATTTACGATCTTGTATTACCTTTTCTCTCAAAACCTTTCATTTGTTCAAACTTTCTTACATTTTTCTCTCTTACAATTCTTCTGTACAACACAAAATTCTTCCGGTTCGATGTATCTACTTTCAAGTTTTTTACATTTCCTTTCCTGACAGTGTGCTAAGCATTTCCCTTTTCATAAAACGATTTTTTATCCTTCTGTAATGCAAACCTATCCACAGTTCTTTGGACTACATTCAATAAAGTGTTTTAAATTTCGGGAATGAAACAGGAATTGGTGCGAAACGACTCTTTGTTGTTTTCTCTATTTTTGGAGACATTGGAGTAAGTGCCAGAAAAAGAAGTTCTCCAAGAATAAAGAATGTAGGGTTGGACAAGATATGTTACAATGTATATGATAGAAGGATTTGCACCTGATGGTGAGAATCCTTCGAAAGATTTATTTTTGTCAGAAATGGGAGAAAATACTTTGAAAAATATTTACACTTTTGAAAAATGTTTCTTTTATCTTCTCTGTAACAGTAAAAAGAATAGAAATTCTACAATTCATTCGTATGTATAGTGATACGGAGGTCCATCTCTCTGATTAAATATTATCCACAACCTTTAAATTTTGAGATTAGAAATTGTGCAGATCAAATGATCCATAGAATGGGAGAGAGAGGAAGTTTTGATTATGATTACAGTAAAATGAATTAATTGACAATATTACTCAAACAATATGATTAAGGTTGGGTTCAAAGTATGGATTTATTTAATTAAGTTAGTTGTAGTTATATATTCAAACATTTAACAAAATATTTCACATACCTTATAGAAGAAAGATATGATAGAGTGGAGTTAGTACGAATAGTGGTTGATTTTCCTTCTTATTAATTTCTTAGTTCAATGGGTTTTAAGTTAAAGCTAAGTTTCAATTGAAAGTGTGAGTGTATTTTTATAGTGTACATGTGCGTGTCACACGTACGTCTGTTTAAATTGTGTAAGTGTCTACCATTCTTGGCGAGAAATCTCATTTATGAGTAACCAGGTGGAGTGAAGAGCTATCAGAAAAAGAAATAAAGCGCATTTTCCTCTCGTATGAACTGATGATATTTCTGAAGATGATATGGACAATGACTCTTTGCTGGTCCTTCATTTGTGAATTCGAAGATGATAAACGGGATCGTGCAAAATTAAGAGCCTCTCCTCGATGATCGTGGGGCCTCACATATCAATAATAATATAGAAATTAATGTACTGGTTATCGAACGTCACACATATTCATGTGATTTATTTAATAATTTTTACGGTATATATATATATATATATATATATATATATATATATATATATATATACACTTACAATATCTATAATTCAATTTATACTGTATACCAATAAAAATAATGATTTATGTTCCGTGACTTTAAGACTAATACAACAAAATCTCTAAAGTTGATTATTTATCTATTTTCATCATCGCCAGATGTTGATATAATTTCTATATTTTCAGTATACATTACATTATATTTTATGAAATTTCAGTCTTTCTTTGTGGATACATCCATAACTTGTAGATTAAACTTTCTCTTGACAGATTTATACTTCCCAGACTCACATTTTTAAATTTTTCAGATTTCTTCTTAGATGACAGTACCATATATATCCTAAGTAAATGTTCATTATCTGATGGTTTTGGACTATAAACAAGTTATATTTACTCAAAACTTTTGTCTGAAAATGTTACTCCAAAAATTAGCTTTTAGGCACAATGCATCTGATTATGTTATTTACTGTTTACAAAATATTTCAAGGTTTTAAACATATATTGTAAATTAATTTAAATTATTAAATTAACAATAAACGATAAAATACATCAACATACATTGATAGTATACATATATTTCTAGTCTCGCAAATAACCTAAATTGTGCCTGAATATGAAAATAAAGTATATGTTTTCATTTTTTTAGGTTTTATTGAATAATGTGGAAAATTTATTTTATAATTGTAGTGAGCCCCATGATATCAGACGAATAATACATGTTTTTCACAGTTGATGCCAATGTAGGTGTCTGTAATGTAAGTAATGAAAATATTGAAGAAAATTAACATGGTTTCTGAAATTGGAAATCAAAACTGGACAATGTCTTTGAAAAAGAAGATGAAATAAAGTATAAAATTAGTACTCATAAAATTTCAAGGACATACAATACAATATTTTCGAGATAAGGTAAAGCTATATACTAAATGGATAAATAATTCTCTTTGAAGCAAAATACGAAGAGGATAGATATCAGAAAGTGTTGACACGTGTGCCTAAAGTAACAGGGACTGCAAAGTCACCAAATATTGCTGGTAATTGTTGGAATACGATGTTGATAAAAAAGACACCCTTGTTAGGAAGGGGGAATAGGATATTATAAATGAGGATGGTGGTTTTATCAATTGAGATAATTTTTGCCTTTTTCTAAAAAATCCACCAGTATGTTATGACTCCTTTCGCATCCCAAAAACTCGTCACCATAACTTTTCTAGCTGCTGATATTATCTCCGTCTCCTTTGGAGGAGATTCACCAGAATCAACTTACTGTTTTGATGTTGCTTGGTTTTCAGTGTATAATGACGAATCCAAGTCTCATTTAAACAAACTACTCAATGCAAAATGCAGGCAACTACTCGACTTGGCAACAAACGAAACTAATATATTAGCCAACGTCATATTATTTTTTGGAGATGGATAACAAAGAGCAGCACACGATGGAAACATTAACTTGGGTAAGTATTGCCACCTGGCTTCAAAAATAGATACTTTATGAACCACTCTCGTACATTACTTTCAAATAAAATTTTTGGGGACATAGTTAAACACACCAAATTCAAAACAGCTCCAAACGATATTATCTCTAACGCGATTCGAAATAGGAATACAAGCACCTAATAACTGTACAGAAAGGAAATTCCTTGCTGACTGAGTGTGTGAGTAATGTGTAGTACCGAGCTGGTTTCGGCAAATGTTCTTGGAAAGAACCAGATGGTAAAATAGTTAGGCTCGAAGGAACAAGGTAGCTAACTAGAGGTTATTTATATCGGTTTGATTTTGGTTTTATTAACGTCGCACTAGAAAAAATACGAGGGCTATTGGTGACGGACCGTATTTTTGTATCGTAATTTTGTACCTCGGTCAAATAATGACGACTACACCTGAACTAGTGCTCCCTATCTTAACTTGGCTAAGGAGACTATATATGGGAGGACTTTGGGCCCCAACAGGTTTAACGTACATCAGCTCCGGCTACACGGCGGGTCTTCAGTGGCATCAAAGCTCGAACCTGCGAATCAAGAAAAACCGCCGATTGCGAGTTCGCTGCCTTAACCACTATTTATATTGGTAGTTTTACTCAAAATGCAATAAAAAATAGGTTCGTTTTTTTTATTAAAAGGTGAATTTTTACATGATATTTGAATATACTTAATGATACATACAAAATATGAATAAATATTTTCATTCAATAAGAACGTCTTGCAGAATAGTTAAATTTTGTACTAATGTAATTAATATATTTTTTTCTGAGGTAATATCTCATTACATCGGGGATTGATAATTAAATTGTAAACTAATAGTCATCTATTAATAATGAACAGTAATGAGATATCTTACTTCATTTCTGGCAATATAGATATAAATATCTGCATGTGATTTTAATTGACTGTATTTATTTTCCGAAAGATATTTACAGGATTGAGTAAAGTGTTTAGAGGATAGGTTTTCACCAGTGTCAGAAGGTGGGAGAAAAAAAATATTTCGCTCCTTTAAAATTTATTACTAACCTAAAAAGAGAATATCTAAATTCAATTAAAAGGAGTAAAAAAGATTGAACACGAGAAATCACGGGATCTGAAATCTTATAAAGGGTTGGGGTCAGAAAGTAAAACTTTAACTTTAAGTAGTAACTTTATGCTCTCATTGTTACTGGAAGTATAATTTCAGTCAAATGCATACTTAACACAATTATTCTATGTTACCACAACTCTACTACTCCTTTCATTTCGCTTTAGGGGGATCTTTTCAGCTACTCTTCTAGTGGTACCGGATGTATTGGCTCTTTTGTTCTGCCTAATCTCAGTCCTCTGTCAAGTCAAAAGCAAAATTGAGATTATCTATGCTAATCACTTGATAATCTTCTTAGTCATACAAAATCTTTCTGTAACCTAAGAACCACCTGAAAATGGCCTTCGTAGACCTTTGCAAAGCCCTTTTCAATGGGCAACTTCACACAAATACGTAGCTTCAGTCGGAACGATCCTTAGGTATGTAGAATCGCAGCGCTCCATGACAAACTGGAGCTCATTACCTCAGAGAGTTTATAATCCTATAAAGTATCACTGTATAGTCGAGTAGATTCAACAGTTGTTTCTTCTTATACAACTACCCTCGCTAACACACAGAAGAACCACAAATAAGTTGAAACACTAATGCCTCGCACTTGACGAATTTCAGTCCTAAAATATATCGGAACAGAGTATCCCACAAGTTTGCTTCTTAACAAATTAAGGTTTCATTGAGAGTTCAGTAAAATCTCCCAAACGTGAAATTACACTGACATGTATAGGTTGCAGATTTAACCAACTGGATGCCCAGTATCCTGTACGAAATCTTAAAATTTCAGATAGTAAATGTAAATTTTCTTCATGAAATTTGTTCATACAAAAATAATATTAATCTGATGACCTGATTAAAAATAAACAACGAGTTTGATTTGACTCGTGAGTCTCGTTTACTGAATCCTAGTCTAGTACTACTGAAGAGTGGGATTCCGATGGAAAAAAAACATTTATTTCAAAATTAAAATTTACTAGCAAAAGAATTTTTCAACAGTTCTTTTATTTAATCGAATTTACAGAGAGGAAACATATTTTAAGTAGATATTAATATAGATATTAACTATTTAACCAATTATATATATATATATATATAAACACACACACATATATAATATATGAAATGAGTTTCACCTTTCTTTTAAAATTAATATTTAAATGAAACATTTAATCAATGTTTAATGCAGTTTAATTTTAACTGCTGTTTTTATTTCAAGTAGGTTGAGAGAGAAGCAATAACATCATGATAATGCAGGCTATGTAAAATCAGCATACGACAATAACAGAAGAGAGAGCTTTTTCGCCGAGCATGTTATTTTATAATGAAGATTTTCAAGGGACATTTTTTGTCACTTGATACCCATGCGTTCTAGGTGTAGGGATTCCTAGAAACCTTAGCTGCAGACAGAAGGTCTAGTAGGGATTATTACTGACAGATTTACGACTATGGGAAAGGGGATTTAACAAATTTTTATGCACGTAATCTAATAAATAAAAGGAAAATTTGGAATTGGATCAGGAAATAGAAATGAACTCTTTACTTTTCAATTTAAAAAATGGAAAAAATTAGGAAATTGAATTATTATTCAGTGAAACTATTAAGTTAAAGTTAATAATTACACACACACACACACACACACACACATATATATATATATATATATATATATATATATATATATATATATATATATATCAGATGTATGTAAAACTATCTTTTTTAAGCTTCATATTCTTAAGTATCTTAATTCATTTGTTTTTGAGCATTAGATAGTGTAGGAAAATTTATTTCCTTACATTTCTTAGTTATTTATCACCAATTAGTAATTACTCATCTTCGTTTGAATAAAACAATACCGTAAAAATCGGAAAGCTGTTTCTTAATACATCAAAATGCGAAACAAGGTTAAAATTATAAATAAAACTTATTTAGATTTTAATATATAATTCACAGTTTAAGTTGTGACATTGGACTCTTCGCGATTTTCTCTTCATTAACCTTGGGGACTTTCATTGAGTTTGATTGCATGAAATAACAATTTCTTCCCACTCCAAATGAAACATGATTATGTTAATTAGATGCAGATCGAAATAAAGGGAAGCGATTCAGATATAAGGATATATAAATAAATGGAAATTTAGAAGCAATACAGAAAGTAACGAATGTTACTATCAGGAGTGACAACTATCGACTACTAGAAATACTGAAAGATTATTGGACGATTTCAATCGAGAGGCCTCCGTAACATAATTTATTCTGAACGATAATTAAATTGGTTCGTTAAGATTGAGATCTGAATAGAGTCACCCTATTCTAATAATTGATAAATAAATAATTTAGCTGGATTAGTCTTGAGTTTCCTTGGACTGTTTCTTGTCGTGTGAAAGTTTATTATATTAAATTGAATTGGGGAACAAGAGCCTGAAAGAACCGGAGTAAAGTTAAAAAGTTTAAATAGAAATATATCTTTCCACGAATTTAAAATTTTACCTTTCTTCTTATATATGTGGTTATTATCTTTCTTCTTATATATGTGGTTGTGGTTTTGTATTCACTTCAAATTAATCAATTTTTAATGCAGATGCTTTAAGAGCATATTGATAGGTAATATTACATTTAATCATTCTGAGTAATTTTTACGAAATTTAATTATCTCGAATTGCATCCATATTATTCAACAAAATTATTTTCCTTTGTCACTTGATTTAATAGTTATTACCTACTAGCATATCTAAATAACACATAATTAAAAACTTATTGAATTATAAGATAATTTAACTTTATGATAAATCAACTTAAAGTTTAAGACTTAATTTAATTTAAAGTTTAAGATAAATAAATTTTCATTCTCATATCCTTTCATTTGCGGTGAAAACACTGAGCAAGTTCGTTAATGGTCCTCCTTACATCCGGAAATCGTCCTCATTAGATAGCTGGTCTCTTGAGAAAGGGCAAGAAATATTTCTGTTCTCATGAACTTTAATCTTTTAGAGTCCAATTCTTTTACATATATCAATTCCTGCCCCGGTTGAAGTTCTTAGTGGCCAATAGCTAAGTTTATTTCATTCAGGTCTCCAAATAAAACAAAGGGTTATGTTCCATGGTTTTAGTAGAGGCGTGACCCAAAATTTCCCAAGAGGAGGGGCTTGAGAGATCTACGAAACATTCGACTAAAGCATTGTGTCCGAGGGCATGGTAATACTTTTTTGATGACAGGCGCCCAAAATGTTATATTTGAATTACAATTGTATGTACGACAAGCACTTTATCTTGTAAACAGCAAAATTAGTATTTTAAATTAATTATAATAAATTAGAGAAGATATTGCTCTCTAGGTATCGTATCATGTAACGCAACCAAACAAACTCACCAAGCAAACATTTTTCCTGATCGATATTTAAGAGTAAGAATAATTACCAGAGAGAAAAAGTAGGAAGCTAGTTGAAACATAATGCATAAAAATCTTCCAGCGACACCTATGCTCATTAAAAAGAAACACAATACATTTCACGAGACATGACTTAAGACGCAATTACTCACTAATTCCTTTTAAATATTCCTTTGGGTAAAAGAAGTAAAAAAAGGAAAACACATTATAGAAGACAGTAAGTTGGAAATACATATATTTCCAAGATAAAAATAACTAAACCTGTTCGTACTTTTTCTCATTAGTGACAAAAATAACTTATTTAGACAATGATCTGAGAGCATCTTGAGAGTTGGAAACTAAAAACCTTGGCATTTAGCACTAAAGCCGGACTATTATGTCATCATTGTTTCATTTTATGTATGAATTCTATGTTTTACATTTTAATATGGGATATAAATTTTAAAAAACATAACCACTTTTTTAACAATTTGAAAATTTACTGACATAAGTGAAAAACTTGGACATCTTCAAACTGAAGATATTTTTCTCTCACCCTTAACAATTTAAACAGTTCTCAATCTTTCATTGAAGACATCTTGCGAAGTTCAACTTCAAAATTAGTTTGTTATGCAAGGAAACTCTTAAATGAAAGAATTCTTGTCTAATTAGAACTGAATTAAAAATTTTCTCCGCTATTGCTTTTTATTCTAATCTCCAAACTTTAGAAAGCAGGCACGTAAAAATTTACATTTCCCTAATTGACGCAGGTCTTTAGAACTAAACTTTTCAGAATTAAGAAAAATAACTTCTGTAAGAGGAAGTTTATTCTTCGGAAACTTTTAGTTGATTTATCATTAATGAGATCATTGTAGTGTCACCTCGTGCTATAATTCACACTTCCAATTCAAACGCTATTTATCGAAAAGAATCATCAATACCTTAAGGATTTTTCAAGCAAAATTTCATACACAATGTGAGCAAAATACTTAAGAATAAAATAAATGAGTTGTATGCGTATTCTGTGATATAAATGACAAAACTTATTTTCGAATCAAGCATATTATGTAATCGTATTACAATAAGTTTTATTTTCTTTTTCATATTGAAAGGTATTTAAATTTACTGAATTTTGTAGCACAAAAATTTATGATAGCATTATTTGATTAAAAACCGGAAAAAATTACTATATTTCTCAATATATAGTATTATTTGAAAATTGATACCCAAAAGAAATATTCAAAAATGTTTCGCTTTTATAAATTTAATCAGCACATAATAAAAATTCTTTTTAGTAACTTTATGCTAGGATTATTAAGAAGGATGTTCTGATAGTTAGTTTCGTCATTTCTTTTCACAAGGAAAAATTTATTGCATAAAAAAATAATTTATTGCATGTCGTCATGAACTATACATCTTGCACTATTTTTCGACATAGTCGCAAATGACATTGAGACATTTGTAATATCGGCCAATCAGTTTGAAGAAACCACTTTGTTAAAACTCGATGCCCTGCAATTCAACGAATAGTCGAGTGTGAGTGAGTGAATGTAAAGTTTATTGGCGCAAGAGCCAGATATGGCTATGCTGCGCCAAACAAGATTAAACTGTGGTCTAGACGTGAAGTTGAAAAAAAAGGTAAAAATGGTTGACAAGAAGGAGGGTCGAAAATAGAGAAGGATCGCTAGGGTATCCCGGGAGTGCGACACCCGTGTTTACCAAAACGAATAGTCGAACAGCCTGCTCGACCTCAACATTGCTTTGGATAGATCTGAGCACCACCAATACATAGTGTGGACCCCCCATCTGACATTGTTATGTGCCTATCTACTAACACCATGTCCTGTACTCCACCAGCGCTGTTTTCATTCGTGGATGAGAATGGACGCCCACTTCGATCTTCATCATCCACACTCTACCTTCCTCCACTGAACATGCAACACCGGCGTCTAACCATTTGACGAGACTTGACCTTTTCACCATAAACGCTCAGTAGGTGTTCGTGTATGACGGACACACTCGTCTCACGCACCCAATCTTTCCAGAAAACAGCACGTACTTCTATTGTCGACCACATTGTCAATCGTTTCTGGGGCACGCTGATTTGGTGCTACTCTATTTTTTTCTTCACTCTGCGCAAGCGTTATTTCTTCTCCAGTTATGCTACTTCCATCATTGAACCAGCAAAGGTTGTGGATTCTCATGGCGGTTGTTTGTTTCATCTAGTGTATCATATGCTCTTTCAAAAAAGTGACGAAACTTACTTTTGGAACACCCCTCATATTATCTAATTACTTTTTCACAAAATGCTTAGATATTGTCCTAAAAGGGCATTCAATATTTTAAGAAATCATATAAAATAATTGTATCATGTTTTATTGTAATTCGTTTTACAACCAGCGTATACAGAAAATGACTTTTTAAAGCTTTCTCAAAAATAATAAGCAGGACCAAACCAGGAACAAATTTTCCGGTGCAAAATGTTCCAATGTATATTAGGTCTACCGGAAAGTTATATGTATATCTCTGCTTACTCAGAACAAGAATGAAAAATTCTTGATCAAGATGATAGCCATTAAAAAAAAAGTTGATTAACTACGAATAAATAGTAAGGAAATGAGCATAATGGCACTCCGGATAACCTGCCACTCCACATATAAGCACAGTTTAAACCTGAATAAGAAAGAGAGTGCTGTGTGTGTGCGAGGACAAAGATATTACGAGCTGCTGAAACCATTGGGAGAGATACTGTCAGCAAATAGATTATTTAAATAAAGTATTCAAACACATACATCATAATAAATAACCAGACTACATGTTGCCGTGGCAACCTGTCACAAATTCGGAGAACTTGGCTGGGAAATTCTGTTGCAACCACCATATTTTTTAAACTTTCACCCTCCGGTTACCACTTATTTCATTCCCTGCAAAAAATTTTAACTGTAAATAATTCTAAACCGAAGTACATATCAACCAAGCACACTAACTGAGCTCTTCGCCTCAAAAGACTAAGCCTTTTTCAAAAGTGCAGTTTAAAAATTGTCATCAGGTTAACGAGAGATCATAAGTAACGACCGAAATTATATTGTACAGTAAATTTTATTAAATTTATGAAAAATGTATGATTTTCTATAACTTTACGGGCTGACAGAACTTTCCAGTAGATCTAATACATATAAACTTACGTGATTATAACGCCTATGTATTGCGTCAATAAAATTTAGAAGTACTCCATATACGAAATTTTTTAACATTTCCATATAGAGTCAAAACTCTATTTTTCATTTAAATGTACATGAAGATAAATGGATCGTATTATACATAAGGATCCGATTACTCCAGACATAAATGTGGAGTTTAATAAAATATGATAACCTAAATTCGATGATAAAGTCGAAATAGTATACTAATTTAGAATAGTGGGGTTTTTTTTCCTTCTTTTTCTTTTTGGAAAGATTTTCCAAGATTAAACTTCATTCCTCAATATTAAGCGAAGAAATCAGAAAAACATTTATGGGACTCTATGGCGCATTAAATGCAGTGAATTATGTACTATTAAGTAGTTATAATGGATCATTAAGTGTGTGTTGCGGTTTCAGGTAATTCTATCTTTGTAAATAATGTATTATCCTTATCATTTATTTTTATTCTTTACGATCGTTATTTAAATGTCAGTGACAATAACTCATGTAGTATTTTTCTTAACATGAGGATCTGATAATCATTATTTCGTTTAAATCTAACGCTAATGGAAGAACTTTAAATTTAATATAGGCAGCAACAATATTGTTTTTAATAATTTGCAGCTCGAAGAACAAATCACTTAATAGTTTTGAAAGGAGCTTCATTCATCTTTATTTAAATTATAGGGTGATTTCATTCTACTATTTCTTTGACATATATTCGTTATATACGAGTATCTATTGATATCTCGATAGTATATTGATGTGATAGGAGTATATCAACTTAAGGATACATTCCTTATTATTTTAAAATGAGACTAAATATTCGCTTAATTCATATCAATTCTCTCTAAAACTGACTAAAATTAATGGATCTTCAGACAGTTTATACAGTCGAAAAATATACTTTTTTAAAACAAAGAGGTCTCTAAAATACGTCTAATGTGTTATTATTAAGGCTATTTTTTAAAACAACCAAATTAGCGTACCCTGCATAAAAAAAAATTAACTCCACCGAAGATTCTCACTAAATTACTGTTCACAACAACATTTTTAGTATAGGAAAGATATAATTTTTCATAACACAACTGTATCATTTGCATTCACGGACGGCCTGATCAAAAGTGGGGCCCGTGACAACTTGCGGTGACTTGAAATAAGTAAAGCCCGCACAATAAAATTTTTTTTTTTCATTTATCATATTGCACACGTTGGTATAGTAGAAGTATATGAAATAATATAATACAATAACAAATAATATATTTAGAACAAATAACTGTGTGACACAGAGTATCCCTCTCCCACATTATGACGTAAACTGTTTCCCTATCTTACTTGTAGAAAGTGCTTTGCAGCCAAGATCAAGTAAGATGGCTAAGAGGGGGGCTCGAAAAATTAGGAGAAAGGAAACATTGAAAGAAATTTCATTTTCGATAGCTATCCTGGTTGTTTTGTGAAATATTATTAACACTCTGGAGAAAACGAGAAACACTCTGGAGAAATGAAATCCATTATTTCAAAAAAATGCAGCATTTAATTACAGAATCCATCCAGGCGAATGTTTGAAGAATATCTTCGCCACCTTAGTGGAAAGTCACATTAGTGAAAATATATGGCGTCCTGGTACAACAAGAAGCATGGTGTGAATCCTCACCGCACATATTGCGAGTTGCCTCCATCAGTATATGGCTATTAAATAATGAGACTAGCGCTGTAAAACATTTTATTTTGATGTCATATACACATTTTCTTATTATCGCCTTCAATATGCACCCCTCCTCTATCCCTACAACGCTCTATTTTAATCTCTCATTGTTCGAAAAAGTGCCGGAAGTTGTCTTCTGTCAACTCCTTCAGGACGCGTGCCACTTTCTCTATCACAACTTCAACGGACTCAAACCTTGTTTCTTTTAACGCAGATTTCACCTTTGGAAACAGATAGAAATCGCATGGTGCTAGATCTTGCAAATAGGGCGGATAGTCTAACACAGGGATACTGTCCTTGGTTAGACATATCTAGACAAACAAAACGGGATTGCTTGTCCTTCCACAATTTTGAACGTTTATTCCTTGTTTTTTCACATAATTCAGCAAGAACTGAAGGTAGTATAGCTCGTTAATATTTTGACCATCAGGAAACCAGTGAAGGTACACAATCAGATGAATATCAAAAAAAAAAAATCTTTAATTTGAATTTTGATTTTCTCATTGAGCTTTTGAAGATAATCTGGGTGAAGATAAGCTTTTCCAGAGCATTATTCTTTCCAACAAGATTGGGTCATTCAAAGTGACAGTACAAACATTTTTGCGAGCTTCTTGTTATTCAATAAAGAAAATTTTAGACACCATTTAGGCACACACTTTTTGCATGTCAAAATTGTTTTGTAAAATTTTATGTAGAGATTCTTTGTCAATTCCTACAATACGAATACTTTTTCGATGGCTAACCAATCGTGCGAATACTTGATTGATAGCCTGATCGAACCAGATTACCGATATTGTCATCTGTCTATGACCTGGAAGAGCAACCTCTGCGTGAACCATCTTCAACATCTCCTCGGCCATCTTGAAAACGCTCAAAAATACGTGCACGCAGTAAACATTTCTTGTCATTCATATCATTTTATTCATTAAATTATAATTTTCAGTAGCGTTTTTCCAAGTTTCATGTGAAATTTCACAACAATTGGTTGTTCACTTATCCTTTTTTGGCGAAACATAAAAATAACTCTAATTTTAGTTTAGTTTTTATTAAAGTAGCACTAAAAGCAACACGAGGGCTATTGGCGACGACCCAGTAATTTTAAACCTTGGTCAGGTGAGGAGGGCGACACTTGAGCTGGCACCCCCTCCCCTCTCCTAACATCCACACCACGCCAACAGGAGGACATTGGACCCCGACATTAGCCCCGGCTGAACGGCGGGTCTTTGAAAGCCAAGGATTGGACCCGCGACTGAACGAAAACCATAGGCCACGAATCCTAAACCATGACCGCTAGGCTACCGCGGCCACTTACTCTAATGCGAACGAAGGCTACTAATATACGGATTTGTGTTTACAAAAGCTAGATGCACTGAAATGCGTAATTTTCCTGTAGCAATCTCGTTATTTAAAATCCACACGAAGCATGTGTCATATATTGTGTTATCCATGGGTAGTAATAGCCTATTCGTCATTGTCATAAACTCAGCGGGATGATGTACGTTGAATCTAACGAAGCTCCAAGTTCTCCCATCGTCGTAGTGTAGAAGTATGGAAAGAGGGTGCTAGCTCACACACAAACACAGGTATTGTTGTCTTCACCTGACCGAGGTTCAAAATTACTAGGCCCGCCACCAATAGTTCTCTGTAGTTTCTAAGTGCGACGTCGATTGTCGATTATATAAACGATCAATCAAAAAAACCATGGTTCCTGTAAAAATTTGCATCAAAAATAAATAAAAAAAGAATCATAACAAGTGAAAAACTTCCAGGAACTTAAAGAAGCTAAAAATAATAACAATAGAACAAGCGAAGAACAATAAGCAAAACGATAAAGAGCTATAGAAAGAAAAACACGAAATAAATTGTATTACATTGCTTTGTGCAGAAGTCGTACGCATTTTTCTGCAAAAGATAGAATTAAGCATAATAATCTTTAATTCAGACAACCACTACATGACGAACAAGTCAATGTGGCAATCGTTTGCTTTTTTTTATTGCTTCTCCTCCCTATGCATCCTCCTCGTAGAAATGGATGGATGAAGATTTCTAGATGGAATGATTAATGTGGATTTCGCTATCTTCAGAGTGAACACATTTTGAAAATATCTATTAATTCCCGATTTCATTTTTTACCCTATCCGATGACAAAAATGGTTGATTCCTCTGATAAAATGCAACAACACAAAAATCAGCACTGTTTTTTTTAAAGTATATTAAAATAGTTTCTATGTATTTTAACAAATTTGTAGTAAATGCGTACGTTATAAAAATATAAATAACGTATAAATTTTTAAGTGAACATATTTTTAAAAAATAAATTTGTTCCATTTAACCTGCAAAATTACCTGAAAAAAAGAGGTAGATGGATTGTTTATTAACGTCATAATTAAAATCAACACGAGGACTATTGGCAACATATCTCAAAATTTTAAACCTTAGTCAAGTGCCGAGGACGATACCTGAGCTGGCACCACCTTCTCCAAACTTCCACAATACGCGAACGAGAGGACTTGTAGTCTTAGCAATTTTAACACCATCAGCCCAGCTACACGACGGATATTTTGTGGCATCAGTGTTTAAACTCACGACTCGACGGAAATAACGCCGGCCGCGAGCTCGCTACCAGGATCATTATGCTAGCACGGTTACCAAAAATTAAGGTGGAAAATATAATGAAAAAATAAAGAATTCAATTACGATACAGGCTACAAGATAATTTGATGCCTAAGAGATTGCTGGGATTAATGTCATTTCAGAAAACTATCATACAATACAATGGTTCTCCAACGTTTCAGTCTACGAACCCTCAACTGTCTCGGTTCCTTTCTGTGAACCTCTAACAAAAAAAAAAATACTCTAGACATCCTCCAAATTACGAGGTCTGTCAAAAATAGCTCTTATGTTGCTTCTCAGAGCGACATTCATAACCAGTCACTCCAGGCATCTCCCTCCCATAAAAAAGTATGTTTCCTCCATTACAATGTCCAAAAAATTCTGCAAAAAAGTGGTATGTTGAATGATGTAAAATAAATCATTTTTTCATCAATATACAGTTTATTTTAAGTGAGCAAACAAGTTAATACAAATATTGAGAAAATAAAAATTAATAGAATATTTGGTGCTGCAATAAATCACTAAAATTTAAATAATTAGACTCAATAGAAGACGAATACATTCTCAAAACCAGAGCTGCATTTAATTTGCTTCTATATTTATTTTATATGTGTAAATATTCATAAATCCCGCCAGTTTAACAAGTAACAAGTACATTATGAAGACTTAAGAAAGCTCGCCGTATTCGCCAACGTGACGAGCCCAAAAACTTTCTGAATTCACCATTCCGCCAAAGAGATTATTCAGAGATGTATCTGATGCCAACTTTAGAATTTTCTCCTTTTCAGGAATTGATAATGTTACAACTGATAATCTGAACATAAAAACCTGTATTTACTTCTAAAAATTTTTGTGTCTGAGTGTTAAGCATCTCAGTCGGTGTCCAGCCAACACAACGGGAACATTTCCACGCTGCCCATTTTTTCGATATTCAAATTTAAAATGTGCGATGGAATTGAAAATCCCGCCAGTTGTGAGGTGTGGTCTGTGATTCGGTTTTTGTTGGCAAAAAACCTATGGAAATTTATCGGCAAGTGTGTGAAGTGTACGGAAACAACGTAATGAATGAAAGTTCAATCCGGAAATGATGCATTCAGTTTAAAAATGGCCGAACTAACGTTCACGATGAAGAGAAGAGTGGACGCCCTAGCATTGTGACTGACGAACTGGTCGCTAGAGTCGATTAAAAGATTCGTGAAAACCACCGTTTCACAATAATGGAGCTTTCGCTTAGTTTTCCACAAGTTTCACGGACTTTGTTGTTTGAATTTGACACACAAAAGCTAGGCTACCGCAAATTCTGTGCAAGATAGGTGCCGAAATTGCGACAAGGAGCTGCGGGTGCACGTCACTGAGTAGCTGAGATCGCAGGCGGCAGAATTCTATGACGAAGGAATTTCAAAGCTTGTCCACCACTATAATAAGTGCTTCAATTTGTTTGGTGACTATGTAGAAAAGTAGAATTTTAGTCGCTCTTTCTGATGTATATAATAATTTTTTTTTTCTTGTACTCAGTTTCTTTTTAATTCCAAATTTTCTGAATAGCTCTCGTATTAAATTTCTAAAGCACTATAATGGGTACTTTTTTTTTTTGAAATTTGGTATGAATTAACATTTATAACAGAGAAAGAGATGTATCATTCAGAAGTTATTTCATAAATGCATGATTATCAGAAAACCTCACAGTGCAGATATACATGAATCCTGCTGTAATATCCAAAAGAAAATGAATCTAAAGTAGGATTTGGTCACACAGGATGACGGCATACTGAACAGGATGCAGTTGTGGAATCCATGTGATTCCACTCCTGCAGCAAGGCAGGTTTTAGTACTATGATGATTTTCGGAAGGGGATAGAAAAATGTAATTTTCTCCCAAAGATTGTCCAATCGATGCGGCAAATAGCCTCTCTTTCTAGATAATCGTCGACCACCTGAGCCCTATTTGGATTAGCGTTATCTTCCATTAACGAAATCTCAGACCTAACTATGCCCCTGAAAAGTCGAATATAGGGCTCAAAGATCTGCTCTCTATGTCTCATTTCAATCAGGGAAATTTCGTCAAATACAAGTAGGAGTTTGTGCAACTGTTCAACATAACATCTACACCATCGTAATGACCCTTTTCCATGAGGAGTGAGGGATTGTATCGTATTCCAGGTTCTCTCCAGACACATATACGCCAAGATTTAGTGTTCAATCTGAATCTTGCCTCATCTGTAAAAAGCATAGTGCTCCACTAAAATCTGGTCCAAGAGGGATGTTATCTGCATCATATTAAGCGCAGTTTCTTGTGTGCTGCAATGAGTGGAGCGCAAACAATGGGTCTGTTGGCATACGGTATACTCTCTTATGAAACCGTCTGGCAGTTGCAAACAGTGAAACTCGAGTGACTTTAAATGGGAACATACAGATCACGCGAGAGCTGTGGAGCTGAGCAGTCCTGTGTCGCCACACTGAAAGTGCAAACTAACGATCCTTATTCGTTGCTATGGATCTTGGTTGATCTTGTCTAGATCTTCTCGACATGGATCCAGTGTCCAGAAACTGTTTCCACAAATTGCAGAGAACACCGTGCGTTACAGTGTGCTATATAGCATCTGCGCATGTGATTGGCCTGCCTACAATCTACCAGCAATTAAACATCTCATTCCGTCAGCCATGCATTCGTAGCTCTACTCATTGTACCTAATAAACCTTATAAAATTTACTCAAATCTTGCAAGAAACGTAGTAAATATCATGGAAGATACGAAAATAAAAATCGCCGTCAGTCCTTCATGCGCTTATATCTCCTACACGTGTACTCTTGTTTATTTCGCTCTGAATATTTGCATAATTCTTTGGTGGCATGATTAGTACCTTGTGTCAATACTTGTTGTGAAAATAAGAATAATTCACAAATTCCCTTAATTGTGCTCAGGTGTGTATTTAAGTTATTTTGTTCTTCTTTTTAGCTGTGTGACCACCATAACCGTTTTCTTTCCACGTACCCTCTTACTACCTCTCACGTGCCCATGGGGTACGCGTACCGCATGTTGAGAACCTCTGATGTAATATAATGATGATGCAATTTTCGATATAAATTACTTTAAGGAATTTAAAAAATATTTAGTGTAAAATAACATATTCAGTTGTTATTTCAGAAGTTAAAAAAAAAAAAGATTTTATGTGATATATTATTTCAATTCAATTTTTACATGTTTCTTTTGAGATAATCTGTACATAATGTAATGAGGACTACTGAAGAAATAATAAGTTCAGTAACAAGTTAGTTAAAATCGAACCAAATGCATTGATGAGTTAAATTATGCTACAGAAAATTGTTATGTAATGTAATGTTATAAAGTGGATTCAGTCGCATTTTTCCTCTTCAATTAACACTTTGAGACTTAAATAGAATGTTGATTGAATTGAAAAGCTTTCTCAATGGATAAAACATGACTTTCGTAGATTAAATTAAAATTATGAAGTATATTAAATGGGTTTGATGAATTGCCCTTGTAAGCAGCAAATAATGTAATACTGAAGTGAATTATTTGTATAAGATAGAATTAGTAATCATTAAATGGATATTATAATAAATAGTAATATATAATAATAAATAAAATATTAGAATCTTTATGTTTAATAAAGACGCTCATAAGCATTTTTTTCACGGGTAAAATAGGCTAGAGATTAACGTTTTAGTATATAAATTTCCGAATAAAAACCATTTTATTTCATTTATTTCTAACATTATTGCTTAACTGAATTACTTAGTGGATCTCTAAATATTAATGACAAGAGAAAAAAAGTAATATTAATAATAACAGAAGAAGGATGGAATATTAATATTGACGGAAGAAATAATTAATTCCGGGGCGTGACAATGTTGAAACGTTTTGCTTCATGCATTTCTTTAATCCTTTATCGAGCCATTTATTCTGGTAATGATACATTAAAATATTTTTGTGGGATTGGTACTGATTTAAGAATAGAAATTCATTTAGTGCATTAGATAAAATTAATTTGAATTGTATAACCTTTTGTTTACCATCATAGTTACAACCCGCACCAGCTGGTAATGTATGAAAATTAATAGAGTTGGTGGTAAATATACTTAGCACTTCCTTAGATAAGGAGAAGGAAGCAAGAATTAGTTAGTGTAAAATATTAAATAATTATTAATAATGTAATAGTATTATATGTGCGGAGTACTACTGGCGTTACTGAAGAGTTCTCGTTTACTATCACACGCCGATTTCCTCTGACGTATTAAATTATAATTATAATAAATAAATTAATAAATTAGAGCGAAGGCGTACTGAATGCAAATATTATTGCATTCATTGTCTCCTCTTTCCGCAGTATATTAATATATGCGAAATACATGAGATTGCAGAAATCTGAAAGCTGTAATGCGCGCCCTCATTCAGGAAAGGCTTCGATGCATAACTATTCTGTTCTATAGCATCCTTTCTGAAAATATTCATAACATGTTGCTTTATGAATGTAATAATATATCTTGGTTATAAATAGATATTATTATAAATTAAGGAGAAATATTAAAATATATATTTCAAAAAGCTATCTTAAGATTAAATAACCGCAAGCTTTGCAAACTCTTCGCTACATTTAATCGATCAATTACCAATTTCAAGAAGAAAAGAATTGTTTCTTTCAGAGAAATCAAAATTTGTAAAATAATATAATTTCTTTTGGTACTTTTAGTAATTTTAGAACACTGAAAATGGAGATTTAATCTGGAATACTCGAGTTGATCAAGAAAAAACAATCAATGATGACTTGTAGACGATTTCAGCGTTCGCTTATTTTTAGCAGATTTAAACATATTTTATCCAATAATAAATTAATATTTATACAAGTATGCTTTTAATATAAAGAGACCAGCTAAAATAAATGTTTGAAAACCCTTATTTAAAAAAATTAATAAACTTCGCAGGGGGGATATGAAGGAAAATTTTATTTATAAAAACATAAATGAGAATGCATTAAAATATAATGTTATTTATATTGTTACGGAAAATTTGATTATTTTTGTCTCCTCAGCAAAAGTACTATTATGGCCGGAAACATGGTTTTACAGTTAAGGAGAGAATACAGCAGGCAGTTACACTGACTTAGGGAATAGGTTTGTTGAAAAATGTAGTCGCCAAATCGCCAAATTTGACGATAAACTAGTTATCCTGCGACAAGTCTGAAATTTTCCGGAATGAATTTCGAGAATATTTATATGAGCGAATTATGTGTAGCAATTAAGATGGGGTGGCCAAATCGAGACGCATTGAATGATCACAAGAGGCGCTTCAGTCAAATTTGACAAAGAGAAGAAAGGTTAGATAAACCTTTTGATAAAAAAAAAATTTTGAAAATGGAATATGCTTCAACTTTTACTAGGTAAATTTCGCGTGATATTTTTGTGAAAGAATTACATCAATTTGATTGATGGATGGAACATTTACGTTCACACAAGAAGCGAATGAGGTTTGAATGAGGTTTCCTGAATTTTTGGTGACGGACCTCGTAATTTTGAACTTCGGTCAGGTGACGAGGACGACACTTGAGCTGGCACCTCCCTCTCAATACTTCCACACCATGCATTAGAAATGCTTGTGACCTCGACCCGATATCGACCCGCTACACGGTGGAACTTTAGTGACATCAGGGCTCGAAACCTCGATTCCAGGAAAACAACGCCGACCACGAGTCCGTGAGCATGACCACTAGGTATCACGGCCACTTCATTAAGCCAGCATAAATTAATTAATTTAACTGCTAGATTAAGTTATTGCTTTTCCTTCTCAAAGCGAAGTAGACTCTATATCTTTATCTCTATTTACCAACCTTTAACAATGATTGTAAGACGATATAGAAAGTTCTCAAGTTATATGGCGTATCTGACCTCGTCTATCAAAAAATTGGCACTTGGCATGCCAAGGGGTGGCCACCCCTGAGTTAGAATAAGCAGTGCTATTAGGTATTATTTGTGACTGTGCGACTCTGAATTAGAGCTATCACATAATCAAAAGAAAATGTATTATTTGCTTCTTGTTAAAAAGGAAATATACTGTATTGCGATCGATTTTTCAAAAAATAAAAATTAGATTTACGCCAAAAGAGCCTGTACATCAATTGAGTGGACCATTCTTATATCTGACAACCAATCAACTGCATAACAATATGTTAGTTTAATAACAATGTGTGTCATTATTGTACTATTTTTCTGTCGGAAAAATCTTTGCAGGTTAGATCTTATTCTTCAATAATAGCCAAAAATATTCTGAAATATATACATATTCATTCTGTAACGGTATGTAGAACTAGTAACAAACAAAATCCTCTGTGTAAGCATAAATGAAAAACAGTTTATCATCGACTGTAGTCAAAAGTAAATCAGCATTTACTGAACGGTTATCACAAATTTTAATAAAGAACCACAAGAACAAATGCTTGATTCAATAGAGAACTATTTAATTTCATTGAAAAATTTTAATGAAGAAAAGTTTAATTAATGAAGAAATATTTACTTTAATGCAGAACTATTGACCAAAAATAAATTCAGTGCATTTCACAAATAAAAGATTCTAAAATAGGGAAGAGTCTAAAAGGAGAGTCTAAAATAGGGAAGGAACACTTGATAATCCTGTGGGTGTATTACCCATGTTTACCAAAGACTGTAAACCCCATAAGAAATAAAATGTTCAGTGGGGTGCTTAGGAGTCATAATGCCCGTATCTACCTAAAGTAGGTCAGCTCCTGAGGGATATTCGTAACTTGATTAATACCTTACCTTTCAAAAACAAAGTAGCATTTTTTTTTTCTTAACAGTTAACAGTTTTTTGTAAATTTTTTTGCAAATATAATGCAGAGAGAAATAAAATTGTAAGATTATAGAAATATTGTACAGTTAAAAATAATTAGAATTAATATTAGAGCATCCTTTACTTAAAGGTATTAACCTTACATAAGTCAATATGACGATGAATGAATTCTGTATTCGCTACTTCGATGGAAAAAGAGTTTGCCTAACAGCACGTGAGGAATAAAGTGTTGCGTCATTTTCCAAACCTGTGATTGGCGACTCCGACTTTTTAAGAGATCGTTTATGATTAAAGGCCATCAGCTTTCCCGAAACAAGTATGAAAATTAGTTAAGTATCCTTTTACTTATTTTTATGTAAGTATTAATCGCGATGTATTATTTCGAATTGATGCAAGAAAATTTAGAATATTATTTTTTAGTATCAGAAAGAAACATGATGACTAAGGTGATATTAATAAAAAAGGGAAAATCATAAATTGATGTCGAAAAGTTCTTACGAAGGTTGTGTAGGAATTACTGCATACATGAACATTGGGGGAATCATAAGGATAACATGCCCAGAGCCATCATGAACGTAAGCAGACGTCACTAAAACGCCATTAATGTAAACCAGATGGCGCTATTTTCTGAAGAGGGTGAATGCGAGTGTTAATCAACTGGAAAGCTATGATTTCCTAGAAAAATCTCAACTTGAAAGGTTAATGGCGTCGTCCACAGTAATAGTGCTGCCGCCAAGTAACAGGTTCTTTCTAGGAAACCATAACTTAGGTAAAGTAAACTTTTGAAGAAAATATGCGAGTGATAATAAATTTTGGAGCATTTTTAATTATGTATGATATTTGAAAAAAGGCGATTATGTATCTAATCAAACCTACACAAGCAATAAGCTTAGAATGACAAGAACAAAATAGGGATAGAGCAAAGAAACGAAATTTAATTATTTTTTTATATACCATAGAAAGTATATGAATATTCCTTTAAAATAAAGTGTTCGATCTCCATATACAATTATTTTAAAATGCGTCTTCTGAAAGCAGCAAATTATTTTTATGACGTAGCCAGTAAAATTTATTCATTGTTTTTTTTTCCACGAGCAACTGTTTCAATAAAATTTCAATAAGCGAATCTCCATCCCCAGACGTTTCTTATTATTAAAACGTTTTTCTGAATTTCACTTGGTGTGTGTGGGGGAATGTGTGTGTGTATGAGTGAGTGTGTGTCATCAAATTTTCGATCGTTAATTTAATCAACTTCCCATCAAGCTAGAGCTTTGAAATTTTGGGAATCGTTCGTACTCGCCTAACAATGCAATATTTAGACATTTGCGACAAGTTTTAACTAATATTTCAATAATTTTAATAAGTCAAAATATTCTTTCCTCTCGGCGCTTTTAGGATTGAGGAAAAAATTTCTTTCCCCCTCTGAGAACACCGGGCACTCCCCACGCCACATGAGGTATCGTAAAACTAACAAAGGGGAGATAGTAAGGGTTGCTGACTTTCAGTCAGTAATCATTCGCAAGAAAGAAAGATTCCAATATTTGGCGCCGTGTCTTATCACAATAATTTTTTCTGAATTCTAGTTCCCCCTTTTTTTTTGAATAGAATGACTTACAAACTTTCAAATTCATGTTTTGATTTTATGAGTATTATGAATTTTTTAATACGCTCACAAATGTCTCTTTTTAAATAAATTTTAAAGTTAAAAATAACTAACAGTTTTAACTAATATTTCAATAATTTTCTTTAATAAACTTTGCTACCATATAAAAACGTTGTTTTTAAAAACGTTGTTTTTTATATCGAATTATTCAACATGTTACAACTTGATATGTTTCATGTTACCAAATCCATCAATTCCAAAAAATATTTTAATTCCATAAACAGATGCTTCAATGATTAGTAATAAACTCAGTATCTCGATTCACTAAAGACATGAAAGAAGGAAGACAAAATGTAATTAATTAGATATAAGAGTAAATAAGACATGGCGTTTTTTACTTCATTACATGCTGCAAATACTTCCCAAATATTTTGTAAAGTTTTGTTTGATTTTTGCTTTATTATTCCTAAGAAATATAATAAAACATCTGGATAAAATTATTCTGAATATTAATTTATTCTTTCGTACACAGTGTTGTAAATCACAACTTTTCACAATGTTTTGTTTGGCTTCAGGAAAATGGATGTAACCCGCTGAAGTGAAAAGATAAGAGTTCATTTTGCTGAGTTGTACTTTGACAGCCTCTGAATGGTGCCAAGAAGAAATGTTTAATTTTGCAGGGTGACTAAGAGGAAAGTCTTAAGAAATTAATATCGATCGCGATTATTTTGCCAGCTTTCTACGATTTGCCCCAATCTCCCATAAGAAGGTCAATCTAAGGCTGCCTTTTCAAAAGACTGCAGAAATAATATTTCCTTTTAGGAACGCATTTTAACGAAATATAAAAATACCATCTCTAAATCTCAGCACGCTTTTCGCGAAGAATTCATCCTCGACATCACAACGGCAAACGAAATAAAAGAGCGAAGAAAGAAATCTTCCCCTTCGCCCAGAAAATGACAGTTCCAGAACCAAAAAACAAATCCAGAACTGTCAGTTGGTTGGGATGGAGCAGGGACGGGAAGCAGGTAAGTTTTTCCACTAACATGTCCCCGTTCCCATTCAAGCGCAGAACTTAATCTTTTATCGTTCTTGTAAAGTTCACAGAGTTATGATAGAAGATGACCAAAGGTTGGGATATTTAATTTTCGATATCTTCCTTTTCTTGTTCTCTTAAGAAATTAGCCATTTCCGAAAAAGTGAGTTTATCGAAAGGTTGAGAGAGCATAAGATAAATTCCCGTATTTTTTAGATTTAGTTACAGGTAAAAGGTTTTACAGGTTTTCTTTCTACAGGTAAAAGTCTGGGGGGGGGGACGTGTGACATATTCAATTTTTAAAAACAAACGATTTAATCTTAATGTGATACTTTTTTAAGATATTATCTGTCCAACTTATAAAGGCAGACGATTTAATTTAATGTGATACTTTTTTTAAGATATTATCTGTTCGACTTTTAAAGGCAGACGATTTAATCTAATGTGATACTTTATTTAAGCTATTACCTATTCTACTTTTAAAGGCAGACGATTTAAACTTAAAGTGATACCTTTTTCAATATTTTTTATTAAGATATATTTTTTTGGCAACACCAGATCATAGTTTTGATTTTAGATAATTTACTGTCAACGGATATGAAATTTAGTATTGAGTTTGGTTCCAAGAGGTAAAGACGAACGTTGAAAAAGTGGTGCTTGTGTAAAATTGTGTCTTGAATTTATGTTTGAAAAGATGTGCGCAAATAAATGTGATGTCCTTAAAACAAGTTATTTTTGTTAATAGTCTTCAATACAGTACAGACGCTAATGCAAAAATGATAAGGCATTTTGTGCTCATAAATTCCATGTATCTCTTAGATGTAGATGTGCAATGCATTCACAGAGAAACAGTTCTGAGCGTCTATTCGATTGTTCAATAGTGTTCATGATAGCGGGCTCGGGACTGGCGGTTTTTATCGAGTCTTAAGTTCAAGCCTTGACGCCACTAAAGACCCACCGTGTCGCAGGGGCAGATGGACGTTAAATCTGTCGAGGCTCAAAGTCCTCCCATTAGCTTGGTGTGGAAGTTAGAAGATTGCTTGCTAACTCAGATGATGTCTTTCTCGTCACTTGACCGAGATTTAAAATTACGAGGTCCGTCGCCAATTGCCATCGTGTTGCTTCTAGTGCGACGTTAATAAAACCAACCAACATTGTTCCCATTTTGAAGTAAATGAATAGTATTTAAACATATAACAACTCTTCTCTGATATTTCTCTTAAACTAACACTTCGAGCTCTTTCATATTACGTTAATTAGTTATTTTTCGAAATTAATTAAATTTCTGATATTAATTAACAAATTAATGAACCGTGACTCATGTGAATGAAACATTGATGTACATTTAATAGGAAGTGTGTGTGTGTGTGTGTGTGTGTGTGTGATTTAAGGAAGTTATTGTCTAATGTCAAACAAAGAGAAGAATCGCAACTTGGAATGCATTTCCAATCAGATAATTGTTTCAAATAACTTTGATTAAAGTTTGTGACGTTGTAATACGTATATTCGTTTATGACGCAGCACGCTTCAAAAGTTAAAAAACGTTCCAAAAACACATCATTTTTCACTTGTTCACACCAAATTCAAAATACTTTTTAGCATTACAATACAAGAGACGAAACATGGATCACATTTTTCATCAGAAAAAATGGATTAATTCAGATAGATTTGAGTTACATTATAAAATATCCCGCTGTCTAAAAGAAAGTGAAGTCAGATTTTAATATCAATGTTCGAACGTTTTGTTATCAGAAAAAGTATTCCGTTTTCGGATCCTATTCTTTCACATTACGCGAAGACAGCCTTAATAATAACTGTTAAAGGTGAGAGAGAGTGATGGAAAGTTATCAACGAAATGGTTAGATTGATTTACATC
>BMAW01101300.1:0-16278 GCA_019974015.1 Nephila pilipes | reverse complement strand
TTTGTTTTGATTATTTGGATTATTTTCTCCTCTTGGCTCAGTTGTTTTGTCTCTAACCCCGTCGAGTAGTGCCCTCTGTTGGTTGGAATTGTTATTTAAAGCTCGAGCATAACTGGTGTTGGGTCTTATTTCAGTAGCGGTAAAGGGCTTGTTTCTATTATTTGATTTCATGGTCGCTTTTCCCTTCCTAAGTTTGGGAAAAGAGGGACAGCCCTCCCACGAGGCAACATGGCCAAAATTATTACAGTTGATGCATTTCGGGTTTCTTGGCGCTCCTTAATAATGCATTTTGGTGTGCTGTGGCTTTCACTAAATTTCAAACATCTCGTCTTCATTTGACAGTTGACCCAGGAGTAATGAAAATAGTTACAGTTGTAACACTGAGTCGCTCCACGTCGTCTTTTAAAATCATCAATTTACACTTGGATGTGCATCACTTGTCTGATGGTGAATATATCGGTGGTATTTTAGGATTTGTTAATTTCAACAAGAAAGATTGGTAGTGGTTGTTTGGTTTTGAAGCAGCGGAGTTGTGCTACTTTTTCGACACATACACCTTGATCTGTTAAGGATTGTTTTATTTTCTCAATATCCGAGGAGGGCGGAAGCCCCTTCACCACAATTATTTGTGGTCTTAAGTTTTGGGGCTGAGTAACGTAGTACTCAACATTATTTTCTTTAAGGAATTTTGTGATTTCCCTATGTTCGTCAGACGAATCAGGGAAGATTTTGATATAATTCCCAGAGAGTTTATTACCTGCAGCTGGGGCGATGTGGTGAATCACTTGAAGGAGTAAATTGTAATTACTGTTTAGCTTCATCATTACTGGTGGTATTTTTATTGAGGGTGGGGGAAGTGCCTCCGCAACATCTACGACGTTGTTGATCCTAAGGGTATTGAATTTATTGAGCGTCTCAGTAATGGTTTTATTTTGAATTATTTTTGGATGTTTAGCCATTTTAGTTGGGATGGTGAATCCATCAGCACTATTTTCAAATTGACGTTTTTTATTTGGGGTAGGTAAATTTTTAATTTTATTATTATTAATGTTACTCATGATTGTATTTAGTTGTTGATTATGAAGCGTTATCTTGTGACAAAATCACCTTGTCCAATCTCTGTTCGTACTACGAACGTTCATTACTTTAGGGTTCTGCTCAAATCATCAATCGCAGTCGATAGCGATCTCCCTCGATAGTTTCATTCGGTTTGAGCAGCTCATAATAAATTACGTCACGCTAATTCCACCAAAAGCAGAGGAAAAGTATTGTTCATCTCTAAGATCGAAATCATTATTTTTGAAGAATCGAAACCAGTCTCTGCAGTCGTTTCAGACAAAGCAAGTTCTCCGTAAGTTTCAAGAAAAAGTCTGTGGGATTCAGCTGCAGATTTCTTCTGAATATGTAAGTGCAATAAAATTCCCTGCACATACTCTAATCACAAAACTCGACATTTGTAGAACTGAGTAAATAAAAGTGTTTTTTATACTGTTGCGAATTATTTTACACTGAAAAGCAAGCTTATTTACAATTTTTTCAAGATCGTAAAATATTATAAGTTTATTCTACTTTATATCGAAATATAACACTTCAAAAACTCAATACATTAAATTTCAAAAATTTCTAAGATATATTATTTAAAAATTTTTTTTCCTTGAATGGAGAACGTTTTAATGAAAATACCATTTATTTTATGTTTAATTTAAAATCGGTCATCTGTCTCTTTGAACAAGATAAATAATTTACATTTGAAATTGTTTTTATAGGTAGCTAGAACCTTACCAACTTGAAGAGAATTAATGCATTTTTCAAACCGTTTATTTAAAGAAGACAAATTTTGTTACCCCTATTTCTTTATAATTTGAAATTTTTTGGAACGCTTCTCATCTTTATGAAGAGGGCGAGAATTTAAAGAGGATTATTAGCAATTTCTTACTTCTTTCTTTGTTCCTCATCACGACATCTCTATTTGAAATTCATAAGTCCCCTTTTAGCATCGGAGACGAGATTTTGATGGATCTGAATTACAACCCCCCATTCAACATAATTATAATTGTTTGCGAATCAATAATCTCTTCTTAATTCCTTGGCTTAAAATTCTCTGTCGCTTAAAGTATTTCACAATTAAATTTATCATGTTAATTGCGAAGCAAGAATGTTGAAATTAAATCACCTCATTATACGTTACATAAAGCAATACATTGTAATAAATTATATTTTTAATACCTAAAGATATATAAAACAATGTATTCTTTCTCTGCTACCATTTACTGTGAAAAGAAAAAATTCCAAACGTTTCCTCAGCACAATATTCGTCATGATAGAAATATTGTGTTTTAAAAACTTCATTTAAATGCTTGAAACCTTCTGACGAAGGGGAAACTCAAAAATAATTTTTTTAAAATTTGAATAACTATGTATTCATCAATTTAAAATGTTAGAATGAACGACTGATTTTAAACTGAATTTCTTAACATATTAGTTTGCTTTTTACGCAAAGTTACTTTCGTGCTATTTAGATTTTTCTTTTAATGCATTAAATCATTTGGTAGAATGGCAACAATTATGAAATAAAAATAAAATAAAATTTAATTATCTCATAATAAAATGTATAAGATTTTTAAAAATAGTTTAGTTTGACTTTCATTAATTTCGGAATGTGTGCCTTTATAGATTGATATTAAAAATAATTTGTATATTGGCCCATAGTCCATGGCTTCATTTTTTTTAACAAGTATTTTACGTATTGACCTCACACTACAGCACCGAAACCGGTTACTGACTACGAAACAAATAATCTCGCATCTCTTGTCAGTCGACCAGATGAGCACGTGCAGCTGTGAGGTATTTTTCATATTACTTCTTTGCAGCAAAAATATTTGCTCGGGGCTCTAAACCATTTCGGACTTTCATCCCCTATCCGTCTGGAAAATATATTGGTGAGCTGAACATTGGATATAATCTTTCCAGGAGTAAAAATTTAAATTATTGGAGACTTTGTGTTAGTTACATTAAATGTTAAGACGAGCATTAGTTGAACAGGCAATATTATTTTTTATAATCACAAGAAGTGTATTTTTAAAAATTTAATTCATTCTTGGTTTGGGAGTAGGCGATATTAATAAGATCGTCCTTGTTTCCAACATATGAGAATGCAGCAGTCATCAGCTTTAATTGCGTTCCTTGAAGAGGCGATATTCTGAGGTGTGGCCTCTTCATAAACACAAGAAGTGCTTCTTTACAGATGGAAATAATTCTTGTCTAGGAGAAGCGATAATAGGTGATCGTCTTTGTAATCAAAACAGAAGTATAATGATCTAATAGAATAGTAGATAGCCGAACTTGAAGAGAGTATGGAGTCTTAAGCTGTAGATGGAATACCTATTGTTTGTTGTTGAAGGTTATAACTGAACAATCTTTTTTTTTTTTTTGTCTTTTAATTTATTTCTTACTCTGCATCTTTGTGATCATTTAAAAAATCTACCAGTTGTACATTGAGATTCAAAGCCTGACAGAGGTAAAAAACTGCACGAAAGTGAACTACAGGAATGAATATCTTTTTTAATAACAAAATTCGGCCTCTCAGTTTGAAGACAGAGCTCAGCTTTCTTTTTCCAAGTCAAGTTCTTAGAACATTTTAAAAACAGTGAAAGAGTAAACGGCAGGAATTGGTGTTATCTACCTCATATTTTTCGATGGAGTTTCGATAAAATCTATTTTGTCTTCAGCGGAAGCAAGTTCTGCACTGATGTCCAAAGATGGCAGATTCTATAAATCATAACTGAGCATACAACAGGAGTACTATTGCTTCTATTGTCAGTGGTAAGTTGCTTAAAGGTTCAGTTTCCGATGGAGGCGACAATTGTGGCTTCAAAGTGAAGTATTTAAAAATTTCAACAACCAATTCAAAGATTAAAATACCGAAAAAGACGGTACATCAACTCCAAAAATAAATTTAAACGCATAGTGTAACAAGTGCGGTACAATATCGAAAATAAAACGAATTGCCATAGTCGAAAGAAACTTCGTGGTGTATGAGTCAGTAACATCAGTCAAAGTATAGAAACCTTGATAAAAATGCAACCAAAAACTTAAATGCAAAAGAGTAAAATGATATTCAAATTAAGCAAAGTACGACTGGTTTCTCTTTAAATTGTTTAAATGCTAATTAATATATAATGTTACAAATATTAATTTCTTCCAGATACCATTATCAACAATAATTGTTTTACAATAACAATGTTTCTTCTGCATTGCAGTTGCATCGGATTTCTCGTAATATTTTAAGAAATGCTGTGTTGATGAGTATATTGAAAACACTTTTTTTCGCATGTATAAAATAAAAGTTAATAAATCCCTTCTTATATATTTTTTAAATTCTTTAGGTGAATAAACCGAAAAGTCCATTGTGTGAACATAAAAATATATAATACCGCACAAAATGTGTATTAAAATCTCGGACTGCTGCTTAGTTTTAAGTTTCTACTTTTATTTAATTATTAAAATAAAAAAAAATATTTCATAACTAATTTCATTTATATTAAAACAAATAATTTCTAAGAAAATTGATAACATGTAAATTTAACACTTTCATATGTCTATTTATTGCAGATCAATAATATTGGATAAACTTTCGCAGTTTTTTACACTTGCATTTTATTACTATTAGAATGGTTCACTCTACCCAATTCTTATATCATTTGTACAATCCTTTCGTGTTTGATATGTTTCACACTTGAATATTTAATACATACTTAATGCAATTTAATCATTTATTGTTTATGATTAAACTTTAAAACGATGTAAAACAATTTTTAAATATATTTCGACTTTCTATATATTAGCACACAATTCGTCGTAATATAACAATCTGTTAAATTTATATTCTGAATTTAGATGCAACGATAATTATTTGAAGAATTGGTTTAAAAAGTAAATCCCCAGAAGTATTATACCTAAAACGATTGTTATATGTTGCATGCATTCATGAGTTGCCTTTCTTACTCTATCGAATTCTATACATAAAAACAATGTAATATTTTAATCCAGAAAAAACCTTTTTTTTCTTTGACTCAAACTGTTTCACATCATATATTCAATTTTTTTGTTATCAATGCGAATATTAAATGACGATTACTACATATGTCATAATTATTTCAAATTGCAAATTCATGTCAAAATAATGAGTGTTTAATAACTCATACAAAGTAAAATATTTTTCTATTTTTAAATCTATTTAAATCACAAAATGTTTTTAAAATTATTTTTTGATGTTAAACATGGGCAACATCGAAAATTAATTAACATTTTGTTCCTGCATGAAATTCGTTTTATCTAAATAAATACTTAAAAAACATTTTTAATAGTGTAATTTAAATTACACACAGTATAAATATAAGAAATAGAATTAAAAAATTTCAGATTTTTTTAATATGACATGTAAATTCGGGAAAATAGTTTTCATCATTGCTACTCAAAATTAAAGTCAGTCATGCTAAATAAATCTAGTGTTTTATTTATGTCAATCTCTAAGCTTTTGCTGGATGATTTTCTTAAAAACATCGTAGCTCATATTTGTTATTCCACGCAATTTTTTTTTTCCAATTAGTTATATGTCATAATAATAATCGAATCAGAAGTAAGTTTTTTTAATCTTCAGATTGTAACCGATGGTTTTAAGAACTGAACAAAAAACCCAACAGATGGCGCCATCCGCCAAAAGACGTTTTCCCAACCTCTAGTTTAGTCACTTTTTGTGGTATGCGTGTGTATGTATGTTGCGTGTTGTATATATGTCTTATATGTATCCCTTATAAAATTAGTTGTGATGTATATCCGCCTGCTGTGAATTGAAACCGATAAAAAACGATGATTCCTTCTCTTTCTAATCTTCATCGATAAGATTCCACGCAGTCATGCCATGCCCTACAAGATGGCATTAACTTAACTTTAAAAAAAATGTTTGCTGACATGTTTAGACGATAATTTGCTTAAACATTTACAACAAATGTCAAAAAACATAGACTCGTAAGTGCTTTATTGTTTTTATGTTTAAAGCAATTTCCTGTTGTAATATCAAGGTGCACTGCGGGTTTATTACAGAAATAACTACATCATACATCAGAAAAAAATGGGGAATTGGAATATAATTCATGAATTTCCGGGGTGTTTAAAAAGGTAACAAAAATTAAAAGATAAATGGAATATTATTCCAATACTTTGAAAGATTCAAAAAATATGAATAAAAAATGTACCTGTAATAGGCTCATGAAATGTAACACAAGCGTATTATGACTATGGTTTTGTTTCAAGAGTAAACAATTATTATAAAATTATCCGAAATAATGAAACATTATGACTCAAGCTAAAATTAGTAGTGCAGGAGAATACCTTTAAAAAATAATATTTAAAAGAAATAAATTTCCCAAAATAATATTATTTCTTATAGGAAGTATATATTATAATTTACATACACAACGAATGTAGAAAAGGAAAGGCAAATTTTAAAGAAAGTTAACAAATTAAAATGTATAAAGCAACAAAAAAATCTATGAAATTAAAGCAATTATGAAAAATCTATATAATTACAAAATCAAATTGATATATTTGCAAAACAATGCGAATGAGAACAGTTAATTTCAAGATTATACCATTTGATTTTCAAATTCTTTCTTTCTTTAAGATGGAGTAAGAAAGAATGAGACATTCAACACTTTTCTCACCGCTAGATCTGTACTCATAAGCAATTAGAAAGAAAAACGTTATATCTATCATGATACTTTTTAAAATTACCATGACCAGAAGGAAATTTAGTAGTTTTTAAACATGTACAGAAGCTGATTACGTGGCATTCTACATGGAATGCTCGAAAGACAATGTTTTTGTCAATGAAGAATAAACTGAGTCAATGTATAAGTTTTATCAGGGTAATATAATATTTTATTCGGTATTTTTTCTATTTTAAAAAAATTAACAAATACTATCTGAAAAATAAAAATCTCTTTTTTTTATTCTCAAAAAAGAAATATTCCCTTTCCTTTTCGAACATTCTGGTATGGCCACGAACAAACGCAAATGCTACAAGGAACTCTGTCAATGAACTTCATAAATGAAACTACTTTAAGATGCACTATTTTACATGAGTTCTTAAGAAATAAAGGTAATGGAACACAAATCAGATGCGCTATTTGTCAAAAAGAAAAAAAAAACTTTATGCTTGCATGATTCATTTGAAATAATGGTTAATTATTTAAAAACTAAATATGAAATTGTACAATTATCCATAAATCTGAATAGAAAAATTTCAATTTCAATACAATTACTAAAACACTGAACTGCAAAACCAACAAAGTTACATAATACAAATATGACAAGTTACAAATGTACAAAGTTACATAATACAAATATGACAAGTTACAAATATACAAAGTTACATAATATAAATATGTTATAAATATGACAAGTTACAAAAATACAAATATACAAAGTAACATATATGATAGAAAGCTTATCCTTGAAAAACATTTGTTGCAAGATATCAATATCAAAGAGAGGGAATTCAAAAATTACAAAATTCCTATGAATACTGATTCTCGATTTATCTGTATTAGGTGAGAACCTGAAACGAGATACCATCCTTCCCTCTATAGGTAAATAGATCAATACGTTAGTGAAGGTTAATGATTAGAATAGGCATTATGCTAGACGAACTCAAGCATCTGCATGTGTTTGGCCAAAGTTCCCTGACTGCTATGAGGAATAGATTTGAGATTTTACATATTCGACATTACAAGGCCTAAGTTGGTCCAGGGTTTCTATTAATGAATGACAATCCTCCTCCCCATAGGACTCAACTGATCGACAATTATGTGGAAAGTGAGGATATTTGGCGTATGGATATACTTTCCATCCAGATATCCGAACCATAAACCTTTTGATCATGTCGGTAACGGTCATAACTGTCATATCTCGCTATTCTCCTCCGAGAACTATCTAAAGCTTTCCTTTCTTCATGAGTAGAATAAACAGCCGCAGTGGCTTCTCAGCTGCCTCTTGTCCTGGCATGCCCCCTCGCTCTGCGACCTGTTTGGCAGTTCGCAGAGCTTGACCTGTTCGCAGTTCGTGACCTGTTTGGCCTCTTTTTCAGTTCGATGTCCTAAGGTGGATTTTGGACTTTCTTACACTATGAGGTTTACAGATAATCTTGCGTATATAAAATGAATTTTGAATTGTATGTTCTGTGGTATAACTGGTATATTTATAACAAAATCTTTCAAATTCTGTACATTAGTTTGTCAGAAAATCAACATATTGTTCAAATACTCTTAATTTTACACGTGAGTACATGCCACAATATCAAAATACGAACATGTACGTACAAATGTTTTTCTTTTCAATAGATCCAACGGAAGTTTTACTTCATAACAACATTAAAAGAAATCCATTTTTGGTCTTTGAAATTGAAAAGTTTCATCAACTGTGGATCGTTTTTTTTTTTTTTTTTTTTTTGCAAAAATAGTTAACTTTCTTATACACATAAACTATTTAATTGTTTGTAGTAAAATAAAATTAAAATTGCATAGATGGCCAAAACAAGTAAAGGACCATCCACCTAGCTATGAATTGCTTAGTCTTCCAAAAGTATCATATTTTTCCAACTCTCTTAGTTGTTTTGGCTGTCATCCAGGTTTTTAAACTTTACTTTTTTAAATCGGAAGATTTTCAAATACTCATCTCGTGACAGTAAAATTTCTCAAAGCATCAGAACAAATATTATGAACAACTACATCTCTCCGGAATTATTAGTTTTGTTACATTCCTTATAAAGAAAAGACTGAAATGAAAATATTGATCATTCAGTTGTTTTCCCATCCAGTGCAATTAAGTGTTTTATTTGAGTGCTGGCATACTACTAAGTAGTTTTATAATAAACCCTCCCCCCTTCTTTCTGGTTTGCGAAGTCAGTTTAAAATACCAAGTAACATCCCTTTATAATACATATTGTTTCGCGTTTATTTATTATAGAAAGGACTCACAATTGCAACATATTTTAAAAGCAGTTACATTTAAATGATTCGTAGTCTGTCTTGTATTCGTGATAGCCTAGTGGTCATGGTTGCAAAATCGTGGCATGCGGTGTTCGTCGATTCGTGGCTAACATCCATAACCCCTTTGAAAACACAGCTGGTAGCTGGGGCTGAAGGGCGTGGAATCTTCATATGTTCCAAGTTGCCTTCATAGCATGATATAGAAGCCTGGAGAAGGAGATGCCAGCTCAAGTATTATCCTCGTCATATGACCGTGGTTGAAAATTACGATGTCCATCGTCAATAGTTTCGAATTGCTTCTGAATTTGACGTTAACGAAAATAATCTCAAAATTCTATTCTATCTAATAAACAGTATACGGAACCACATCTTAACTGAGTACACTACGTCAGTGTGTTTCAATACATTGATCACAGCTACGCAGCTGAGGTGTCAGTGTCGCAAGTTCATGGGTGGCGCTGAATCCGCTCAGTCACGGATTCTAGTCCTGATTACACGACACACCCATCATTCAGCTGGAATGAGAACATTTTAAATATGTCGAGGCTCAAATTCTCACATTTGCGAGATGTGTAGTGTGACAGATAACGGGTTTGGCACAAGGAAAAACTAAAATGTGGGACAAAGTATTAAACTGTAATCTAGATTGAAAAAAGCAGGAAAAAAAATGAATACAAAATGTTTGACAAGAATGAGGGATAGAAGGATCGGGTGAGCGTTCCCTTCGTTTATCAAAGAAAAGAACACTACGATTGAAATTGTAGAACATGAAAAGAAATATATATTTTCTAGAAACAATTAGGTGTTATAATTTAACGCGAATTCATAAAAAAAATACAATTTTTGTGAATTTATCTAAAGGTATACAACCTAACCACTATTTTATGCTTTATGCTTTCATGTTTTAAGCTAGATACGTGATGTGGAAGTTAGGAGAGGAGGGTGCCTGCTCAGGTTTCGTCCACGTCACTTGACCAAGGTACACAATTACGAGGACTGATGAAAATAGAACTCGTGTTGTTTCTAATCTGACGTAAGAAAACCCACACCAAGTTTGATAAGAATTTCCTTTTCATCTAAGGGGGAAAGTGAATAGTAAACAGAAATTTTACATGCTAAATGACTTTACTATGTATCAAACGTGTTGTATGAAATTTCATCTGGATTATAATGACAGTTTCATTTCAACAAAATTCTATTCGACATCCCCCTTCTTCATGAATACGTTTAAAGAGTTACCCTTTTTTTGGAAATGATGGTCAAATGTTTCGGGTAACTTTGTACAGAAAATGGAATAGAGACCGTAACAGATTACTACTACTCCAATGAATTGTGTGTCCTAAAATATGAACAGAGAATGGTTGCAACAACGAGAACTGTTTGATTCGATATCTTTAATCACAAGAATAACATTTAAATAAATAAATATTGCTATTTCTCTGCTTTTAATTAATCGATTTTATGAGGTCAAAAGTATGTGAAAGCCTCTCCACTCTACAGGTTGACACAGTGCTTTAAACGTAACCAATTTACAAATTCTTTTATTCAAATTTCAAGTATGAAACAAGATAGATACTTACTGTAAAACTATATCCTGATTTCCTTTTAACAAACAAAATATAATTTAAAACACGTATTTTAGGAAAGGTACATTTTTTAGAAACTAACTTTTATATGAAGATATTGGTTTTTTTAAGTCGTTCTGAGATGCAACAAGACAGCTAAGGGCGACAGACCTTGTTATATTACATCTGGGTCAAGTGACGAGGCCGAAATCTGGGTTGACATCTCTCTCTAATAAATTCCACATTGCCTCCATGGGTGGACTCTGGACCTAAAAAGGGTTTAAAATGAAACAGCCTCACTTCACCGTGGTTATTTAGCGTGTTAATACCAAGTTTATGACCATGAATAGTGGTATTCTGTTACATTTTAAAAAAACATATTTTTCGTTATATTTATGTATAAATTCGAAACTGCTTCGGGTGTATCTAATTGAATTTACTTCCCGTTAGAGCCTTTTTAATCAACATATAATGTTAAAGGGGTATTTCATTGCTTTTATGAATTCAAAACAGAGAGTCATAATAAAAAATTCCGAAATATCTAATGGGGGATCCAAATAAACGAAATGCAATAGCGTTCATCAAGTCAGCTTCGTTATACTTAAAAATTAAATGTATATATATAATTACAGTGTCCTCTCACAAAGTCAAGTGAAAGAGCGTAGCTACTAAAAACGTTTATCGATACGGCTGACTATGGATTCTAGATTGTTAGCATGGTAGTCAATATTTCGTTGCCATTCTGTAAAGCGAAAATAATACATGAACTGTTTGTTAAAATAAATAAATCCACGGATTTTCGGCCAATGTACGATTAATTATTAGAAAAAATCTGTAAAAAAGTAACTCTCGAAATTAATTAAAATAAATCTAAATTATTTTATTAAAAACTTATGCACTATACTGTGGGATAAATATACATATTTATATTTTCTAAACAAAGTGTACTCGAATCTTATTATTTTTGTCTATTTTTTATATCCACGATCATAGTGATTCTATCAAACGTTTCAATACAACTGGTAAAGTAAAAAAAGAATGGTAAAATTAACTTTGCTTATTACATAAGATGATATGTCAAAATATTGTGCTTCAAATATTTCGTATTGTATCTATTTTTAAATTTACGAACACTTTGCTATGCAATTTTGTAAAAGAAACTTTTTCTTAGAATTCGCTTTGTAAGAACTCACGAGAATGAAATTTTTAAATCGCAAGATTTCTAATATGACTAAAATTTTAATGAGGAAACGTTTGAAATTTCTTCGTTTCGTGGTAAGAATTACAAAGAAAGAATATATAAATAAATTTAAATATCTTTTGGTATTAAATCATCAATTTTTTTAATAGATATTTATTTTATCTAATGTAAAATGGGGTGATTCAATTGCTACATTGTTGCTTTGGTGATTAACATACCAGACATAATTCTAAAAACTTTAAGAAGCCGTACTTGTCAAACGTACGAGCTTGTTAGTTTGAAGCTAACCATAATTATGTTGAGGATTTGGTTTGAGTTCAGTTTTCATCGAAGCCTACCATGTATAACAAAAGAGGAATTCTGAATTTCAAATAGAGCTGATGTCATGTGGATCTAAGATGATTTTAAGAGATGCAAATACCTCTCCTTATATAAATAATTTGAAATTTCATTCCTTCCACGAAAGAAACTTTTCCAAGTATAAAAGTGCAAAACACAGAGAGAAATTAATTTGGATTTAATTCGATGTAAACATTGAAAAATGTAATCATTTTGAACAAATTAAAAGTTTTAGTTAAAATTCAGTTTATTTAGGAAGTTGATCGTTTTTAAAATAAACATCAAATATGTGAAATTTCCTTTCAAACATTCTCTACTCAGAAAACTAAATTACAATGCTATATTTTAATTAAATTACATTTTAAAAATCTATAAAACCCGAACTATTTAGTGTGGTTTAGAATTAGATTTTAAAAAGTATGAACCAACAATACATTATTTTATAAATAAACGCTAAAGGAACGTTCCAGATATTAGTGTCTTATATGTAGAAAAACCATTTCTTAAAAATAATTCTGATAACTTCAATAAATGATAACAATTTGCTTTTACAAATAACAAAAGTAAGATTTTATTTCAATGGAATTAACAATTTGACAGGCACATATATTTTGTGTACTTCCGAAACTTGCATACAATTTTATACATAGGACTTTCAAAATGCAGCAATCGCAATATTTTGCTTCTCGTTTATTTATATCCTTAACAGTTCATAATGATCAAAATCTAAAGAGAGAAATTTCATCAATAAAATTAGCTCAGTGGAACAATATATTTTATTAGTTGGCTACTGTTTAAATACATGAAGCAAAAAAGTAGAATAACGAAAAATTTACTTTAATGAAATTTCGTGTTTAAATGTCTTTTTTCGTTGCATGATTGAAAGAAAATATTAGTGAGATTGCATTTCGAAGTAAAAGTTTCAGGAATCATATCTGAAAGTCAACTCACCAGTATGAGTGTAAAGATGTCCAACTAAGACTTCGTATCAGTGTGTTTGCGAAGATGCACATTCAGGCTCTCTCTATATCTAAATTTTTCCCCACAGTATTCACACTTAAAAGGCTTCTCTCCACTGTGAATGCGAAGATGTCTAACGAGATCACATTTTCGAGCAAATCCATTCCCTCAAATTTCACACTTGAAAGGTTTTTGTCCAGTATGGGAGCGAAGATGATCTTCGTATTTAGCTTTACTGGTGAATAGCTTCGAGCACGATTTACACTTTAAGAGATTCTCACCAGTATGCAAACGATTATGTTCAACAAGATTTTTTTTATAAGAATAGAATCTGCCACAGGTCTTGCATTTATATGGCTTGTCGCAATCGCGTGTAGTTGATTGTTTGTCGGTAGAAGGTGTCGTTATGTTAAGTTCCAAATCATCAACTACTTTAATTTTGGATGCGTTGCGCTTGACGTATGATTCTATTGAACGTTTTACGGACTTTTGCAAAATATTGTCATTCTGCTCTCTCTTCACGAAAATATTTGTGGGTTCTTTAAAGAATTTATTGGAATCAGTCGATCTTCTAATAGGACCTACGAGTGCGATGTTCTTCTTGCATTCATTCTTTGTAGGTGTCTCAATTATCCTACCGGAATCATTCGTTATACTAATGGAATCTACAACCGAGATGTCCTTCTTGCTTTCATTCATTTCTGTTGAGTTTTTAGTTATTCTAATCTGTTTTGAGCCACTATCTGCGGATTCACGTAACGTAGTATGATCACTTGAATTTGTAGCATCTGTTCCTTTGTAGTCAGCATTTCTTGTGTGGACGATAAGGAAATGGTCATTGTACTTCGTTATATCACTAAACGTTTTTCCACAACATTTCCACAGTATACGGTTCATTCTGCAATGCTAGTCTACTTTCGACACAACAGTTACGCAAGTTTTGGTTTTATGCAGTTAAGTTACTTCCGACTCTAAAGAAAACGATAATAAGTAAGCAAACACCTAATTATGAGGTTTTCATTAATAACAGTTACAGTTATTGAATTCGAATTCTGTAAGTTCTGAATTGATTGATTTAGTTTTTATCAACCTCTGACAAGAAACGTGAGTTTGTTGTCGATTGACATCATACATTTTTAGCGTCTGTCAAGTGAAAAGGAGGACACGTAAATTGTATGTTTCCTTTATAGGTTTCCATACAAAGCCATTTTCAGATTTTAAGATTAAGTCATGCTGTCTATAAAAATTATTATATTAAAATTTCTCTCTGCTTTTTAATACTATTTAATTTTTTATTATTATAACTACTATTCAGAATATCTTTGCTCAACATCTTTGGCCTTGTGCTTTCTCCACTGAATTCCCAATAGATCACAAAATCAATTACGGAAATTAATGTAACTTGCTGTTATTTGTAAGTCGAAATCCAAAGCGGCAAGGACAACTGATCGCTTTTTATTTACATCATTCAGATGATCTTTCCTATAATAGTTTGTAACAATCAAACATTAAAATACTTGATTATTAACAATGAAATATCTCTAAAAGTAAGGATGCAAGGTTTTGCTTATACCATAAAGGATTTCCTTATGAACGCACATTTTCTTTTTGCTATCATAAGCTGCCTCATAAGTACTTTTAAATCCCGGATTATTCGTAGAAACTCTACTCATCATGGTTGGCATTTGTATTCTGAAAAATTCCTCCTGAAAATAATGTAATAAATCTTTAAATATAATTAAAAGGCTTGTTCCTTGATTATTTATAAAATCATACTTCATTATCTAGAGGAACTGGGAAAGTGCTGTATAATTGTTTTCTAATTCAATAGTTGTGTCCTGTAAAGAATCTTGAGAGGGTTCAGAGATGCATAAGCCTCCAACTATGAATATTGCTGGAGATACATATTGTGGAGTATTCAACTAAGACTTCCGAAAATCACATAATCTAATAACATTTAGAGTTTTTGTATGTACAATGTTTGGAAGTAGAAGATATTAAACACAGGAATTAAATTACCCAAATGACACAGTAATATACTCATGCAATTTCCAATCTTTAAAGTCATGAAATATTTCTTAATGTGTTTTAAAAGCCGCATTTAATAGCAACAAGGCAGTTATCGTTAACAAAATTCATACATTTGATTTTATGTTAAAAGACAAGAACAACACCGAAGCTGGTAGCCACTCGCTAAACAGCCAACTCATTGCATCTCTAATACATTGAACTCGATAATATAACGTGCAAAGATTGCTTCTTGACCTGTTTTTAAAGGATCCAAGAATCGAAATCTTGCCTCGATGGTTAACAACGTCAGATCTGACATGCGATTGTTGTGATCAGAGTACCACTATCTTTAACATGTGATAAAGAGATGATTTTTAAGATTTGATTTGTGATTGATTGACTTGCTTATATTCTTTGAATTTAAACAAACTACTCGAATGCTGCCAATTTTGCTATTTAGAACCAAGTTGAAGGGATGTGAATCGTACCTGAGAACACATAATCGTCTGCATATAAAATACACATCGCAAATGAGGATATATGAGACTAGATAGATTTAAAAAGCATAAGTCCTACAATAAGAGATATTTGTCTCAAGAGTCGCAGGGACTGGAACCCAGGACTGGAGAAAACAACGCTCTGCGTATTTTCGCTATAGAAATCAATGTACTATTAGAGCCTCATCTTCATGAAAATTTTTACCTGTAAAGACTTATTGTTGCGGAAAAGTTAGTGATAAACCAGTTTATATAAGTGAAAGTTATTGTAATCATTCTCAGGGTAAAATCTTTTATCAGAAACCAGAATATTTTGTAACGCCTTTTGTTATTAATTTTCTGAGTAATATATTTTTTTTTTATGTTTTAATTGTTACGAAAGGAATTACCATGTTACAATACACACACACACACAATCTCACACACACACACACAATCTCACACACATACATATAGTTTAGTTTGCTTTGAATTAGATATCATTTTATTTCAGTTACTCCAGTTTACCATCAACAATTTTAGCATTTTCAACGCCCTTCAAATACATATCTTTTAGTCACTCATAAGATATGGATGGACATTATGATATTTAAATTAGGTGGAAGCATTTCTCAATTTTTACATTCTGAATTTCTCCCTTTGATCAAACTTTTACAATC
>BMAW01101296.1:36792-73850 GCA_019974015.1 Nephila pilipes | reverse complement strand
TTGCTACCGTTATATATTTAGTTGTTTTTCGTTCTTCTTTATATGCCAATATTCTCAACAAAAAAAAATCACTGTTGATTCAAGCAATATTTTTGTCTTTTGTTTCTTTCAACTGAATATAATAAATATTATTGAGCAGTTAGAAATTTCATCTTATGATTCTACAACACATTACAATATAAATTGAAATATGAAAACAATGTATTTTATGCAATGTATATTATATGTCAGTGCATCTTAGTGACTAAATTAAAATTTCACTTTTTATGTTTCACCATGTAGAAATTTGCATTTTGTGATATGTTTTAAAGTTTAAAGAAAATTTAAATAACTTTTAATTGATTTCGAAAAAGTTCAATATTAATTTAATTCAGATTAACTGTTCTCTCTTTTCACTTCACTGAATCAAAACTTATTTTTTAAACATATTTTCAATAACACAAATTTACCATTGCACACAAATAAATTTTAATAAATACACACAAAATATTCCCAAACCGGAGAGTTTATCAGTGGTTAGTTCGTAAGCTTCGCGTACGCTTCTGTGAATCATAAATCTTTGTCCATTATTTATCATTAGTCGCAATTTACAAGTTGCTATAATATCATTTCAGAAAGTAACTGTAAATGTTTGCCAAAAATAAGCATTCCAGGCTGAAAAGACATCTTTACAGACTGGTTAAGTAAGGCGTTTTAACTGCTAATTTAATATAATGCGTAATAATTTATTATGTGTTTTTAATATAAAAACAAATGTAACTAATAATTCACTACAGTAATTACTATTACTAAATAAATTGCGTAACTTAATTATCAATCAATATAATTAAAATTTTACGCGACTCTTATTCGTACATCTGTCATATGAAAATATGTTATTTGAAGTGTTTTACCTGCTATAGAATTTATAATTTATGGTTTAACTATATTTCTGTTAATAATCAATTGCATTAAAACTGTATGCGAGTAACTTAGAGTTATGAATATAAGACTGTGAAGCAAAGTATATACAAAAACAAAACATAACAAGCGTCACAGGATAGAAAAAAAACTTGTACTGTTCATAAATATGTTACTTTCCTGTAATTATCTGCTTATTACATCATTGATTGTATTTAGAAATAGTAATAGTTTTAATGAATGTAAAAAAAAAAAATGTTCGAAAGATTTAGTTCAATATCTGCCATGGAAAATGAAAATAATTTTGAAGATTGTGGGGAAAAGGGACAGTAAAGAAAGAAATATTAACTAATTTATGCATATTTCCTTATCCCACCTTTCGTTTTATATATTTGATTGGTAAAAAGTTAAAAATATAATGTACACTTATAATTACATTTATATGACATATACAACTTTTCTTATAAACATAATGTATATTTGTGATAAGTACTTTTTATTTCAGAGTTCAAATGGCATTGATTTCGAAAGATAGAATTTTACTCTTTCGATTTTTTGCTACCAATATTAATTTATTTGTTTTTCATTCTTCTTTATATGCTAATACTCTCAGAGAGAAAATGAGAATTGATTGAAGCAATGATTTTGAGTTACGTTTTGTTTGTTTCATACGAAGACCGTAAATATAGAGCTCGTAGACATTTCATATCATGATTTCCACAATGCGTTACATTATAATTGTAATATGACCACTATTTACTGAAAATATAAGTTGAAGCGAAACATTTGAATTCAGTTTAAGTGATGATATTTTATTAATAATTATCCTAATGGTTCTAATTCTTAAATTTTTTAAGATGCGTTATTCACACACTTTGAACAATAATATAAATAAATAAAAAAATTAAATTTTAAATAACGCTTAAGTTAGAGTAAAAAATTAAAATCAGTGCATCACACTAATTGGATTAAAGTTTCATATTTTACGTTTCTCCAAATAATAATTTGCATTGTGTTGTATTCTTAAAAAATAAAGTAAGGAATGTTTTATTAATTAACTTTTATTATTTTCCGAGAAGCTCAGTATTACTTTAATTCAAATTCTCTTTTCTTTCTTTTCACTTCACTGAATTAAAACTTATTTTTCTAAACAGCTTTTTAGAGTCAAAAACTTTTCTAAAATGTTTAGTATCACATAACTGAAGTGTGTTTACAATTACAAAAATAAATTGTTATAAACATACACAAAAATTCCTAAACTGGAGAATTTATTACTGGTTTGTTTATAAGCAGCTGTAAATCATAAATATTTGTCCATAATAAACACTTTGTTTCAATTTCTGAGCTGCTATAATTTAATTTAGCAATTTTACTTCAAAAAGAATCTTTAAATGCAAGCCAAAAATATATATCCTTTAGGTAAGAGTACACTTTACAGAAGAAAAATATGGCACCATCTGCAGTAGACATCCCGAAATACACCAACATTTAACAAAAATTAACTTGAAAATTTCAAAGGAAGTGTAACAATGGTACAGAACTGTATTCTGACCCTCCTAAAATTCCCCCGAAATTTGAAAATTCTCTTATTGCCCCCCTCAATAAAAAATAACAAAAGAAAAAAAAATCTGTTTCATAAATCAATTAAATCTTTAAGAAGCAGTTAAATTTTTTTCCCTTTACTTTTGACAAAATCAAATTTTTATATAAATCAATGAGAAGGACGTGCTTGATCACTCTTGGCTAGATTAGTAATATTTGGTTCAAAATTTGTTAATTTCTGTCCTCGCCTCGGAGCTCCACATATGCGAGTTCGGGATTGCAATTATTTTCCATAAGGAACATGTAGTATTACAGGTTTTGGATATTTTTGCGTAATATTTATATTTGTACAAAATTGAGTCACAGTTAAATTATTAAAAAGCATATTTGCGTCAAGGTCAAATAATAATTCAATGACTTCATCTTGCAAATGACTGTTGTTATTTTCAACTTGAGTAGAAAGTGGCGCTATAGTCCATTATGGGATATCTATATTTTTAATATCTCCAAAGCGTAATTTAAAATCCTCGTTTAATTTTTGGAAAAGATTTGAATATATTTCCATTTCTACGTCAGTTATATCCAATTGTCGTTTCTTTCAAAAGTATTGAAATTCTTCATGTAACAATGAAGACTTAAACACATTTAAATTATCTTGAAAGCTTAAAATAATTGTTGGTGCTTGAATTGATGTAACATCTTTACTTGGTGAAATGTTTGAATATCATTGCAAACACATCGGTCAAATAAAAAATATTGTTTTTATTTTTATGCAATCCGTCACTTTAGGCTGGATTAATTTTAGTGAGAATTTCTGTAACTGTTTAAACAATTTAGCAAGTTCTTGTTAAACAAGCAACTCTTGACAACTATCGATTTCCGTGTGTAATAATAATTGGTTTTATAGTTCATTATTTTCCTCGCAAAGCTTATCAAAAAGTCATGATTTAAGAGGTTGTGCTCAAATTTGGGCCATCCCTTAACAAAACGGTGCAAGAATCATTTTTCACTAGTCTGAGAATGAGAACCCATCACAAAACACGCATACTTTAAACGGTAAAAAGAGATAAATAATTATTTTGAAAAATATTCAGGAATAAGAAATTAAATAATCTATAATCTATTATAAAAACTTTATTTACTCTATTGTAATTACAAATATCATTCCAAACGAAAATTGTACGTACTGCGTTGCTGTCCATAAATTTGCGATTGAATAGCATTGGTATTCATTCATGGACCTCTAATCGATCTCCTAGATTGGATGGACTCCTAATTATACTATATCGATCCCCAAGGGTCGATATAGACCACTGCGCCAACCTTTGTTCTAGAAAAAATATTTATTACCTGGGACGTCATTTTAAAGCTTCATAATAGCTATCAAAACATAAATATAAGAAAAATGAAAAAACGTTGAGCAAAATTGAAAAATTAAAAGCATCTAAGAATTTCCAAATTTCAAGTCAAGCGAAATAATGAAAATTAAGAAAAATAAAGCTTGTAATTTCTCTTTTATGAGATAATTTTTACTTCTGTTCCATATGACCAATATCGTATGAGTACTTCGCCTGCACTAAATAACGTCCCTCCCCTCTCCCAGTAGAGGCAGCTTTCATTGACTGTTACTTTCGAAAGCATCGAAGGGAGCCTTAATTCCTTTAGAGTACCAAAATTGTCCGCAACCATATTTTATCTCATAATTTGTGAGCATAGTCATGACTTAGTCGTTTAAGAAAAATTTAACTTCCTCTTTCAAATAAAAAAATAGTTTTGAAACTTTTCCTTTCAATAGCCATTAACCTTCTGCATGTAAATGAAGAGTTTCTTTGTTCGTTGAATTATTCTTCATACAGTAAAGCAAATAATCAGAAACGCAATTATCTTTATTTTATTAAATTTATCGTTTACAGAGCATCTTGAATAACGTCCTTTAATATATTCCATAATTGTTTTACTACAAGCACGCAACAATGATGAAAGCAATGGGTAGGTTTAATAAGTAGTAAAGTGAAATTATTTGTGATATTACTCTTTAGTTGGAGCCCAGTAACGATTTTGATCCATCTTCACTAATATACATACAGAAATACTAAAGTACTTCATGTTCATTTACGTAATAGTCAATAAGATCAAACATATTTCCCCGGTAGCTCTTTCTGGAAGATATTTATGTAGAGTAGAATTCGAAACTTAACGAACCAAGGCTATCAAGCAGCATCCATTGATTCATTGAACTGCATGGTTTTTAAGCAAAATATTAATCTTTCTTCTGAAAAATGTGACATTGTCACAATTCGTCGCGCGCCGGTGATATCAGAGATTGGAAAGTAGTCAAAGTTTACCATATTTTTTCCAAGTGTGTAAGACATTGCGTCTTTGGTTTGTTTGCTGGCTTTAATAATATCTCACTGGAAGAACACGTGGGCTATTGGCTAAGGACCTCATAATTTTGACCCTCAGTCAAGTGACGAGGACGACACATGAGCTGGCAGGACCCTCTCCTAACTTCCCCGCCACACCAACGGCAGAACTTTGAACCTCCACAGATGTAAAATACATCAGTTTGGCTACACGGTGGGTCTTTAGCGGTATCAGGACTCGAACCTACAACTCGATGAAAACCGTCGGCCACGAATCCGCGACTATGACTACTCAGCCTACAGTGGTCCCATAATGATTCTTTAATACACGGCATTATTAAACTTTCACCACTTGTATATGCCCCACCTACTTTATAAATTCAATGCGAAAAAAAATGTGTCCAGAGAAGTTTCGTTTTTGGAATATTTGTATTTTAGAATACATTTTTTGTTATTTAAATCGTAACATTTACATTTATAATATTCAACGTCTTTATTACGGAGATGTGAGGACGAGAGTCTCGCCCAATAATCCTAGTAATTTTCTTTTTAATAGTTTCCTTTCCATGATGAGACGCCCTAAAGTTTTTAATTTGGAAAAATTTAAGCTATTATTTGTATCATTTTTTATACTAAACTCACAGTACATTAGGCTCATCCTCACTTCCCATCCAAATCAACACAAATGTTTCAATAGTTGCAGTTACACAATCTCATGATTAGAAGCACACGAATGCTCAGATGAAGAAACTGATGGAAATATTCATGGATCATTCAGTATTCATGCTCGCGGTTCAGTGTCGGACGTTGTGACACATGTTGTTTCCTTTTCCATTCTCCTGTTCATAACCAATCGACTATTCCGAAAATCTGATTAATTGGATCAAAAAAATACATTTAAGAATCAACGAAAATGCTTGACAAAAAATGGCATAGAGAGTAAAAAATGATCAGAAATAACAATAAAAAATTATTTTTAACAGAAATATTTAAAAACTAAATTGATCAGTTGTAAAATTTATTGCGAAGTAAATAACTTCATTAGTAATAATTTAATCTTTGATATTACAGAGAGTATAAAACTACCAGATATATTTCCAGAAGCGTTGTATATGAAAAAAAATTACACGTTAATTGTGCAGCACGAGTCATCGTGAGTGCTACAAAGCACGAATAAAAAACTTTTGTCCTTTCACTCACACCACACAGAGCACCAAAAGAAAGAAAACCAAACACATGCTGATGCAACGGAAGCTCGTTTTTCTCGCAGTTTCTTTTAAATGGCCGATCAACACAGAAACACTGGTACCTAGTGTGTGTGAGTTGATTTCAAATTTTTTTCGAAATTTTATTTTGACTCGGGGAACCTAGAGAGCATGAAGTCCATTGATTTACACCAATGGAGTCGTCTAATGATTAAAATATAAATGAAAGTTTAATTTTTTAATATAAATAACTATAAAAAAGTTACACAAATTAAATTTAAAAATAGAATAAAGATATTTTACAAAACAGAAATATTACCACACAATTCTCGCGAAACTCATTGCAGTTGCAGTTTGAGGAATAAAAGTTTAGCCAGATCCATTAATTCATTAAAAATTAAATCGTGTTTGAAAAAAACCATAATGAATTAATAAAAAAAAAGTTTATAGTTCTTATACGGTTAGAAAAGATAAATATTGATGGCCAAGATCCAATTAATTTATGAGAGGATCCTTTGCATCAGAGGATTCTAAATTGTACAAAAATTCATTAGAAATTTGTCGCGTATTCTATTGAAAAAAAAAATTGCTTCTCGGTAAACACGAGAATTGATTTAATTTTATAAGGTCTTTGAGTAGAGCTTCATTGTTACCAAATTATGGAATTTTAAAAAAATAAATGTATTTCAAGAAGTGAATCTTAAGAGAAATTTGAATAACTATTTTTTCAGAAGTGACAATGTTGCTTCTAAAACGAGAGATAATTTCCAGAATAATATTGTCAGATAAGACAATATTATTCTGGAAGCCATGCAGCAAAATGATCATTTTCAGATCCTTTCGTTATAACAAAACCGAAAAGATGAAGAAAGAGACTGATTTAGAAATATAATTCTGCATTTTTCTTAAAAATATTTAATCGAAGACTTCAGGTAAAAAACAACAAAGGGGAAATGATGGTATCATTTCTTATATATCACTTCCTAATTTTTTTCAAGCAAAGTCATGTATATGTGCTTCATGAATAAAATAATAATGAAATTCTTTTCCTCGTTTCTCTTATGATTCTCTTTGAAAAAAGTTTTCTTAGAAAATTGTTGTTTGGATTCAACGAGAACTCTACAACCTAAAAAATGTATTAATTACATTCTAGCTTAATATTTTTACTGAAAACAAATGATTGTAAGCAATGATGCAGGTGATTTGTAGGAAAGAATAAAATATTTTTCTTTTGAACGAAATCGGGCCTTTTAAATCTAAGAAAATATTTAAAATTTTTAACTGTACGTCAGATTTGGTAGGCATATAAATGTTTTCTCTATTATTTAAAGTTAAACGACTTCAAAATAAATTTGATATTGATTAGAGACTTAAATTTTTTATTTGGTATCTTTTTGCAATAAGAAATTGTCGAGTTATCATCTTCGTTTATCGTGGAATTCTTGTCGTAGGTGAGACCCTAATTCATTATCATATATCTGAAGCTAAGTAGTAAAGAATCAATAGGTCGTTTCAGGTAGATCTAATCCAAAGAATTTGTTTTCCAAGAAGGAGATGATGGGCAAAAAGTTCACCGAGAAAAAAAAATACTTGAAAATTAATGCCCAGACGTACTCATTTTGAAATGAGGATGTGTTATTAAATTTTAACGTATGTCTTCATCGAATGTAAAACATTGTATATATTCAAAACCAAAAAAAAAAAAAAAATGAAAAAAAAACACAAAAAAAAAATTATTAAAAATAAACAAAAAAAAAAAATTTTTTTTTTTTTTTTTAAATACTGGCTACGTATTTTGAGAATTAGAGATCAAAAACAATTATAGTTTGCTTAATTACTTCGAACTATATTTCATATTTACTATGCTGTACGCGGAAGAGCACATATGTTAGATATGAAAATGAGTACATACTACGATTCAGTGTTCCTTTAAAATTCTTATCATTTTCAAACGAAAATTTTATTACTTTTTGAGTGGAAAATATTTTTTTATTAATATTTCTTTAAAATTAAAAATCATTCCTGGGCAAGTAGCAGGCCGATGCAAATGACTTTAAAAGACTTACAGATTGGATATATGGAACAGTTCATAATTAAGATATAAACATCCATTCTGCAAACGATTGCAAGTTCATTTAGTTTTTATACATAATGTCTTATGTTGTAGAGAAGTTTTGGAATATAGAATAATAAAAATCTTCAAACTGATTATGGTGTTTCATTTTACAAATTAGTTTTACTCATTTTGTAATTTCTGTTCAGTAAATTTTGATCTGAAAAAGTATTTTAAAATTTATAAGACATTACCCTCTTAATAAAATTAATAGCCTACAAAAATATTTATTTTGTTAACTTGCCTATTTCAAACCATGCAAGCTTTTTTGAAATTGAATATAAAAAAACTAAAATTATTTCAAATTGAAAAACACTATCTTTAATATTTGTCTATTAATAAGTCCTTAAAGACATTTAACTTATGTGTTCCCTTAACCATCCAACCTAACAATTTAGTGGTCGATATAGATTTTGTACAAAATAAGTTGAAAGAGTTGATGTCTGAAAAATATACTTGTTAAACTTTGAAAGTAAATGCTTTGTTTTTAGTATTACATAAGTTTAATAAGTTGGTAAAATTCCATATATGATTTACGATCAATTTAATGATACGGTGAATGTGATAAGTGTTTACCTTATTTTGGCGGATGATTTAAAAAAGGAAGTGTTATAAGTTTAATGGAATTTACTTGGATACCTAATAAATCATACTATTTGATTCCTTCAAATCAAAAATGAACTTAGCTTGAAGCAACATGTGCAAACAACAAAATATTTTGGTAGTGGATGGTACCGTAGAACATAATGCAAATCATAGCAAAATTGAAAAAGTTTATGAATGTCATGACGCATATCTAACTGCTGAAGTCACATAATTTAAAATTTTGCTTTTGAAAGTGAGTAACCAATAACACACCGTTAATTTCTCCATGAAATATATTTTTACTCCAAAAGCACTTATTTATAGACAAATATTAAAGGTATTTTTTTTCAATGTGGAATAATTTTAGTTTTATTTTAAATTAAATTTTAAAATGGCTTGTATGTCTTGAAATAGGCAAGTTTACAAAATAAATATTTTTGGGGGCAATTAATTTAACATAGAGAGTAATTTGTTATAAATTTTAAAATACTTTTTTTACATCAGAATTTATTGAACAGAAATTACAAAATGAGCAAAATAAATTTGTGAAATGAAACACGATAATCAATTTTAACACTTTTTATTATTCTATATTCCAAAATTTCTTTGCAATTTGAGACATTATGTATAAAAATTAAATGTACTTTCAATTTAACGCATAAGGAATATTTTGTCTTAATTATGAACTGATCCACATTGTTCAAATTAGATTTATTTTATTGTATAACTTTATTGCTGTTCCTATTGCCTCGGTTGATCCCTTTACTATTCTCCCCCATTCTGTCTGTAATTTTTCCGATTCTATGTTGCAATTGTTAATACTAATAGCTCCAAAAATGAATGTATGTAACATTGCACATGATCTTTCTTTAAATAATTCTGAATCCCTTTTTACTTCTACTATTCCACTATCTTCTCCTTTATCAACATCTTGCCAGCTAAAACATTAATATTAGGGAGATAATCAAATTAAAGCTCCTCGTTATTTTTCCTCTGTTAGAAAAGGGTGAACCGTCCAACATCAATATTCTGCAAAAATATCGTATTAATCGACTGTTGGTAAAATTATATACAGGAAATTATGGCTGTAAGCCTACCACCAAACAAAAAATGGAGTTAGCAAAAGACATTGTGAATACATTTCCAGTTTTGAAAGGATTAGACGGAGAAGGCTTTATAAGTAATTTCGATACTTTTCGATACTGGCGCAAATCTTGCAAAGCAGCTTTTAATGGCGACAGCACACAGTAAACACATATTCCGTTTGATGGGGGTTCTATCGTTTTTATCGACTTTATCTCTTGTGTCTGAGAAATGGAAAAGTACCGTAATTTTTTATGAAGTTATTATATTTCCTTAATAATATTTTTTCATGTTTGGGAGGAAAGGACTAAAAGATACTGGGTGGTAGCTACAAGCTGTACAAAATTCATTGAAATTCGTCTTTGACTGACTGGTCAAGTTTTCTATGCTTTAATACATTCAAAATATTTTAATTTTTAATTTTTTTAGTTAAAATTTTACTATTCAAAATTGTTTGCATTTACTCTTTTTCAATTTCGTCCTTAAAATGCACTATTTTTAGTTAATAATACCATTCACTGCTTCGCTATATTTAAATATGTTTTGTTTGGCTAGTTTTCAGCCAATTAGCATACACTTTGTATAGCTGTTAAGCATATAACCTGATATCTATGAGAAAAAGTTCAATTCTGAGTTTCATAATTAAGGTATAGTAAATTCTGTGCTAGTTTTGTACTAAAATTACTAAAGTTAGCACTATCTAGTGTATTCAGTAGACAATTAGGAATTACTTGCAATCTTCAACGATAATTCTTAAGATCTGTCTAAGCCATGTGTTTGAAAATAACACAATTTTGCTTCCAACAAAAGAATTTAGGTAATATGTAATTAAGCATTTTTAGCGATAGAGACTACTTTATGTAGATTCCAAGATGAATTTTATTACTTTTCTAATCCAGATTTTATAGACATAGATACAACAACCATTGCGTTATATATAGATTACGTTGAATTAGATATATATCGGCTGGTGTCACATACTGGTGTACATAAGTTAGGATTTGTCTATTTCACAATTATAGATCTACCCGTATCCCTGAAGTCATCTTCAGAATCTATTTTCTTAGCAAATGTTCATTATTCACTAGATGTTGAAAAATACGAGTGTAAAGCAATTTTTGAACCTCTTATTCAAGATATCAAACATTTTTTAGACCAAGGTATTAAATTTCAAGGAAATGCATTTGAAATTGATTGCACTTTGGCAAATATTAGGCGATAATTTAGGGTTAAATGAATTGCTAGAATTTTTCAATCTTTTTTCTGCCTTTTTTTGTAGTAAGTTTTGCCTTGTGCATAAACTTATAATGCAGAAGATGATCAAGATGATAACAGTTTATTGCACCATAAAGCTGGACATTATGCATATGTTAAGGATGTCATTGATGAAAATATAACAACTATAATGAGTGGTGTTAAAAGCGACTGCCCTATTAGTGAATTATGCTATTGGTACGTGAGTAATAGTTTAGTTGTTGATGTTATGCTTGATTTGTTAGAAGATTGGTGTGCAACTGAATCATATTTAATCTAGTATCAATATAATTTTTAAGATAAGTTTTTATTATTGTTCGTTTTAAGTGATCGAGTATCAAATATTAACTATGGAAAATACAATTCCCGTTGTAAATCTGTACAAATAAAATGAGAGAAACTGGCAAATCTTGATATTTCTTACGGACAAAATGCATTTCAAATTCGGTTATTGATGCAAATCTCGCCACGTTTAATTGGAGAAAAATGCCCTTCTATAATGATTTTTGGACACATATCTTTTAATGCAAACAATCATAGATACTCTGATTGCTCCAGTCATTTTTAGACAGAAACTTATGCATTTCCAGGAAACATTGCTTATTGCTGACTATCGTTAAATTTTTCTGATGCTGTTCCACGACAGGCATCTCACTCCATTTTGCGCTACATTATTCCAACATTATATGGCAACTTGGGCCTTCACTCCTGTTTTGGATATATATATATATATATATATATATATATATATATATATACAGAGAGAGAGAGAGAGTTTTGGGATCTAAGTATATATCCAAGTTTGTAATTCAAAGCAGCAAGAACTTCTATGTATAATAGATAGTTTTACAGACCAACCAAAAATTCTTACTGAAATGCCATCCTTCATAAGTTAGAAGAAAAAAATCCCAAGCTGTGAAGTGCTGTAAATATTTTATTTGTGCTGACAATTCCTTCAAATATATTTCAGGTACGATGTACTAATATGTGAGGCTAATTATTTACACCACATGCGTATTTTTGTATTTTAAAAGTATCATATTTTGATGCTATTTTTTGTGTTATTTTAAGTGCATATCCTTTGCGTTGTTCTAGATTTGAATTTAATTTTATTCTACTGTAGTATATCATAATCTGTGAATTTTCCACCTAGATATTTTCTAAACTGGTGTGAATCGTTTTAGTAATTTAGTATTGTATGATTATTTTTGTTTGCATATCCTATGCTTTAGAATTTAACTAATTCTAGTAATTTAAATCATGCCCTGTGATAGTGCGAGTTTCGTTTGAGTATATTTTTTCTTATTTAGTTACATAATCGTACAATATTGCGTATGTTACATATTATACCCTCCTGTGTGTGCTAAGAATGACTAGCTATTGTGAAATATTATGTATATAAGTGTTAAATCGCATTTAACGAGACATAATTTTTTTATGTCTGGCTTTGAACTGTTTGGTTGAGCTGTAAAATATTTTGTTTTTGAATCTCATTCACGTAGTTATAATTTTTGTTCTGTTGATGAAAACTTGCTATTTTTTTTAAAGCGGAAGTATTTTCCAGCAATTTATCAAAGTATTTTTATTTCTGTATTGGTGTTTTGTTATTGATAACTAAGAATATACAATCAATAGAAAAAAAATTATATTTAGTGATCACCAATTTTGGATTCTAAAATTTTTACATTATTTACTATAGACAAACTAAGTTAAATTTATTTTATTTTATTTGTGGAGCTTTATCAAAATATTTGAGTGTAAAACCTATTTTACCTAAACTTGGCTTATTTAGCAAAAAGTCGAAAAGCAGACTTGAGGTACATAGCAGAAGAATTAGGTGAAAGAGTAACAGATTTGTGTGATTTTTAAATTATACACCTAAAAATTCTTATTTTAAATAGCACATATTACGAAGAAGAATTGGTCCAAGAGATGCTGAACACAAGAATTGAAGAAAGAATAGGAGCTAGCACATCGTGTGTCAATGAAAACTACGATACAATTAAAAGACACAATTCAAAAACTTTTGAAATAAGAAGACTTTTACCTAAATTTAGGGCTAAGGAAGATGACAGAAATCTCTTTTTGGTTTCATTTGAAAGAAACTCCAGAATGAATAAAATTAATCTTAAAGCTGGGCTCCTCAATTAATCAGTGTTCTACCACCTGATATTGTAAATATCGCTCAGAGAGAACCAGAAGAAAATACAGCGGATCACTACCATTTAAAGACTTGGCTACTAAAAAGATTTAAATTAAACCCTGAAAAATTTCCTCAGCTTTTTGTTAAACACCAGAAAAATTCCGAGAGCACATGACATGATTTCTATTACGAACATCAGACTTATTTTGAAAGAGGGGTCGCAGGATTAAATATTACTAAATTTCAGCAATTAAAATATTTAATGATAATAGATCAATAATAGCAGTTCTAAATAGCCTACTAAATAATCCTCCAAACCCATAAACGTTTTGCAAAGTGGTTATTTGATAATAACGGATGCCGCTTCCCGACTGAAGCATATAAAAGTCTTCAAAAGATTTCTGATAACAATTATATGGAACAAACATTATGAGAGGTGTTTCCGTCTAAAGTGAATCTTCATGTACGATTGCTCGAGTTCAAATGGCATAAGTTCACCTGTGTAAAATCGTATAACGATTTCTAAAGTGTCAATTCTGCTAACATGTTGTGTAACATGCTTTTGTTCTGTTTTCGGCTAACATGTATGTAATGTGGTCGATCATATTTCGCACGTACTATTTCGCCGTCACGTCCTGTCTCATTCACGATGCGTAGTAATGGAGCTAACACGTCATTGAAGAGTTGCGGTTGAACAATATCAGAATACAGTAAAAGAACTCTGTTAGTAGCACATGGGTCTGCACCGAAAGGGTTATCTATCTTATCGTATTTTGTTGGGTTTTAATCTCCATGGATTTCAAAATATTAGGCACCGTTTCGTAAATTCCTGGTCGAATTTTTCTTGCTAATATCTGTCAGTCCCCCAGATCAAAAGCAAGCACATTATTATTGTTATTACCATTATACCAAATATAGGGATAAGAAAATTCAACTAGGCCTTCTTCCCATTCTCCCTTCAATTTAATAGGGTTCTGCAATCTCTTTAAAAGTGCGATATATTTGTTCACACACACACACACACAAATAGATGGACAGCTTGTTTTTAAAACACACAAAATTTTATTTTCCATATGTATTTTTAAATTTATTTCTCAACACATTCACATCAATGCAAATTCTTCATTCGCTCGCAACACAACGAACACTGACTGGTTTTACATTTCACCGCAAGAGGGCTATTCACGATGAATGTCTGGTGGGAATATTTTGTTTTCCAGAATATATTTCATGGAACTATCAGATGGTAGTGTTACGTAGAAATACATTTTCTTAAAATGAGTGATGAAAGAGATATACATGCTTTTATGAAGTAAATAAATCTGAGGATAGTATCCACTTATCAAATTTAGATAGATAACTCTTACATTTTACTGTATATTCCATTTGACCTTTTTTTAACACATTTCTGGAACACTTTTTAGAAGGGAAAAGTCGCTTTCTGGCGAACCTTTCGAAGTTCTTGAGGGTAAAACTTTCCTTGAATAGGCTTTTACAACAGGTCCTTATTCCTACAAAAGGTTGGATGTTTCGTCAAGCACTCTGTCGCTACAAATAATTCTTCGGTACAATTTGTTTCGTGACCTTTTCTAAGAGCAATTTATGTTTCGAAACTGGTATGATGTCTTCTACTTGTAAATCATAGGCTTTTCTTTTCACGCATTCCATATCACCGTTTTATGTAAGTCATACATCATTCTCATTATCCGGAATCTCCTCAGTAAGAGCTCTTTTAATACTCGAATGGTAAATATGATTATAACTATGCAATAAATCATTCAAAATGTGTATATTGTCATAAGTAAGATTCTGTGTGAAACATCCACATTTTTGCTATGAGGGTAGGTTAAACCATTTAATAACTGAAACTTTGGTGTTATTGTGCGTTGTAAAAATTCTAACATCTTCTTGTTTTAAAATTTTTTCAATTTTTTTTTTTTTTTTTGTAAATTCTGTTTCAGCATCTGTCTGCAAGAACTAGGGTTTTCTCTTTGAAAATGTAGTTTTAAAAGTTTTGACAATTTGTTTACCACTCTTGGTTTTGAAAAGGATGGCCCAGGCATATTTTGATAAAATTTTTATGGAAGTCAAAATGTATAGAACACCCTGATTGTGTTTTTGAAAACTGCTCTTAAGGCACTAAATATGCGTGCCATTATTGATTAATCGAATATACGAGGACACGATTCGTCGGAAATTTTTTTCGGATTGGTTTGTGAACTGTATGTGAGTTTAACCCCTCAAGCTAATCCTTAATGTGCTATTTGGATAGTTTACCTTTGATAGCACGATATAACGCTTATGCACCACTAAAACTGGCCCACTCGCTTGGATTTCTTATATGCTCCGTAGAAAGTATTATTTGAATGTTTTATTTCACATCGAAAAGGTTAAGTTCCCAGTTTTGTTTAAATTCAAAACAAAATCCATCGAAGACTTCTCGCTTTCAGTAAAAATGAAGATAATAATTATAATAATGCATAAACTTGCATATAAACACACATAATGTACAACTTTCTCTGTCGATGCCATTATGAAAAATGAATAAATCGTAAGCAATACCATCATTTATATTCTAAAATCTCAAAGATCGACTGTATTTCTACTGTATAGTGTCTAAAGGAGTATAATCTGCAATCCAGTGGAAATACTTTTTACACGGAATCGATTCCCAGATTATCAAAATATTAAGACAGAAATTATTATAATGTTTAATACCTTTCTTTGACAATTTTATTAAGTGTTTATTTATTAATTCAAAACTTATATTTTATATTACAATTCATGAACTAAAAAGTAAAAGCTGTACAGCATTTTAAAATTTATAAAACTTATATTAATTATTCCTTTGGAAATTTATTGAAAGAGTCTTATCTTTTTTTCCACACTTTGTGACGCCCGCCCGACCCGGGCGTCATCTTGTGCCATCACTAGATTCTATTATTAAACACTACGACACAAATAATTACAGAATCACCAAAACAATCTTTAAACAATTTATTAACGTAAATTTACAATGGCAACAACTACCTATGCTCTCCCGGGTAAGCTTTCTAATACCTTAGTTCAACCCACCAGTACTAATCTAACAGACTCTTACCACTAATCCTTCCTCGACTGCAACTCAGACTCTGGATCAACTGTTGAAAACACTAGGAAATATCCTTCTAGCAGCAATCTTTACTCAAACCCTCTATTTCAATCTCTAATTCCTCCTTCCTCTTATCTATCACTTCGGCTTCACCTCTACTACAGCCTCTCTCTTTCAACCTCTCTACCCCTTCAGCCTCTCTTTCATATACTCTTGCTACTTTCAGTCGGAGTTTATATATTTCTTAACTCAATCACTTCACTTCATTTCTAACTGCTTTACATAATTTTACGTATCACGTTTCATTTTTGGTTGGGCAAAGGTTGTTTAGCCAAAGCAATCAATTTCAATTACAAGTCCCCAAGGTTAGTGAAGAGAAGCCGCGAATAGCCCAATGTCACAACTTAAAGGGGGCATTACCTATCTAAACAGATAAGTAAGTTCTTCAAATATGTATAGGAGATCGTACCCTTTCCCCCACCATTTTATCTGTGGCGGACACCATCCACCGCAGTCTTATATCTACCACATAACACTATCTTCACCACCACCTCCATTGCGTTGAATTGTCTCTATTATAATACCCTTGTATCTGTTTTATGTAGCTTAATTGAAACTAATTTTAACATGGAACTTGAAAAGTACTATTTTGGTGAATTTCAAGCGAAACTTCTTGGATATGTTGTAGGTATTAGCAGCCCTTCACCTGACTCAGAAGAAGTACTAGTTAATAAAAATCTTTACCCAAAACTAAAAGAGATGTAAGAAGTCTCTTAGGTCTTCTGTCATACCACCTATTCTATGAGCCAAAATTAGATGAAATAGCGTTTCCTTTGCTAAGATTTACACGAAACAAAGCTCCTGGTTACATTATTTGGATTAAGAAGCTTCTTTTGAAAAACTTAAGAAAGCTATTGATGAAGCTCTCGACTTCCTTGCACCAAATCTCCATTTACTATCTTAACAAACGTTTCTACATTTGCCGTAATTGCCTACCTTGCTTAAGTTGGCGTAAACGGAATTGAGAAGCTTGTTGTTTTCGCAAATAAAACTTATCGGAGTCCAAATAAAATTATGATGCTACAGAAAAAGAATCTTACGCCTTTATCTTTGCTCTGAGACAATTTGAAACTTATATATACGGATTTCATGTTCAAATAATTAGTGACCACAATACCTTCAGGATCTCGAATCAATATTTAACCTAAAGTGCTCGTCTAATTTTGAAATGATTTTACGTCAGTGTCAGTTATCGTCTATGTAAGACTTACTTGAATTCTAATGCACGAATCGACTACCAGTAACTCTTTGGACAGATACCTGGACTATCGAACTCTTTTCCCAAATATTATTTTAATAAAAGAGACTAAGTATTTCTTAATATCTTATTTTCCAGTTTATTGTTTGAATTTAATTACCATAAAGTTTTCTTAATTTAATAGCTGCAGTTTCTGTAAATTCTTCTGTACATATAAAGTATTATTTTTTTTTACCATTTTTACTTCCTCTTGAAATGGAAGATGGGAGGCACAGGATCCCTCTAGCTGTAAAGAGCTCATTAGTACCTGATTAATTTGGCAACGAAACCTCTAAAAGCGTAAAACTCACCAATGAGTTTTAAGCTCGTAGAAGGAATGTAAAGTGCATTTTATGCTTTATTTCTGTTTGTAAAATGTCGTCCGAGAATAAAAAAAAGTATGAAGAAATTAAGGGTCGTTGATTCCATGTCATCTAAAAAGAATTCACGATCATAAATTTCTGAGCTTGTTTGTTTCAAACCACGGTAAGAAAAATTTTAATTAATTAATTTAGGAATTAATTAAGGAAAATCCATATATTGCTGATACTACTACTTCTTTCCCAAACAACCATGTCTATTGTCCTTTGATAGAATCACAGATACTAAGACGTCAAAATAAAGTGATTACTGTGTGTATTATTATTCCTCATCAATTAATCCTAGTACAACAGTATTTTCTCGCTACATATAGAGGTTAAATTCAAGAGACTCTAACTTTTGAAATACATTTTAAATTTTCAGATTATTTATTGAAATTTTTAAAAACATTTACCTAAAGATTCCTAACCTAAAGATTAAAATTACCTAAAGACTCTTACATTTGGTTCCATGTGATATATTTAATCCCTAATCTATCTTCCTTGGAGAATTGAACAATGAAAAATCTCTTTCATATACTTTTTGAACCAGATTATCACACCCGATTATCTACCACCATGGCACTAATTTCAATTTAATAAGTAATAAGCTTATCGAAGCATTACACACACACACACATATATATATATATATACATGTAGACTGTGGGGTGATGAGATTATACATCCCGAATCTACAATGATTTGCTCTTGGTTGTCTAGGGGGGGTAATTCCATTACCGGATTACATGTGATTTTAGTAGAAATTCAATGATGAGGCTTAACTTGTACTTCGTTTATTTGAAGGGATGATGAACAGTGAAAAGTATTTACACTATGAGATTACGAATTGACCAGTTCTTCGGAGCAAACTTGATGGCTGTCTCATTTAACCCTTACCGGCAAAGGGTGCTGGAATTCGCTCAGGCATTCGGAGTTTACTTCCGAAGCGGGTTATGTGAAGGAGAAGAGAAGTGGAATGTGGGGGAAAAAGAGAGCGAGAATGAGTAGTCACTCAGTTTTGTTCTGTAATAGGTAGCGCTGCATGAGTTATCACATGACGCTGATTCGTTGTGCCATCTATCGAGTATCATAGTAATTGGTTTTACAATACTTTGGAAAATAAAATTAATTGTTTAATAATTAGCTGGAAAATCCTACAGAGTTCGATCCCTCCAAACAGAGCAGGTTCCCAGCTATACTGGAATTTTTAAAACTTCACTAATTATATTTTATACTTTTCAAAGTAACTTATAACACAAAAATAGTAAAAAATGAATTTCAAAACTTTTCAATATTCTACATGGAGAAAAATATTTAAACAATTTTTTTAACACTTCATCATATAGGAATGATAAAAATTCTGATATAAAGCAGCATAAAATATGAATAAGCCTATATAGGAAATGTAAATAACGCAAGATAATATCTTGTACATAAAAAGAAATAATATATCATGAAATAAATCAAACGAACTTCTTAAAATAATATCTATCCACATTTGATACTTAAATGGTGTTGATAGAAAAATGTTTTATCATATTTGTAATTTGTATAACCACATCTGCGGTTTTTTGATAAAAATCGTTTGCGTGATAAAATTCGTTCCAAGTGTGGCTATAAACTTTTCGATGCTTGGTAAATAACCGGCGAGACTTTTCTGGCGTTAAATTAAATCTTTTTAGCATAAGTTATTTTACGTGGTCGTAGTTGTTTGCTATCTTCTCTGGTTCACGTGCGATGATGTGAGAAATTTCGGAGGATAAGAGTCTTAAAAGATATGAAACCCAATGTTCTTTTGAAATTGTTAATCATTGCACTTGACGTTCGAATAAGACTAAATATAAGCTACTATCTTCTTTAACTTCATATTTATGGAGAAATTTGGATATTTCATTATCTAATAATTTCGAATTGTCGGTTTCGATAACCGTTGTGTATAATTTGAGTTGATTTTCTAATTTTGATCGCTCTAGCTCAATTTCATGTTAATCTTGACGCCGTTTCTCTTCTATAGCAAAAATTTCTAGACGCAACTTTTCTTCAAATTCTTGTTTTCGTTGTGTTTCGGCACTTGCTTCAAGGCGCATCTTTTCTACGTCACGTGCGATGATGTTGTTTTCGTTGTGCTTCGGTAAGTATTTCAATGCGCAACTTTTTTTCCATTTCTTCTTTAGTTTTTAGCTGTTCTATTATCTCGTAAACAAATTTTTAACGAATTCCTCATCATATTCAGTATCTTTAGTGATTAATTCCCTTAGTTTCTTAACTGTCATTGAAGAATCGGGCTTTAGATCTAATTCTTTCGCTAGGATAAATATATCTTCCCGACGTCCTTCAGCGAGGTAAAACATTTTGAAATTAATATAAGAATAGTTTAATTGAATCAATTAATTTCAAAATTCATACTCTAATCGTTTTTACATAATAACGCAAAGAGTGATTTTAAAAAGAAACACGCTTATTATGGTGCATCTCGTTTAATTAATTTGCTTAAATAAATATATATGTATCAAAAATATATATTAAACACAATAATTAAATGTAAGGGTATTTGAAATAAATTGTGAAAATGATATAAATATTATTGCAATATAATTTGTTAAAAGGCAACTTTTTTTTTTTTTTTTTTAAAAAAGAATTATTTATAATATCAATCTGAAATCCCTTTGTAAAAAATTTCCACAGAACTAAAACTAAACATTGTGAAAGAATATAAAGTAATTCAATTAGAACCAAAAAATATTCAGACATACAGTGAAATAATCATAGAATAAAAAAGGAAATCATCCACTTTCAGAATACACTTTAACTTCTCTGTACAAGGAAGTATAATTACTTATCCATTTATTCATTTCTCGCGTGAGAATGCTCATTGATTTGAGATACCAATGCACATCAATTCACATACACAATAATAAAAAAAAAGACACTCCTAGATTTTGAATTTAAGTATGACAATTTGAATATATATATATATATATATATATATAATATATATATAATATCTTCAGAAATTTCTTCTTATAATTAAAAAAAGATATTACATGATAGCACTTCATTGGAATTAGACGATTGCCCGAAAAATAAATATGTTTTACAGTACCTGGAATCTTGCGGTGAAACGTTCACACACTTCATACACACTGGATTTTTTAGCACTCTTTCAGGAATCGACGTCCGGTCTAAAGAACATAGACTAAACACCATTTAGAATATCACTAGCACAAATAAATATTTGATGCGAAGAAGCATTTGATGATTATGTCGTCGAAGAAAAATGCAGGTTCTACTTGCAGGTGGGACACACTAGTCGTCGCAGAAAACTATTTGTGGAAATAGGTGAAGCACACATTTTCTTTGTAGTGATCCGTGGTCGCTGGACACTGGCTATTCTTGCTGTAGAGGCGGATCTGTCGTCGCTGATAAATTTTGTACACATCTTGGTATCTGAAGTCGAATGTTCATAAATTTTGCACACATCCTGGCATCTTGGGTTAAACGCTTAATTTTGCACAGATCCTGGCATTTCAAATTGAACGTTCATAACGTTTGCACATATCCCGGGCCGAACGCCCATAAATTTTGTAGACTGTTGGGTGATGAGATTATACATTCCAAATTTACAATGGTTTGCTCTTGGTTGTCTAGGAGGGTAATTTCATTACCGGATTACATATAATTTTAGTAGAAATACAAAGATGAGGCTCAAATTATTGTACATCGTTTATTTCAAGAGATGATGAACAGTGAAAAGTATTTACACTATGAAATGATGAACTGACCTGTTCATAGGAGCAAAATAAATGGCTGTCTCATTTAACACTTACCACGAAAGGCGCTGGTACGCGCTCTGGCATTCGGAGTTTACTTCCAACGCGGGTAATGTGATGGAGAAGAGAAGCGGAATGTGGGAGAAAAAGAGAGTTAGAACGAAGTGTCACTCAGTTTTGTTCTGGAATAGGTTACGATGCATGAGTTATCACATGACGCTGATTCGTGGTGACATCTATCGAGTATCAGAGGAACTGGTTTAACAATACATTGGAAAATAAAATTAATTCTTTAATAATTAGCTGAAAAATGCTACACACACACACAACACACATATATAACACATTAATCAATAACTCCCGAGACTAACCCAGAGATGGCGCTCGTAGTAAACCAGTAACCAGGTCTTTCTAGAGTACTAACCTTTGCTTGAAACGTGTCAAAATTTTAAGTCCATCGGACCAGAAACAGCTGAGTTATCGAGGTTGGAGTAAAGTCGTTTTGTAGTTTGTTTAAAAAATGGAAAAAACCGAGTTTCGTGTTCTGATAAAACATTGTTTTTTAATGGGTAAAAACACCGTGCAAGCGAAACAATGGATTGAAAAATGTTACCCGGACTCTTGTCCATCAAAAGCAACGGTTTGTCGGTGGTTTGCCGAGTTTAAACTTATTCAAAATACTTACTTAATAATGTTCGTACTTATACAAAATATCTTCCTTCAATAAAAAAATCGGAAATTTCTCCATTTCGTACCATGGACTTAATGGATTTTATGGGGTCGTCATTATCCTGCACCGCAGCTATTCGGTTTGCGAGAGTATTTTGGGACCTAGTTGTAAAGAGAACTGAATGTCGGCTCGATGCATCAACATGTTGCACCTGGTTACCGGATCTATGTACAACTTCGGAATCGTAATCCCGGAGTTGTAGTGCCCATCTAGTTATCTTAGCTGAAATGTCTTTTTTCGTCAATGTCATTTTAAAGGCATTGCAATCTGTAACAATTTTAAAATGTTTCCCTAAAATGTAGACGCGGAATTTTTTTACCGCTTCTATCACCGCCATAACTTCCAACTCGTAACTGGAGTAACGTCTTTCGGTGTCGTTAGTTTTACGGCTCATGTAACAAACAGGATGTAATTTAGAGTCTGTGGCAGATATTTGTAATAAAACAGCGGCTAGCCCATCTGCACTCGCGTCTGTATGTATTTCAGTTTCACTGTAGAGATTATAAATTGTTAACACCGGTTCTCGGCTTAAAAGTGCTTTTAAGTGATTGAAACAATTACTCCCTCGATCATCAAATTTGAAAGACTGATTGCTTTTTAGGAGATCACTAAGAAGTCTTGCTATTGATGAATAGTGTGGTATGAATTTTCGAAAATAGCCACAAAGACCCAAGAACCTCTAAACATCTTTGGTGCATTGAGGTTCTGGAAAGTTGACAACTGCTTTGGTTTTGATAGGGGAAGGGTATAATTTACCATTTTAATATGATGCCCTAGGAAATAAATTTCACGTTTGAGAAATTGACATTTCTTAAATTTAAGGCCGTATTCTGAAGCCACTTTAAGCACACGTTTTATTTTATGTAAAACTTCGTCTTCGTCTTTTCCCGATATGAGCAGGTCGTCCATATACATGATTAAGGTATTATTCTTTATTAAATCTTTAAAAACTGCATAAATACACCGTTGAAATACACTAGAACTCGTGGGAAAGACCGAAAGGTACTTTTAAGAATTCGTAAACAGAATTATGTGTCACAAAAGCAGTGTATTTAGTACTATCAGGATGTACATCACAATGAAAAAAAGCATTTTCGAGATCAAGAGTAATAAATACGTTCGAATCTGTCAATTTATCAAGAATATCATCCATCAAAGCTATAGTAAAAGAGTCTTTAATGATTTTTCTATTTAAACGTCAGTAATCGATACATAGTCTGTAATCGCAATTCTTTTTTTTCACTAAACTATGGGAGAAGAAAACGGACTATTTATACTTTCTTTAATGATTCCTGCATCTAACCTAGTCTTTAATTTTGAATCTATAAATGTTTTTTCGTTTGCTGCTAATCGTCTGGGTTTTGAGTGAATGGGTGATTCATCGGTGATAACTATTTTCATCATAACTTCAGTGATTTTTCTTTTCTGCGGTGTATAAATATTAACACTTGTTTGAGATTGTGTTTTATTTCCTGATCGCTGATGCGGCTCAAATCCACTTCATCTAAATTTATTGCCTTCGCTAGATGAAAAAAATATTCGATTCCTTCAGCATCTGCTGTTTTGCCGCTCGTATGGACTGCGTTTGGGTTTATAGTTACAACTGGCTGTACGTTGACCTCATTTTTTGCGTTCGCCTCGGAAGCAACACAAGGCACCAGTCGGAATATCGACATAATGTGTTTTATATTATTAGGCGAGGTTTTGTGGGTAGGAACACGATTGAAATTAATTGTTGCATAACTAGCATGAAAAGTATTTCTTTTCCCCGCAATTTCGATTCCATTTTCATTTATAGTAATATTTAATTTGTTAATTACATCAAGGCCAATAATAATGTCACAACATAATTTTTGAATCACATAAATTTCTGTTGCTATACAGCATTTATCAAATTTAATCTCAGAATATAAGAAACCCAATGGATAAAGACATTCTCCATTTATTCCAGCTAAAGATTCATTGTTATATGATAGTTTTGGGGATCCAATCTTTATATAACTTTCATAATTTATCATTGATAATTCGGAGCCAGTATCAAATAAAACATTGATTTTAAAACCTTGAATTTCAACAAATGTTTCTAATTTTTTAGTAAAGGTATTACTTCTAGTGACCAAAGTTTGATTTACCTCTTTTTGGTCAAAAATTTTAGCGATATGCCCAAATTTAAGACATTTGAAACATTTCAACCCGTCTTTCTTATTTTTACACTCAGCAGATTTATGACCCCATAAGTTACAATTGAAACACTTTATGTTTGAATTATTTTCATTTTTATAACCACAATACTTATTTTTTGGCTTAAAATCATTATTCGGAGCACGAACAATCGACGGCATTTTTCTGTATTCTTTAAGAAATGATTTTTTGTTCTGTACATTATCGTGAACGCTTCTGATTGCTTCTCTTCTGAAATTACGTCGCACAATTTCATAATCATTTAATTTTTGTACTAAGACGTCGATACTTGTTATTTTAGGTAATTCATCTATAAGATGATCGCGTACGTCTGGAGGTATTTTTTGCTTTAACTGGTCTGAAATGAAAAGTTGTTTTAATTCTTCAAAAGTTTGAATATTTAGGCCGGTTATCCATTTATCAAAATAATTTTGGAGTTCAAATGCAAAATCACACCAAGAGGCAGATTATTCTCTTTTGTGAGTAAAATATTTTCATCTGAATTGTTCAGGACTCAATTTAAATCGTTACAATAACAATTTCTTAACATGAGTGTAGTCGTTGGCTATCGTAGCACGCGAACTCAGGTTCGCGTGCTACGATATTTACTATGTCCAAAGGAAGTAAAGGTAATAAATGTGTTACCCAATCGTTTTGAGGAATATCAATTCGGATTATCTGTCGCTCAAATAATGAAAGGTAAACACTTATATCGCTTTCAACATCATAACGCGGCATGAACTTCATGAGATTTAGTTTAGGTGCAGTTAAAGGAACATTTCCGTCTGAAAGTGTAGCTTTTGATTCTAATTCTAATTTTTTAAGTTCATATTCCCTTTTTTCATGTTCGTCCCTCCTTTGTTCCTCCTCCTTCCGTTCATAAGTAATAACTTCTAAACAGTCTTTTGTAAAATCATCGTCATAATTTTTTTCATTTGTAATTAACTTAAGTAAGTCGGAAACTTTAGCATTAGGCTCTACAGTTAGTCCTAATTTTTCTGCTAAAGTTATTAAGTCGACCTTTCGTGCTCTCGAAAGGAATGACATTTTGCAACAAAGGAAAGTAAAATAGAATTTTTGTACTCACAGAAATTCTTCGTCCAGAAATCATTTCGTCGCGAAACTAAACACTGAAGTTCAATTTGCTTAAGTTGGGCCGAGCCCCACTTGTGGTGTGTGTAAAGATTCAAAGAGATAACTACTTATTACACACACACAGTTTATTTGCTGACGTAGGACAGAACATAAAAACACAAAACAAATTGATTAAACTCGCGTAATCACAGATTAAATGTCCAGCACAATATAACGTCCAGCGCAATTTCCTGAAGTGTCTTGTTCAGCGTCTCGCTCTTTCTCCATTTACAACTCATCTCACTATTCCGAATCTCTTTCGAAGAGCTAGGCGGCTCTCTGGAAGAATCATGGCTGTCTTTCGGGATGGTAGATCAGCAGGTTTTAGATCCCCCCCATATATATATACATGCCGAACTGTATTTCAAATATAAAAGAGAAAAATTCCTTTAAACCAAAGAAAAAAAATAAACATCAAAACAATCCATATTCACTTATGCGCAATTAAAAAACATTTTAACCAAAAAATTTAAATTTTACCTAAAAAAAGCTTTTTCATGTTTGAATACAAACCTTTCAATATGATTTCATAATGCTAAGTTTTTTAACCACAAAATCTATTTATTGATTCATTGATTGAATATACAATATAAAAGGAATTTACTAAAGTTTACTTATTCCATCAAATTTATAAAAAAAACCTATATATATGTAAAATGTATGTACATATTAAAAATTTGTAGTGAAAAAAAAAATATTAAAAATAGTAGATTTATGTAGCATTTAAAAATCGCGCAAACAAACGTTTCCAAAATTCTTTTGTTGAAGTTGGAAATTAAAAATGTTTTATTAAAAATGAAAAAAAAAAAATAAGTATAATCACAAAAATTTACTTAAGTATAGCTACATCGAGCGTAGAGTATGATTTTATGAAGAAAGAATATGATTATAGAATATGTTTATGTGACTTCATTTATAAACTCTAAAATTTGCAGAGTACTTATAAGCATAAGAGTTACTAAACATAAGAATAACTGCAAAATAATTAAATTATTTATTTTTTTTAGAAAAAATTAATTTTATTATTTATACATCACGCAATTTTTAAGCAAATATTGTAAAAAACTCATAATGTATGAGTGTTTATGGCGAAAAAATTGCGTTCATTGAATAGAAAATTTCCTTTCATAAAATGCAATCTATAACCACCATAGATAAGGATAATTTTAAGGAAAGTGTACCAGAGAATCCACATTTGAAACTACATTTTAAGAAAAATCTAAATACAAATATTTCTTCTGTGGTATGGTAAATGTGTCTGCAGTTTTAAGATTCAATTTTTGAAAAGGATCTGCGAAAGTTGTTCATTAAGTCATTAGAAACAAAATGTTTTAGATAGGATTTTTTTCACTTATCAGCAAAATGTCCTTTTAGCTCTGTCTACTTTTCAACGTTTCTCCAACTTCTTAAGTTTTCTGAAAAGTACGATTACGGGTAGTCCTCAAAATAAGCATTCGTTTGTGCTATAACCTCTTCGTTCGACGTGAACCTTTATCGGACGAGCCATGTTTTTAAGTCTTAAAAATTTTAAAAGGAAGTCACCGGGAAGAATATCCAGTGAATACGGTGGATGTTAAAATAATATGAATTTTAATTCCATGATTTTTGGCAATCCAATTTGCACAATTTGTCTTACATTGTCCTGATGGAACCAGATTTTTGCTTTCTCAAATGTGGGTGTTTTTCCCCCCTAGATTTCTTCCCTCAACCGGTGCAATAGCAACGTATAATATTCTCCAATTATTGTTTTTCGTATTTCCGAGTAATCGGTGTAGATGATTCTGCGTACATCCCACAAACCGTAAACATCATTTTGTCAGCCGATTTCACCGCCTTTGCCTTCTTCGGAGACCATTCGCGATCAAACACCTACTATTTTTACTGTTACTTTGTCTCTGGAGTATATTAACATACCCACATTTCGTCCACGATTTTGTATCGATGCAGAAAGCGGTGAAAAAGAGCCCAAATTGTCTAATAGTCAACCCCCCGATTGCGTTTATTTCCCCACAGAGAGTAGACGTGGCAACCATTTTGCCAAGAATTTTTCCACAGCCAGATTTTCGTGCAAAACTAAAACTATGTACCTAGCGATATGCCAGTTGTTTTAACTCTTTCACGCACATTATTTATCACTCTAAGTCATATAGAAGATTTTGTCAATCATTCCGAAAGTAGTCTCACTTCCACAAGACATCTCAAACGACGTTCATCTTTTGAGGAAGTACGGCTACGTTTAAACTCCTTTACCCAATTGTTAACAGTTTCAAACATAGATAGATTTGTCATGAGCTTCATCAAACTCAGCTTTGATCTCTTTCATTGTTAAACCTTTTAAATATATGAATTTAACCACCGCTCGAAAAAATCCCTTTTATTCCATTTTTCTAAACACAAGTTTCTTGCTTTAATCGACAATAAAAATGAAACCATGAGATGGAAATAACTTAGACTAAGCTGTCCAGAGAATTTTGATGCTTACTAAAAACAAATAATTTTCAATGTTTGCATACTCTAGGACATATTGACTACCCTCATAATAAATAAATTCGAGAAAAAATGCCTTGTTAGATACTTCATTTCTCAAAATGATTAACAAAAATTATTAGGTAAAGGATACAACACGTTGGACAAAATTATTTTTTTTATCATGAAAACGGGTTGCATATATAAAACAGTTTACTTCATTACTCCTGCGTGCAAATAATGGAAAATATAACTAATCTGTAATAAAAAAAAGTAATATACATCAATAGACTTTACATCTTCTGTTGGACTGATAGATAAGTTTAAATTTTCGAATCTTAAGTTAAGAATACTTTTAGATTTTAGTTATTATAATAATCAATCGAACTGAAATATTGTTAGAAAACAGAAAGATATCAGCTTTTACAAAACCACTTTGCAAAATCAGAATGAGTTTTATTCTCATATAAAATTACAAGTTTTTTATGTGTACTAACTTCACTAGTTGTATAGTAATATTTTTTATGTTTAAATGTAATTGGTAACACAATACATCTTTAATTTATGATCTCTAAGATATGTGACCTCCTTGCACACTAACACACTCTCTATGTTTCCTTTCTACTATTATGTTTCTATATTATGTTTCCTTTCTACTAAATTGCTTAGGAGATCTAGAGAGGGTTGGGTCACTCTCCGATTCTTATCTCAAGACGTTTTTGAGCTCCTTCACAGTTCGTGGTGTATCAGACCTTTATGAAAACGACTACCAAGAATCCGCTAAGCATTTTCAAAGGAATTTAAAGCTCCCATTAAGGTATTCCGAAAGTAACAATTGGCGAAATCTCTCTCTACCGGGAGAGAGGGATGCGTGGTACTTGAGCATAAATGCTGAAACGATACTGGTCATACGGAACAAACGTAAATACTCCCCTTGTAAAAGAGAAATTACATTCTTTCTTTTCCTTAATTTTCATTACTTCCCTTGATTTCAGTCTGGGAATTTCCTTCATGCTTTTAATTTTTTTTCTACTTTGCTCTAACTTCCCCCCGTTTTCCTATATTTATGTTTTGACAGCTATCATGAAGTTTGAAAATGACGCCATAGTATAATAAACACTCCCTTCTAAGCATTCAAGCTAAGAGGAGGCAGTACTGTGAATGTTTCCCTCCCGCAATTGTGGCTCGTTTCTTCTCCTCATATTTTCATTCTTTGTCTCGTGTATTTTTAAATAATAAAAATTATATAAAAAGCGAAGGATTGCTTCTTTTTTATAAATCGTATTTTAAGTAATTTTTAAACGTCCTTTAAAATCACTAGATCTATCACCAACATATGCAAACTGCCAATAAATTCATGTTTACCAACACCTTATATATATCATATCTGTCACTTCTATAATTCCCCGTTCTGCCAAAAGTGTTTTTAAGTACCAAATGTGGAAACTTCAAAACCCTACATATTTTAATCGATTTAAAGGTCCTCCAGTGGAAAGTGTGCCCTGAAGGATTCATAGTCAAGTTCGAAGCTAAATTTGTCCAAGTGCATCTGTTAATAGGAACTCCTTTACAAAACCAATTCTTTTAAATTAAAACTGTACAACATTATTGTGCACATGGAGATATTAGCAATATGATTCTATGTTACGTTCTATAGGTGGTAGCCAATGACAATGAAATTAATATATACCCCGATAGTTTGCTCTCAAATTTATTATTCAAATATATGACAATAAGTCTAGTTTTCTTAATTCAATCACAAGTAAATTTCCTATTCATTGCGCGTTTCACAATATTTTCCAAATTGAGACTCATATTAATAACGTAACTACTGTACTTTGTTAAGAAATATGGATTTGTTTAATCAAGTCCTGAGAAATGCATTTCTCTAATAACAATTACTAGAGAGAGAGATTTGAATTATTTTTTACTTCTACAGGTACAACTCATACTCTGTCCACTTTTATACTACCTTTAATATTTGCTAATATTTAATAAAAAAAGTAATAGTTTAGCTTTACGATACACTAATTTAAGATCCCGAAAAGATATTGTTACAACGTGTGAATATCTTCATGTTCCTTGTTTTATTCAGACTCCTTAATTTCATTAACTAACTGTAACAATTTTGTGATCAGATTAAAATTGTATTATTCAATTCTTCTTTCTATATCCTTTTCTGTGGTTTAGTGTCACAAAATAAATTTATTTTCTTTTACATTCTCAGTAATATAAGAGACTTCATATTAAATTCTTCATCTTAATATTTTACTGTTGGAATCAAAGCTAACAGAAACAATATATGAAAATTATAAATTGACATTTCAATGAAATGCAAACGGACATACATGGTAACAAATGCAAATCACATTTCTCTGATCCAGTTTGAAATAGTCATGGTCATTAAAAAATAGATAATTAGAACTTACGTAACAGACAAGGATGATTCTGACACAAGCATTTGAGTTAAAAATGGAAATTTTTTTTTTGTATTTTAAGCATTGTATTTGATTTTAAAAATGTTATGAATTACAATCCACAATCTATAAACATTTTCTAAATGCTATTTAAATTATGCTTGAATGTGCAATATATTCATGATTGCTGGTACCTTCAAGCTAGCCATAATATAAATATTGCTGAACTGTTATTGATTAAAAAATAATAGATTAAAAATGATGGCAAATGATTAGATAAAATAAAAGATGTGTTTTTCCTGTCATTCTACGAGTATGTAAATCGATGTTTTAACGTATCATACCTTATCATTTTAATTGTACCTAACAAACCGTCACTAAACTAACTGTACCATATTAATATAAAGGGAATAGTTTATTCTTTTGATTTATGTAGTATTAAATTATATGTATGCTCCATAATTTGTAACGGAAGACGGTTGGTGTTATTCGTGATTAAAATCATCGAACATTATATTTTATATTTTGCTCCCCTTATTAATTTACTCTTCTCCTAGGTTTGTTCCCAACTGTTTTGTTAGTGTTGGGTATCAGCTTTTCGCAATGAATAAAATGTTGCGAGTTAAGAAACAGATTTCAATTATAACGACGAGAAGCATTATAGAGCGCTTCTGGTTCTTAAAGCTTTATAATTAAAATGAAAAGGAATCTGGTACTTTAGCAGGCAGTTTCGTTTTTTCTGTTTTCTATCCAACAATAATGATCTCAAATGATTCCTCTCTTTTAGACCTTATTAATTTCACTTTATAAAACTTTTCAAATTACTTTTTGAAGTAAATCACTATGAGATATGTAGCAAATTATATTAGAAATTCAATTACATTAAATAACTTGGGAATAGAAATCTGTTATTTTATTTCTAATTCATTTCTAGACATCATAAATTATTTACAAACATTATAGTTAAAGCTTTAATACTCTGAAATTTACATTGATACATCTTAAATTTTATTTATTTTATTGTCTGTTACAGTACTTGACGATGCATGACAAGATTAACTGATTAAAAGTATACAAGGTGTGGCTACTAAATAGCGAGACTGAGGCTGAAAATTTTTTTATTTCAATTTCATAATATTTACTTAATATAATTTTCATTATACACTCCTATATTTTTACTAAGCTTCCTGCGAATCTTCCATTGCTCGAATCAATGCTGGAAGTCTTCTGTCAATTCCTTCAAGACGCATGTCGTTTTCTCTTTCACAGCTTGGTTGCGGTAGCCTAGTAGTACTGCTAGCGGACTCGCGGTTGAGTCATAGGTTTCGTCAAGTCGTAGGTTCGAGCCTTGATACCACTGAGGACTCGCCATGTAGCAGGAGCTGATGCACGTCAAATTTGTCGTGATTCAAAGTCTTCCCGTTGGTGTGGTGTGGAAGTTAGGAGAGGAGGTTAGCTCAGGTGTCCTCGTCACTTGACCGAGATTCTAAATTAAGAGTCCTCGTGTTGCTTCTAGTGCGATGTTAATGAAACCAATCCATTCCAACCTCTCTTTCACAGCATCAACGGGCTCAAATCATGTTCCTTTTAATGTATATTTCACATTAGGAACCAAATAGAAGTTGTAAGGTACATGATACGTTGAATAAAGTAGATGGTCGAGCACTGGGGTGCTGTACTTGGCTAGAAATCTCTTGACATACAAATTGGAATAGTTTGTCCTTCCAAATTTCGGATCATTTCTTGTTTTTTTTTTTTCTTTCAGCGAGTTCAGCAAGAACGTGAGGATAGTAATGATGATTAATAGTTTAACTTTCAGAAACCCAGTATATGTACATAATCTCATAAATATGGGGGAAAACAATCATTGCTTTGAATTTTGATTTATTCATTCGAGTTTTCTTTGAATCTTGGAGAAGACGGGCTCTTCCAGTGTATGGATTGGAGCTCCTTTTCAGGATCATATACGAAATCCCATGATTCGTCACACTTCGTTAACCGTTCCTATAAGTTTGGTTCATTTTCAATGGCATTTATACAGTGTCAGTACAAACATTTTTACAAGTATTTTTGTTTTTCAAACGTGAGAAATTTTGTCACAAATTTGGCACACACTTTTTTGCATGTTAAAATTGACATATAAATTTTGCCTTACAGATTCTTTGTCAATTCTTACAGTCTCAGCAAGAGCACGAATATTTAATTTAATAACCGGATTACCGATTGTTTCAATATTTTCACCCGTTTTCGTCTTGGAAAGATGACTCTAGAATGAATCATCTTCAATGTCTTCTCGACCATCCTGAAAACGCTTGAACTTTCAAAAGCACTTGCACTCGATAAACATTCATTGATTCATTTTTCTTCAATAAAGTATAAGTTTTAGTAACGGTGTTTCTAAGTTTCAAGTGAAATTTTGCAACAGTTCGTTGCTCTATTGTTACACTTACTTTTACGGTGATACAAAAAATAATTCTAATGCGAATTAAGGCAACGGTTATACGGATCTTCTTACAGAAGCGGGAGAATTAGAGAGAGAAGGCCCCACGCGCTAAACAGTTGTCGGTCTCTAGCGTTTGGTGCATACGTACTACTTCCGTAGCATAATCAGTCTCGTTATTTAATATTCACAACTCGTATGTTGAGATTGATTAATGTTAATTTTGCTAGTTTATTTAAAAAACTATTTAAAACAAATAGCCAATTATTTAATCTCTTGGCTAAATGGATTTTCCCAATAGAAGAAAGAAGTAAAACATAGAGAAGGAACTATCTATGTAAATATTATCTTATTTGATTTAAAATTTTTATTTATTTATAGGAAACATCATGAAATGCAATATAATTATATTAATACACGTTCATCACAATTTTCAATAACATTTCCTTGCAATATGAAATGTATGCGGAAAAACCGTCACCGTCTTGTTATGTTTTTCAATTATTTGTCAAATTTTATTTATTTCTAATAATTTTCCTAAGATATTGAAAACTTTATTCACTTACTTTTACTCCTGTGGTTTTAGTATTCATTCCGATCTTAATTTAGCGTTAATAAATGCGAAAAATGCATGACAATTAATATTCTATTGTGATGTTGCTGCTCGGCCTCTCGAGCCATATAATCTTCCCCCTCTTCTTGTCTAATTCTTTCTTCGTATGGATATTGTCTCTTCGATAATTCTAACTAATTTTTTACTTCTTCTTCATATAATTTTCTTTTTAAAATTAAATTCATTTTCTACAACTTTACTAGAATATTTTACATCAACACCTATTTCTTTGCAGATTTCCAACAAATCAAGCTTCGCTAAGAAACTCATGGTTTGTGATAAACAAACAAGGCTGGAATGCTGAAGAAAAAAAAATATTAACGAAGGGAGTTGAACTTTTTGGATACATAATTATATTTATTCCCTTTTTTTAAATAACAATATTAAACTTGGCCTACACTTTAAGAGATTACTCTACTTTACTTTACTTTGAATGTCTGTAAAGAAAACAAATACACCATAATATTCTGTACTTTATTAAATTCAGTTTATTCACAAGTTTTCCTACCAAGAAATATCTCTTAGCACTATTATTATCATGTTTCTGGAATACCTAGAACTACTGGGTGGGTCATAGCTGACCCATGGACTTCAGTCATATTATTCTTAATTTTTATGTTAATGCAGATGGAAAATAAAATGTTTCAAGATTTTTATAATTATTTTAATTAATGGTTTATTAATTTTAGCTTCTATAATATTGTATAATATGAGATTTAATTAGTTGGAAATTATCTTCAAAAAGTTTTAAATTTTTAATTGCAGAATTCATACTTTAAGATTTTATCAGGTTGTATAAAATGAAATATAAAAATATCCTTTAAATAACAAATTTTAATTAAATTTATTCTCATAATATTCCTTCATATTAATTAGATATTAAATCACAAAAAAATATGCATGATATTTTACTTATATTATATTACTTCTTCTCGAAACAGTTCGCACAGAATGCTATAGTCTTTGTTTCTTTTTTGCTGTGTATAATCCGCATACAAATTTTGAGTATTTTTCACCAATATTAGTTTTATTTTCTGTGCATTGCTTTATCTGGCAATGTTTTTGCTTTTTTGAAACTTCTGTTGTACTACGTGGATAGAGAGCTTCTGCTTCTTTTCAGTTAATTTCTCTCATAGCTCCTATGATAATTTTAGAATATAGTCTCTTCTGCTCAGATTAAAACCTCTCTCTCTCTCTCTCTCTCTCTCTGTTGTCTCTTTAAAAACACCCATATATTAGGCACCACTAGATCTAAACACACAGGCCAACGCCTTAATGCAGGTTTTATGGAATACTTTCTTGCCAGTTAATCGACAACATCAACTCCAAATTTTGTGAAGTTTTCTTCTCACTTTGAGTAACTTCTAATGAAGAATGTAATGTGCTATGAAGTACATTTTTGTGCTTTTTACATTTATAAGAAAAAATAATGGTATAATTTAAGAGTCATTAAGGTTGTAAAATATAATTCTTTTTTTCATTTTCTTCAAGAATTTTAGAATTTCCCTTTTTAGTCCAATGATTGTTACGACATAACGTGAAACATTTTTATGAAACAAACACAACACAAACAAAAATCTACAGCGGGTCTTTACCAAAAAGAGCTGCACATCCACAGTAATATTGTTTCCTGTTTTGTAACGCATGAGACAATTTTCTATGAATGTATCCTAAACATCTGATATTAGTACAAACTTTTCATTTTTCAATCTATCCGATCTGGAAAATTTGAAGTCAAAAGCATATATTGCATGATTTCTAGAATTCTGTTCCAGTTCAATGTTGAATGAAAAAAATTGTGGCCCAGGTCTTTTATCAAAGGCTGCTGATGGAAACCCTTTTTGCAGCTAAATCTCCTCGAACATACAATATTGTATTAAATTACTCCACTTCTTCGATAGAAATTGTCTAAATTTCATTATTTAATTTTGATCTTGCTTTAACTTCTGAAATTTTCTTTATAATATTCAATTTGTTATCATTTATGAAAAGTCTCCAGGAAGTTTGTAAGACTGCTATTAGCAATATTTCTTTTAGAATATCGCGTTGGTCTCAGATTTTAATTTAGAATGTTTCAAATAAGTCGTTGGCAAGAAGAAACTAAACACTGCTGATGTTTTTTCCACATAGTTCCATCTTTCGCTTCTTCCAAATCATTTTGAAGGTTGATTTATCTTCTTTATTTTTCTCTTAACACTTTTACAATTCTATGTTACTTCATGAATTTCTTAACTGCATTTACTTGGAATATTTTCACTGGGTACACTGGCACTTCAACTGGATTCAGACGATGAAATTATATGAAGATTTTACACAATATTTCTTCGTTGCTTATAACAAAAATTTCCATTATTATCTTCAGATGTATTTCCTCGTCGCAGGAATCATTTTCTAAAAGTTTATTTAGCAATTTCAAAACTTCTTCTTTTGGAATACCTCTTCTGCAAAGTGTCATCTCTAAAAGTGTGCAAAACTGGAATATCATGATTTTGTTTTTCTTCTGCTCAGTTTACACTAGGGAAAATGTTCTTTTTATTTAGTTTCTATCCTATAGTTGAATATACACTACTATCCTATAGTTGAATTACACTAGGGAAAATGTTCTTTTTATTTAGTTTCTATCCTATAAGTGAGGTAAAAAAACTTTTTACAACATTCCCATTCATAGACACAGCTTCCAATCACAAAATGTCACGCATCTGCCTAAAAGGTTACCACTTGCCATTTGTGTTTACATACCCTCTACTCATTCTCACCATTCGGCTAAAAGCAGGTACAATACATCTCCTCATACAGTTCTTCTGTAAATGAAAACCGTAGAGATGAAATTCCGGTTGAAATAAACTAAAAGGCAATTATCTTGTTGGGTTCAACTATGACCCATATGACAGTTCTAGTTATACAGACATATAATTAAAAAAATATTCCTTAGAATTCAACTATATTCATTTTAAAATATTAGATTGAATTTTTGGGAAAAGTCAAAAAATTAGAAAGCCTAATTTTGAAATACAGCTGTGAAACGATTGTATTTCACGTCATGGGTAACAGATGGTCCAGCTCGGTAATTCCAGTGTTAAATGAATAACCAAACCATGTTAACCAAAATAAACCAGACATAAAGTAATTTCAAAAGAAAATATAAAAAATAAATAAATAACAAAGTGCTCACTTTATAATAATTGAATCTTTAGCGTAAAAATTTACAAACGTATTGTATCATTTTCAATTTTCATGCCAATTCAGTACATGTGATTAAACTAAACCCTTTGAGAGGCGGTATATAAAAAAACATTAAATTTTTGCAAAAATTCATATGATATAATATAAATATCATTAATAATGTTAAAAGGACAAAATATCAAGTGG
>BMAW01101296.1:21625-36782 GCA_019974015.1 Nephila pilipes | reverse complement strand
TTACACTAGGGAAAATGTTCTTTTTATTTAGTTTCTATCCTATAGTTGAATATACACTACTATCCTATAGTTGAATTACACTAGGGAAAATGTTCTTTTTATTTAGTTTCTATCCTATAAGTGAGGTAAAAAAACTTTTTACAACATTCCCATTCATAGACACAGCTTCCAATCACAAAATGTCACGCATCTGCCTAAAAGGTTACCACTTGCCATTTGTGTTTACATACCCTCTACTCATTCTCACCATTCGGCTAAAAGCAGGTACAATACATCTCCTCATACAGTTCTTCTGTAAATGAAAACCGTAGAGATGAAATTCCGGTTGAAATAAACTAAAAGGCAATTATCTTGTTGGGTTCAACTATGACCCATATGACAGTTCTAGTTATACAGACATATAATTAAAAAAATATTCCTTAGAATTCAACTATATTCATTTTAAAATATTAGATTGAATTTTTGGGAAAAGTCAAAAAATTAGAAAGCCTAATTTTGAAATACAGCTGTGAAACGATTGTATTTCACGTCATGGGTAACAGATGGTCCAGCTCGGTAATTCCAGTGTTAAATGAATAACCAAACCATGTTAACCAAAATAAACCAGACATAAAGTAATTTCAAAAGAAAATATAAAAAATAAATAAATAACAAAGTGCTCACTTTATAATAATTGAATCTTTAGCGTAAAAATTTACAAACGTATTGTATCATTTTCAATTTTCATGCCAATTCAGTACATGTGATTAAACTAAACCCTTTGAGAGGCGGTATATAAAAAAACATTAAATTTTTGCAAAAATTCATATGATATAATATAAATATCATTAATAATGTTAAAAGGACAAAATATCAAGTGGTAAAATTAATTTTTATTTATTTCCCGATTTTTAAGACCAGTATATATAATATACCACCTCACCTCTAGGACATCTTAATTGAACATTTGTTGTTCCATATCCCATCGAAGAGATAAAAAATACTTTCAAAAATAATTCTATTATTTTAGTTAATTTGGTAAATGTTAGGACCATAAAATACTTTTGAAAAAATTAGAACTTTTTAATGTTGTATTTTTATTTCTATGAGTGATATTTTGAGTGAAAATATGTCAATTAATATAAGTATATAATTGACATATTTTTATACATATATAATTTTCATAGCTTAATGCTAAACCTATATTATAATCTAAATAAGACATTTTTAGTAGAAATACACATACAATTTTTTTAAAAATAATACATATTTTTTACTGCACGCACTAAAGTGAAATTTTCTTCCATTCTAGTTTCTGAAGATAACTCAGATCCATCAGAAGGGACCTCTTCAAACAAAGTAAGTTCTCTCTCAATCGAAAGTACTCGTATAGACATTCTTTTAAAGATATATTTTAGAATATATAAATTTAAGAAATTATTTAAAACTAGATTATAAAACTAATAAAAACAAAATTTGAATTCTTCTGAAATAATTATGTACACTTTTATACGAAATCTGAAACAATCATGGGAACTAAACGAAAACACGAACTAAAGCGACTCTTAGTAAACCTAAAATTATGTTCGTTCTATGGTCTTTGTAAAAATTCAAAAATTAGCCGACCATGGTAATTAAACGTATTCTGAACATACCCTCCCACATGTAATGAACAGACGTATCAAACAAACAAACAAACAAATGGCCAGCCCTCCTTAATCTGAATTAATTACAGGATGTTGGATTCCAAACGCCGAGGACTCTGATCTTCTTACAAAGAGGGTACCTCTTTGCTGTATTGTACCTTTTGTAAAACCAATTGTCAATGATTTACACATAAATTTACTTATACCCTTTGATAAAGTCTATGACAATGAGATAATGAGAGTCTATGACAATAATGGCAATGAGTTCCTTTTCTAGCTTCTCTCTTGTCGGTAGTGAATCATCTATTTTTGTCTCATACTAACACTTTACATCCATGATCGTTAACAAGTCTCATATCTATCAGAGACGATAAATCCCTTTTCTGCTGTCTCGAGGCAGTTCTGTCTTAGATGTCTTGAAAGGCTGTATTTCAATTTTTTTTTTTTTGCAATAGTTTTGGTTTTCATGTATCCTTTTTATCCAAACACTTTTTTTTGTGGGCATACATTACATTAATAAATTTCTATTCCTATCTTAAATTTCCTTTTTAGGGGAATGATTCTGATTTTTGCCACACACTGGAATTCAAAAATTATTTATGACTTCTATTTTTCACTGAAACAAAGCAAACCGCCACATATCAGCCTGAATGAAAATTTTCAGTGCTGCCATATGTTGCTTACTAACCCAATGTGTACCCTAAAGGGATGTGGTATATTTATGTTACCACTTAATATAGAATAGAAACCAATACTTTATATATTTTGTTTTGAATAATTTGCTGTATTTACATAAAGTTTCCAACATCAAGATTGGGTAGTTCATGACTTTAACTTTTTCAAATCATTTCAGAAATATTTCTGTGAGACATAAAACAACCACTTGTTAGGAACTTTCATTAAAAACAAAGCAATAAAATTAATAATTATTTTGCATGGTTCTATAATCTTATTTAAGTAAATGAAACTATAAGCTACCATGTGATGATAAATGTGTGTGAAAAAAGCCCACTTTACTAAGATTTTTAACGCTCTAAATATGTGGTATCAAAATATACCGCTGCCCCTGAAAGGGTTAAATCACATTTTCTTATAAACTCTTACTTTTAATCTTGAATTAAACTCTTAAATATTAAATGAAAACAAAGATACTCAACAATAAATTCAAATTGAAATAAACTAAAAAAAACTATGAACTTATATCTAAGAAAAAGGCGATATCATAAAAACTTTCAAAGATAATTACACAAGATCATTTAATAAAAAACAAGATCTATTTCAAAAACCATTTTAACTCAAAATTATTTATCATCACTTTGCGTAAATATGATCCAAGCTTTATTGAGAAATATTATTCCTTTCATGCATGTATTATTCATCAGAACGTAAAACTAAGTTTTTCTTCCAATCAACAATACTATACTTTTACATACCCCCCCTCAAACCTTATAAATTACTCATCAATAACATTATAACTCATAAAAAATTCTTTATTATGAAAACTGCAAAACTCAAAGTTGAATTTTTCATTTGCATCAAGATTCTTAACATTTGATTTATTTCATAATTCTTAATATTTATACCAATGCAGATTTCATAATACATCTAAACATTATACTTCATTATTGTGTCTAAAAATGTGTTTGAATATCATATTACAATAATTAAAACTTAAACAACTGTATAATTTTCACATTCATTTTAAATTAGAATACACTAATAGAACAGAACTAAACAAAAACTTTATTTCTTCAATATAACTAGCAAGATAACATTAGATTTCTTTCTTTTTCCAATTAACTTACTATTTTCTTTGTAAGCCATTTTTATCAACTAACGAAATCTGTAGGGATATATGCGGCCTTTTAATAATCAAATCCAACATTTAATATAAAAATTGAGTTAAGTAATTTTACAATATTTAAAAATTTACTTAGATTTTGATATAAAATTTCAGGATAAATTTGGAATATATACAAAGGAACTCTCAGGTAGAAAGAGTACTTACTCCTTTTCATTGATTAAAAATAATGCCCGAGTCACTGTATTTTCATCCGTGCCATTGGCTGCCACTAAAACTTATTTATGATGCTTCTTAGGAATAAGATTCAGCGTGGGCCCAACATATCGTTTATTTACTTTTTTTTTATATAGAAAACTTTACATCATAATAAACATTAAATACACAAAAGGATCGCTACCCAAATTTACAAATCTTCAGATCTACCACCCGCTCGTCTGTGTGTGCGCGTCGACTCTCTCTCCTCTCAGGAAAGAGAATCTTTGTGGTCTCTCAAATTAAAGCCAGCGAAGTTTTCGTGATTTATCACGGTAGTGGCTAGTTCACCTTTACATCGCTGAACTGCAAATATTATGAAACAATTCTAATAAAAAAAACTTTGAAATCGTAACAATATAAGAGTATAAGAAAGGAAACAAGTTAAAACAAAAACGGAGATAACGTATTTAGTGATATTTAATACTTTCTAATGGAATAATGTGTATTTATACCACTATTACGGATCCAATCAACATACTTCAGTGAATTCCATAATAATAATAATGGCATGAAACCGAAAATTAAGCAGAAATACAGATATAAACAAAAATTCAATCATAGCGAAAAAGAAAATAATTAAAAGAAACATATTCATTTAGGTCTGAATATATTAATGTAATCATAAAAAAATAAACTAAATATATTTATATACCAATTATTAATTTTAAATTAAACATAGTTATAAGATATTACCATTAAAATGCAACAAACTCAAGAAGATTGATATACGTATAATTTACCAACTACCACAATGTTACACACAAGAATATCTTAAACTCTAAAACAAACAAAAGGAAAGCGATTTTCCCTCCAAAATAGTACAATAATGCTTCCATCATAACATTTTAACCTCCAAGATACAAAAATCCAATAAATCTATAGTAATTGATATTCTTATAATTTCTCTCCAACACAGAGCCATTAGGCTATCATTACGAACATCTAAATTGCTAAAACTGCATTTTTGAGTCTTATGTTTTAAACAAAAAATGAATGTTTAGATAAGATTTTATTTTAATTCATCCTTTAGGAACTACGATTAGTAAAGTGGACAGCATGTCAAACATATTTGTATTTAGGCAGAAATATATATGCTCAAAATAAATGTTTCTTCTCTTTATTTGAAATAAGATTTATAGATAATCAAAATATGTGTTACTTCTTAAACCAATTTAAAATAAAAATTTGGTTCGTATTACACACCTTTAGTTTTAGGAATATTTAGAATACATAAAACTTATATATTCTCTTCAGAATTTTTAGAATTGTTAATATTTTTCTATTACGAAATATTATCATTTCCCATTTAATAGAAACTTTTTGAGACATATTCTTAAGTGTTTTTTTTTTTAATCCTGAGAATATCTATGTCAATTAGAAATTTAAAATAATTTTTAAGTAAATTTGAATTACATAAGTTGACTTACTTTTATATCCTATGGAAAAAAATAAGTGTATTTTTTTTTAAAAAAAATTATTTTAATACAGTTTCAATATCCTCTTGTAGCATACAAATTTTAAAATTGTAACTCTTAAAACTCGCTGATCTCTAAGCTTTAAACTTATAGATCAAAATATTTCTAACGTTACAAAATTTGTCATTGAAATTTTTCTTACCACTCATAATATACATTGCGGCTACTCACAAGAATTGCACGAGTATATTAATCGGAATAATACGACATGAAAAATTGAAATATTTTCTATTTTAAGTAAGTGAAACAAGACTGAAGGTAATTAGTTGTACCACACATTCATTATGAAATTAACTACAACAATATTAAGTGACATAGAAAAACACTGCATCTAATTATTTAAATTTTTTCAGAAATTGTGCTGCCTAAAATTCGTATTGCAATCTATTCTCTCAACTCTACTTTCTTTCTCTTTCTCTCTCTCTCTTTCTCTCTCATTTATTCATAAAACTGATTACTTTCCGAAAATTATTATTTATTCAGGAAAACTTTTTTTTTATTACGCTTTAGATAGGCAGGTTGACATAGAGATTTTAACTTAGTACAATAATTTCCTACTTTTGGTTTATTCCTAAATGCTCTTTTCACTATTTCGCCTTGAAATTATAATTCAGAAAATTTGAAACCTAAGATATAAAAAATTGTATTTGCATATAACTCTTACAAGCCATTGATAGATTATGCCTAGAATTGATTTTCTGGAATAAAAGTGGTTGAATAAAATTGGCTTGATAAAGAAGTGAAATAAAACACTCTAAACATCTACTAGTGAAGTTATTATTATAGTTTTTCTTTATTCTTTTTGCGTAAGATAGAAAGAAAACTTTCGTTTATTAGTAACAAAACATATGAGGATATGAGGAATGAAATAATACTATTAATTAAGTCTTATCCCAATTGCTTTTAAAAAAATTTACTATAAAAATATGATGTTACCTATATAATTACTCTTGACTTATTCTTTTTAGACCAAATTGTAATCATTATTTTAATCGTTAACTTTTTTAAAATATAAAAATGACAATTCCCTTAATTAATGAAGATTATGTGTCTGTTTTAAAGAAATATAACTGAATGTTTAGAGTTGCAAAATGTAGTAGATTGAAAATAATATTATAAAATAAAACAAAAGATATTTGAGACATCATCGAATGATTAATGCTTTCCTTTAAGTCATAATTTTTACACTACAAATTATTGATTCTGAAATATAATAATAAAAATGAAAATATGACTTTAATTAGTGTAGAATTACAATGTGCTATAAAAAGATACTTTAATGAAAAAGTATCGAAAACTGGTTCTTACTGGATAATAATAAGGATGTTTAGAATTAATAAAAATTAAATACAAATTAATTGAATTATTTGGCTTTAGGCAAAAAAATATATTTTAAATAGGTCTGTAAACTTCTAAAGAATGAGTTCAGAAAATATTTAATTTTTCTTCTTATTTATATAGATATTTGAGACTAGCTGAGCATTTATATTACTATTTATTCTTTTAAGCTTACTAAAGCTCATCAGACTTTCAAAGCAATCATGTTTTAAGAGTTACATGTTGTCATTATACTTCTATGTTAAGAGGATTACATTACTTATATTTAAATAAATTCTGTATATGCTCGAAACATTACCTTAAGCTGTATAATTTCATCATTCAGAATTCAAATCACAATTTTATATAGATCAGTATTTCATGGACTCATTGTATAAGGGAGCATGCATCGTATGGGGTTATTAATAAATATAATATGGACTCGCGTCCGTGATTTTCATGGAGTTATGGATTCGAGTCCTGATGCCATTAAAACAAGTCGTGAAGCGGGGTTGATGAAAGTTTCGTCTTCGTCACTTGACCGAACTCCAAAATTATGAGGTCTGTCTCCAACATCGCACGTTAAGCTTCTCAGGACTGCTTTAAAAACAAGATTAATAGATTGCATGATTAGTTTCATTTTTTGATACACGTTGCACTAGAAGCAACACGAGGACTTTGGGCGACGAACCTCGCAATTATGAATATCAATCAAGTTACGAGGAAGACACTTGAGCTGGTACCTCCCTTTCCAAATTTCCATACCAAGCTAATGGCTAAATAAACCAAGTTACAAGTTTATTAGTGATTCAAGATGATTGATTGATATCTACTAACAAGACTCAGATAGTAAGATGAGTACCACTGGTGACGAATCCCCTCAATAAGAAGCATGATTAAGTTACAAGGGCGACCAAACTGCCAACCCATTTGAAAACTGTGATAACATTCGAACGCAGATGAACACCAATAAATTTAATGTGCATCATCCCCGCTGCATTCTATGTTTTCATTAGCTTCAAGACTTGAACCCAAGACTCAACTAATGCAATACCGTCCAAGAGCATTCGACAAACCAGGATTATTCAGCTATTTCAGTCACATTACTCGAAAGTACTTACATTTTGTGGCATTACATCGAAGGCATTTACATATGATACGCTATTCAAAAGATGAGTTAGGTTCGTTCATAACCATTGAAGGGCTAAATAGGGCACTGGAATACAGGGGGTGCAATTTGCATTTAGTGCCCTCTTCAATAGTGAAAAGCATTTTCCGAGTGCAAAACCTTACATTATCGGAATAATACTTTCATATTTACTTGAGAGTTCCATTTTCAACAGAATTTTACTCTAAGTTTGGTGGAAAAGCCCAAAGTAAGCCTGACAAAGCGTATTATCACATTCCCCATAGTTTATTTTGAGTGTTTCTTTGAATCCCTATCTTTGACAACGACAGTGTTTTACTCTCTTTAGTAAGAATGACCAACATTATCTTTTTATATCTTTTCTTTTGCACTAGAAGATATAGAAAATATTTTAGATCTACCTCATATTTTGATCTTTATCTTTTTGAAATAAACTGTTGTTATAGCTCTTCGGAATTTTTTGCAGTTTAGGGCATCAATTTGATGACAGCTTTGAGGATTATCCATGCGTTTACCACTATCATGACCAGTGAATAAATGAAAAGTAGCCAGTGCAAAAATTCTTCACGAATGCCAACTAGTCCATCAAAGAATATGCCTAAGGTGCTGAAAACAGTAGCAACCGTGACAGCACTATTATCATTCTATCGCACCAAGAATATGTCGGGGTTCTTGTTAAATGTAAAATCAGATGTGCTACTTTCTTCCGTATAGACTTAGATTCTTCGAAAGGATATTCATGGTTTTTCCGAATTTCTCGTATTAGCTCTTGTGGCTCGAAAGCATTTTCACCAAGACTTTTCCAAAGATCTATTCTGGTAAAAGAGTAATCAAAATAAATGGTGGACAATAAAATTTCAACAACAAGAAGGAAATCAAATACAAAAATTATATTTATTGTACGCAAACACTATGGCATGAAGGAAAAAAAATGATTAAATTTGCAAGCAGTTTGGGGTTTACAAGGGTGTGAAATTTTTGGAAGCAGCTACTTCCTCTGGTAGCTAAAATGGCTAGGCATTGAGTCCTACTCGGCTTGGATGACAGAAAAGGGAAACTCATTCTATGCTGCATCATGTTTTTGCCGTACATAATCAACCATTTTACCTAGTATCTCAGCACCCGATGACCAGATTTTTCAATGGTTAACAGATATGGATACCATTTAGGTTAGGGCAACAATCGAATACCTTCTGTATTGAGGAAGGTTATAACACTAAGTGCCACATGTGATCTTGCATTATCTTGCTGGAAGATAATGTTTGGTAAGCCTCAAAGATTGGTCCCAACTACTGGACGTATGATGTCAGAAATATACTAATCTGCGTCCAAATTACCATCGATCCGATCGATAGATGTGCGTGTCGTGTGTCCAATGGCTGCCCAAACCATCACACCAAAATGCAGGTGATGTAATAGATGACGAGTGGTAGCCTCGGAGCCGCCAGACAAGTATATGACCATCAGAATACTGCACACAGAACAGCGACTCGTCTGAGAAGACGACATTGTGCCGCTCCTGTATCAGCTTTGTTGTTCGGTAAACCAGAGTCGCCATTTATCTCTATGCTGCATTTTCAAGGAAATCCGAAGTAATGGTCGTCGCACTGACAATTCACGCTGCTGCAAATGACATAGCACAGTACTAGAGAATACTGGGCAAGCTGCAAACATCTCCATTTACTTAATGGTCCTTGATGTGGTTGAACAGTTTTGCAGGGCCAACCTCACAATACGTCTGTCCTCTCAGGCGTTAATCAAGATAGGGCGTGGAGATCCCGCAACCGTTTAGTATGAACCCCAGCAACCCTTTGATTCCATATTGTAATAGACGATAGTTGTTAGATATCGACCAGTGTGATGGGCAATATTGCTGAACGATAATCCATACTCTCAATAAGCAACGATCCTGCATCTATTGAATTCCGAAACTTGTTGGTAAGCATTTCTTCTTCGTATTTGAGGCATAATACGATATTCTGAGCAAACTCCGACATTACAAAATGCTTTCCGGATGAGACATCCTTTACTCAACTTTTGTTTTATGCAGTGCTGCAGATGCCGTTTCTCTCTCCTGTGTCGTCTAAATGCATTGAAATACTATTCCTTTACATACCTTAAGCTCTTCTTCCTTTCATGTGATTTCGATGTTCGTGAGATCATTCCTATCTGGTGTTTCCCTTTAATGTCCAGCAGAGTATGAAGTATAATTTTAAGGATTCGCACAATATTCTCTTTCATTTTCATCACAAATCGAACACGAAGATGTGTATAATTTCTGAAATCAGATTCCTTGCCATAGTAGAGAGCAAACTTTTAAGAATATCCCTCGCCTCCCCAATGAGCCCAAAATTTATATCCTAAATGTATTGGCTTGCCTCCTACATGTAAACTTCTACCTTAAATTCCTAAATGTATATTTCTACCTTAATAGAAGATAATCATTTGCTCAATCCTTAGATTTGATGAGAAGTGTCTAAAGTTCATAAAATTATTACTGAGTATGGAAACAAATATTTTATTTTGAAGGATCGATCCTGTGCATGCTGACTTACTGTTCCATTGTACACAAAGTGTGAATAAAATTTCAACTTTTGGAAGTGGTTTCGTGACATGAAATTTCTTACCAGAGTGATGCCATTTCTTCAGCATCAGACCGGTAATCACGTTCACAAGTATATGAGATTGATAGCCAGCTAGAAACAAAATTCCTACCAAAACATGTATTTCATTAGCAATGGTCAGGAAATCATATTCCTTTCTTACATCTGTTGTACATCTTACAGTTTCTCTTTCTATGAGATCGTTAACTTCACAGAAATAAAACTGTTCAAAAAGCTCTGATGGAGTTTTATTTTTCTTTGCAGTTTCCATCTGCATGAGCAAGTCACTTGCAATAGATTCAGCTTGTAACTCTCATTTTATATATTGCGGGGATTTGCAAGATTATTGATGTCTTTTAATTTTTTTTCTGTGCTTTGATATTGAAACACTAGAGCTTGTAGATGATTTAGGCTGAAAACTCTCCAGTTCTAACCTCCAGAAACTTAGAAACATTGTTTACAATAATCACACCAATATATACATCATTGTCATCACATTTAACTTCGTCAATTAGTTTGATAGCATTCTGGTGGTAACACAGTAATTTCAATATTGCTTTCACCTGAATCTATTAAGCAATTCCATTGCTTCATCTATCTTTAGAAACCTTTGCATTAGCATAATTCAGCAGGGGTAAAAAACTAGGGCAGATATACGCTTTTTTTTAACTCTTAGTTATAAGGGGAGAAATAATGCATCAATTGAATGCTTATCGCCCTATGGTTCTATTTAAAGGCCAGTTAAAAATAATACGCTAAAATTTATCTAATAGCAATAAGGATGATAACGAAAGAGTACTATTAAATAAAAAAAAATCAGGTAAGTGTCCAAAGTAAAAAGTGATAAAGAATTCTGCAACCGCAAATAGAAGATATAAACCACACCCTCTAATGCGAGGAATAAACAAAGTTTCTAGATGTGGAAGTAAGGTGGGAGACCATACCTCATGCTAACAGAAGCTTTTACATCAGCCTTATGTGTTACAATCGACAAACTATTCACATAAAACAATTACGGATCTTCACATGCTATTTTTTCAGTTGTCGTTTAAATAGGAAAGTGGAATAAAATGGGCTTATAGTTTAAAAAAAACTTAAGTACATATCATCAGCAATTATATTTACTTATGGTAGAGAGATTGTTGCTTTTAATGTTTCCTCTTCAAAATATTCAGGAAATTCTTGTTAAAACTAACGACATTCTCAATACTTTTTACACACTGGTATGTGATTACGCGAAAGAAATAATCACTAAATAAAATAGAGAGCAAAATATTTCGCAATTAGATGCTGACTGATACTAATGCCCTCTCTTCGCCTCAATCAACCGCAACTGGCAAAATATGATGAAAATAATCAAGTATTGAACCATTGAAGTAGGAAACCATTTAAACACTCTACCTTTAGATGATATTATTTCATCTCATATTGACTGTGAGCAGAAGAAGAAAAAGTGTGCAGGGAATAAAGTTTTGAAATGCAGAAATAGGGGTCGGAAAACACTTACAACGAACTATTGCGCGCCTCTAGTTTAATTCGGTAAACCACGTAAGCGGTGGCTGATTTTGACCGGATACATGTAAATTTCCGTAATTTCTTTCCTTAGATGATAAGGTCTTCGCGGGCTGGATGAGAGGGTATCGCTGACCATAATTTGGAGACCCCCTGATCTATATTATTTTCCGGCGATTTAAAAACACAAGTTTTGTCGTACACTAAATACCTGTGAACCATTTTAAAAATGAACCTTTTCCTTTACATTTCTGAATGAAAGTACACACCTCATTGCCGAAGTATTACGAATACCTAAAAATCGATTATCACTCCTTCTCATACCATATAGAACGTATTGAAATGTTCTTTTTGGGATATTATCATCACTAATAATAACGTCTAACCAATGACAATGTTCATATATTTAAAAAAAGTTTTTTAAATATAAATATTAACTGAATATTGTACTTTTAAATATCATTTCAATATTGTGCATTGAGATTACTTATTTAATAAAAAAAGGTTTTTTTCTCCTCTAGTGTTTGTATAAAAAACGAATCTCTGTCTTTGCGATATCATTTAGACTCTCTCTCCATTTCGAAGTCTCTGTAATAAATAAAATGTGTTTCTTTAAATTAGATTACGCTAAATTTATTTAAATGGAGTTATTACTGCTGGAAAAATATTTTTAAAGTATGTGATATCGGATTCCTTTTAGTCTATAGAAATGTCTCTGGCATGTTGAAATAGGATCTACCTCTCAATAGATATGAACTATGCAGGGTGTGATGGTGATTCAAAATAATGTGGAATACGGGACTCGATTGGTGTTCGATTGGCTAATTTTTCCGAAGTGAACAATTTGCTGCTTCTACTTTCTCACTCGACTGGCTCTTTTGAAGCGTGGTTTCGACAAGTAGAGACTGGAAAATTACTGCTATCACCCAAATTTAATTTCGAGACGATTCTCAATCACCCTTAAATGACTTGAAAGAAAGTGACGGTGTTTAAATTGGACACGACGAACAGATATTTATCCTTTTAAGGTATTTGGTTTTTTTTTTTTTTTACTCCCGATCCTTTTGACGTATTTCACCCAGATGAGGAAGAAATGCCACAAGATTCAGAAGAATCTTTTCCGGACGAAATGGAAACTAAAACAGAACATCAAGATCTTGATGAATCTTTGCTAGTCGAAATTAAAATAGAACCTGACGATTCTGCACCAAAGACCAAAGATATTAGATTCACAAAAACGAAATTCGAACCAGTAATTCCATTTAACAATGACGAAGATTCGAAAACGAACACGAAAGACAAATATCTAGATGACAAACTCTATTGTACAAAACATAATGAAATGTCAAAATTGTTTAAAATGTAACATTTATTTCTGGATAAGAAATGCCATTTATCGACAATCACGATATGTCCTCAAAAACAAATTCTTTTGTAGAAAAAATAATGAAATTGCGTAAATTAAAAGTATTTGTAAATAAAAAACTTGTTTTATATTAATTTGTTTTAAAAAACTAACTTTTCAGAAGAAAAATACATATTATTCATTATTTTTTTTTTCCTTCTAAAAAGTCGATTTTTTTAAAATTTTATTTTATCCAACCTAGTATGTCACCTTAAGATTCTAATCTTTCCTCGGTTTGTTAATTGTTCCGTTATAAAATAATAATCAAGTCCCAGTTCATGGTTTGTTTAAAAAATATCTTGTCTCCAAATTTGCAATGCATCGGTTTTTCTTTGGAGTTTGAAATAATATTTTATCTGAGACAAATATTATCCAAACTTGAATGAATTGTGTTCATGAAAAAAATAATTTAAACTAAGCAATTAAAATAATCTTATCGATAAATAATCTTATTAAACAATCAAACTAGGTAGGGAATTTTCAAGTTTATTATATGATAAAGTGTATAATTCCAATTTAATTTTATAACTGAGATTTTAGTGATTTATATATGATAGTAATATAAATATGAATCATAAAAATTGCTACAAGCAAAATCAGAGTACATAAATACATTTATTATTTTTTTAATATGAATAAATATTTAATATATTACAAGAGTATGAAATAAACTATTACAATAACATTTATGCCATTTTATCATCAATTATATTATTACTCTGATTGTCAGATTGTTTCGATTTCAACATTTGCTTACAATATTTTTCGATCAATTCGTGTCGCTCCTTTTCAATTCGATTAATATCCGATTCTCTTGAATGTAATTCTTTTTTAAGATTTTAAATTTCGGTTTTCAAATCAAATTCATCTTCTTCACATCGTGATTCCGAGTGATTTGTATTCTTACTTCAATTTTCTTAACTCAGACAACATTCCGAGGAATTGATTTTGAACAACTTCAACGGAAATAGCCATAATTACTTTTGTTAACCTCTTGTTGAAATATTTGACATGAAATGTGTTTTTTGTTTAGATTTTCAAAACTTCGAGACGGAAAATGAAGAATGAAGATGTACGAGGTATAATTATATATATATATATATATATATATATATATATATATATATACCCTTACATTCATGTCTAGATATATTTCGAAATTATATTTAACAACTAAAGATTTTTTTTTTGGTGTTAAATATAATTTTTAATATATCTGATATTTACAAAAGTATATATTTCTTTATAATTTACACATTGACTTATGTATAAAAAATTTACATGGATAATAATTTTAAACTAGTTTGTGTCTTTTTTCCAATTTGTGTGTGTATTTTATTTTACATGTACGGAGGAAAACCTTAAAGTTTTACAATAAAAGTAAACTTATAAATTATTTGATTAGTTTTCTTCTTAAATATTCAAACTTTGAAATATAATTCTCAAGATAAAATTCTCATTTAAGCTGTGGAATATAATTCATAAATATGTAAGTTTCGCTTCGATGTTGATATAGAAAATATCGTTAAAAAAGAGGCTCTAGATCCGAGTTTCATAACCATCAAATCTTGGATCTTGAGCCATTTGTTCCATTTTATCCTATTTTGTGAAAAATGTATATTAATATTAAAAAGAAAAAAAAAAACGACAAAGCTCTCATCAAATTATTTTATTTGTACAAAATTTACAATTCAAACGTCTCGAACAATAATATTTACAAATACAGCTCATTATACCAGAAACAATAATTTAAAAAGAACTATAATACTTATGTTTTTCAAGACATTCTCCATCTCCCTGTCCCACGAGCCATTTTGTTAGAATCCGACACTTAGAAAATTCAAACGGCTCGAATAATGACAGCATGGTGAAGATCGAATGGACAATTGACAGCATGGTGAAGATCGAATGAACAATTGACAGCATGGTGAAGATCGAATGGACAATTGACAGCATGGTGAAGATCGAATGAACAATTGACAGCATGGTGAAGATCGAATGGACAATTGACAGC
>BMAW01101296.1:0-21615 GCA_019974015.1 Nephila pilipes | reverse complement strand
AGCATGGTGAAGATCGAATGGACAATTGACAGCATGGTGAAGATCGATTGGACAATTGACAGCATGATGAAGATCGAATAGATTTGATTTTAGTACTACAAAGTTACAATCCAGGCCAAGTTGAGGTAGAATCGAAATTTTATTTCTCCGATTCGAGTTTCGTAGATGATGAATGGCATAGGTTCCGCTGGCTTGGGAAAACCGATTTCGGTAGAGTGATGAATCATGATGAATACATGCACAGACTCGATTGTGGGGAGCTACTCTGGAAGAGAGAGTACAATTTTTGGAAAAATGCTGGCTCTATTTATATCAATTGCAACTTTTCGTTATCTGATGTATACAAACAACAACCAAGCTAGGTTATTATTAATAATCTAAATAAACAATTAATCTATATGGATAAATATTAAATATCAAGGTTACAAAACACTAAACTAAGTTTAGATGGATATATTTATAAGATTAAAGTTACAAATACCCATACGAGGTATAGATAATTTTGATAAACAATACATCTTGTGAATCTTTTTACATCTTTTATTCCGATCTAAAAAAAAATCATTTTAAAAAAATAGCTTTTGAATCCGAACCTTATCTATTTTTGACAAAACTTGGATTTAAAGCTATTTTTTTAAAACCATAAAAATAAAAATGAATGTAATTGCAAATAGTCAGAAATTTCCCATATACAAGTCCTAAGGTCACCATTCTTCTGGAATAATGTCCACTGGATCCGGAGTTATTGGAATATTTTGATTAGAACAATTCGTTTGAAATGAATCTAACCAGTTACTGAATTCGTTTATATCGTTCTCATCGAACGATTTGAAATGTCAGTGTTAACCTAGTGGTTATGGCTTCAGATTCGTGACCGGTGGTTTTCGTTCGGTCGTGGGTTCGATCCTTGGCCGCCAAAGACCCGCCTTGTAGACCAAAGAGCTGATGCACGTTAAATCTGTCGGGTCCCAAAGTCCTCCCTTTAACGTGGTGTGGATGTTAGGAGAAGGGGGTGCCAACTCAGATGTTGTCCTCGTCACTTGACCGTGGTTCAAAATTACAGGGTTCGTCGCCAATAGCCCTCTTGTTGCTTCTAGTGCAACGTTAATAAAAACTAAACGAACGATTTGAATATTTGTCAATCGGAACTGTTTTCCAAAGATTGTGGAGCACCAACAGTTGTTTCGTCGGACGGTGCTTCGAGTATATAAATCATTCAAAATTATTAGAAATTCGTTAGAATTTCTAATATTCGATGATTGAGTGTCTTGATTCCAATAACTATAGTTTGAAGTATCACCTAATTCGAATAAAATGAAATTTTTTGTCGAATCATTTTGTTCCGTTTCAGGTGGTTCGGGAATATGTTGTTGTCCGGAAGTTTGAACACAAATTGTTGTTGTTCGAGATAATCCAGATCATTTTGTTATTGCAATGGAGGATCTGGAAATTTATACACAAATTGTTGTTGTTTGGGAACATTTTGTTTTTGTTGTATGGAAGGAGTAAGGTGTTAAAACAGAAATTGCTGTTGTTATTCGGGTGAATCAAGAAAACTTGATTATCGTTCCAGTTTTTGAAATGCAGTATCTCGAATACGGTACAGCTCTAATAGACTCATTTGGCAAGACATTAATACGTAAATGGTTCCCCGATGTACATCATAAGACGAATTAAGCAGCAACACAAAAAACTTGTACCTAAATTCAAAAGATAATACAAAAACTCGCTCTTTTTCGTTGAGATCAAGACATTTTTTCATCATTATGTAAAAATACAGAGCCAATTGAGTCGTTTCAATAGCGTGAACTTTACCGGGTAGAATCTCCCGGTTACTTCTTACCAAATCTAAAATATGTTTTATCCAAAAAAATTTAGTAATTGAAAAAATGTCTCTAGTCTAAATATTTTGATTATTTTGGCTCTATTTGAAACCTTTTGGCCAAATGATTTTCTCAAATATATGTGACAATTTTCTGGCAGGCACTTAAAAAATTAATTTTAAATATAAATCTTATACAGAACAATGTTTTATCTAAAACATTATACATACAGTAGTACATTACAGAGTATATCTTTTCTACAGAAAATCTTTTCGCACCACTGCATTCAAATTTCTGTTCAGGTTTATTTACTCTAGAAAAGTTTATGGGAAAGTCCAAGAAATTGGAAATTTGCTGAGTTACAAGTGTCCATTCGAAATAATTCGCAGTTGTCTGCTAATCAACCACCCGTATTTAAAAAATTTGCTCCCCATTAATATTGTTTCAAATTTATTACCAATGCCTAAGAATTGCCAAATCCTTAACAGCGAAGATGTTTTCCATTTTTTATATGAACTGGAAAAAAAGGCAAAACTTACACATTACAAATTGGTTAAAGTGCATAACTTCCGGAACTGTTAAATTTTCTACGGAATTCGAATTGCAGTATTATTAACTAGAACCTCTGTTTAGTTGTAAATCACACCCGATATTCCTTGTGGGCGAAGAAAATGGAACAATGACGCTGGAAGAATTACAAGAAAAGTTTAAACTGTCGGTGGAAGATTCTACTCCAGAACATTCTACTTCGGAAAAACCATCAGTATTACATATGAGGTTTGAATCCGGAACTGGTATAAAAGCAAAGGAAACTTCAAGAAAAAAATAATGCAACGACTGTAACTTAATTTGTAAGAATTTGAATGTATTGTATAATTATAATTATACTAATATAATTAAAAAAAAATTGTAATTAAATATATTGTGTGTTATTTCTTTGACTGTTGTATATATGTTTTTTAAGAGTATTTATTTATACGTTTTATTTAAACTTATGATTAAGCAGAATATATACAGAGATTTGTATTTGAATTATCCTTGATATTTATTTCAATTTATACAGAAATCTTAAAAAAATCGACTTGTGTTTCTTTAATATTAATTTATAATATTCAAACTTTAAGTATAATTTTATTTAAATAAATAAAAAGTTTAATTTTAAGATTAATATGTAAATTTATTTAAAAAAGAGATTCAACGGAGTTTCAATTCCCTTTGCATAATTTTTCATTTTTATTGGGTTTTTTTTTTTTGTTTTTGTTTTTTTTCTATGACAATACATAAAAAATATTTGTTTCCAATATTTGAACTTTAAACTATTATTTAATTAATTAACAAGCTTAGTTTCAAATTTGGTGTTAAATTCATTTCAATAAAAATGATCCGAATGAGTATAAATTCTTTTAAATAAAATAGGTGACTATAATCATGTGTTTGATTACAGTTTCGGACTGCTGCAAGCTATATTTAATGCGAACGAGCAAATCTTCTTCTTTCTTTCTACCAAGAATGAATGAATAGCCCCTGTAGCCTAGTGGTGAAGGTTTCGGATTCGTGGTCGTCGGTTTTCGTTCAGTCGCGAGTTCGATCCTTGGCCCCCAAAGACCCGCCGTATAGCCGGGGCTGAGGCACGTTAAATCTGTCGGGGCCCAAAATTCTCCCCTTGGCGTGGTGTGGATGTTAGGAGAGGGGTGCCAGATCAGTTGTTGTCCTCGTCACTTGACCGCGGTTCAAAATTATGAGGTCCGTCGCTAATAGCCCTCGTGTTACTTCTAGTGCGACATTAATAAAAAACTAAACTAATCAAAGAATGAATGTTTGTACCTATTTATAATTAATTGTGATGTAGTATGTTTTTTGTAGTGGTGTTTACTATTCTCAGATTCTGGCATTCTTAACGGAAAACATTTTTGATGAATCAACTCGGATGCGAAGCAAAATGTTTTTTGTTAAGACTGTCATCATTTATAGTGATGTTTACTATTCTCAGATTCTGGCAGACTTGAAGGAAAACATTTTTGTATGAATCAACTCGGATGCGAAGCTCGGACTGCTATTATCGGATGCTCATTGTTTCAAAATTTTAATCATTGTTTTCTACTTTTAGCTCTGGATTAAAAACAATGACTGTTTCAAAAATAATCATTACCCCAATGAAAAATAATAACTATACAATATTGAATGTGAAACCTGCTCTATGACTTCGTCTGAAGATTCGCTCGAATATTCGCCAGCATCACCGCTGTACTACTCAATCATTTCATTTCTACCTTCCTTTACTACTCAATCCAGAATATATAATCCTTTTTTGACAGATAATAAGCCCGAAAATGTCATTAAATCTTATTATGATGCAAATTATGTAAAGATAATTGCAGAAACAAAAGAATTGGGAGTGTCAAAAAAGATTCTGTAGAGGTGCGCAAATCGAAAATATACGTTTATAGATAAAACTATTTTGTTTTCTGATTGAATCGCGTTAATAAATTTTATTTTGAACATTTTTAAATATTATTAATATTATTTTTTATATTTTACGCAGGTAAAATAAATATAGATGGGTTCTAGAGGAAAACCATATACTTGTCAATTTTTTTCTCTGGGATCCATTTTTTTTAAAAAAAAAAAAACTAATTATGTACCAATCTTGATCTGAAAAGAATTGGCAATAAAACTTAATCTAATTTCTAAACACAAACTGTACATATCAATTGTAATAAGATATTACAAGTAATTGTGAATACAATGTTGTAATAAAAACTTTTTTTCAATTGTCTATAGTTAATTAAATACTTTCAAAGCAGTTGTGAAACCAATATAGTTATAAATATATTTAAAAACAAAACATTTTTTACTGTCGATAATTTATTAAATTTTTTCATCAATGAAAATCAATACATTTACCATCGTCGGTAATATTTAATACATTTGATGTCGATTACAAATATTTTTTCATTCCCTTCATGTATTTTACATAGTAAATCATATTAAAAATCAGTTCGGATCAAATGGTTATTTATATTTTATTTTGCTGACTGTATTTTCTATAAAATTATGTTAATGAAAATGTAAATTAATGGAAGAAGAACTCTTACACAAGCAGGACAAACATGAGTTATTTCTTTATTTTTACTTTTTCCGTTATAACCAATGCATTTTTTATTCTTAGAAAACGAATATTAGATAACTTAAATTTTTCATAAGAAATAAAACTAATCAGTTTTTAATATTAACAAAAATAAATTTACTTAAATCTGCGTTGTGCACAGTATTTTCATCGAACTGAAATTAATTATATTTTAAACAAAAAATGTTATGAAATTTAAATTTTTCATCAGATTCAAAACTAACATTTTTGATTTTTATAATGAACAAGAATAACATCAGTTACCTAAATTCATATAAAAGTCACAACTGTAAAACGAAGAATGCGAGTAAATATATTTAACTTGTACATAATTAATAATTTCATAAATATATTTGATTAAACCGTATTATTAAAATTATGTATAGTATTCATTAAAAGTTCTGTAAGATATTTTTGGCTGTATTATTATGTACCTGAGACATTAGTCAAAGTTCTAAATATGTTAATATTTTTTTTAAAAGTATGAGTTAGCGACATGTGTGTGTGAGAGAGAGAGGAAAATTTATCATATTAAAAGTATAACATAACACATCAATCAATAACTCCCGAGACTAACATTGAAAACAACATTTTTTTTGCAAATTTTTTTTTTATTCATCAACATAACACTTTTTGTTAAGCACCTTTTAGGGTGATACAATCGTTCCAACGCTTTTCCAAATCTTTTTTTTTTTTTCCGCAAGAAATCTTTTTTGTTGCGAGTAAATAGCGATAAACAGCTTTCTGAATCATCGACTCGTTGCTGTTTTTGTTCCATCGAAAGCAATCGCGGCCCCCACTTGGAAAAAACCTTTTCCATGCTCAATTTTTCATGAAGGATAGTAAATATACTTCCATATGATATCTGTGTCATCTCAGCAATCTCACGGAGCTTCACTTTACGATCTTTCATTATAATTTTTGTCACTTCACTCACATTTTCCGGTGTAACGGCTTCCACAGGTCTACCCGAGCGTTCCGCGTCATTTGTGTCGGTACGACCACGTTTAAACTCGGCAAACCACCGACAAATCGTTGCTTTTGATGGACAAGAGTCCGGGTAACATTTTTCAATCCATTGTTTCGCTTGCACGGTGTTTTTACCCATTAAAAAACAATGTTTTATCAGAACACGAACTCGGTTTTTTCCATTTTTTAAACAAACTACAAAACGACTTTACTCCAACCTCGATAACTCAGCTGTTTCTGGTCCGATCGACTTAAAATTTTGACACGTTTCAAGCAAAGGTTAGTACTCTAGAAAGACCTGGTTACTGGTTTACTACGAGCGCCATCTCTGGGTTAGTCTCGGGAGTTATTGATTGATGTGTTATTTTTATACAAAAGCTTTGATTCTATTGTCTATTTCTCTCTCTGTCTCTCATACTATATAGGCCGAGGTAGTCTTCTGGTTTTGTCATCAGTCTCATAGCTGGCGGTTTCTGTTGAGTTCAGAATTAGAGACATGATGCCACTAAAGTCCTACCGGGAATTCGGGGCTGATGCAAATTGAATTTGACGGGGCCGAATTCCTCCTACTGGCGTGGTATGGAAGTTAGGAAATAGGATGTCGTCTCACGTGTTGTCCTTGTCACTTTAACGAGACTCAAAATTACGAGGTGCTTTGCCATAGCCCTCGTGTTGTTTCTAGTGCGACAGTAATTAAACCAAAGAAGCCAAACTCTCTCTCTCTCTGTATATATATATATAAGAGGTGTGGATAATAAATGACGAGGCTGATGTAGTTTCAGAAAACGTAAACATGAGCGAAATCCTGAGCCTCTCGCTTCTGTTAAGACATGCGTATAGTCGTAGCCTTAGTTGGCATTTGTATTATTTTTTGTGTCGCCAGAATAAAGCAACGAAATCAAATTACTCTTGGGAAATGACTACTGCCATTTATCATTTATTAAAAGAAATGTATGGAAATGGATGTTTATCATATGCACGTCTTTTAGAGTAGGTTAAGTGTTTTCAAGATGGCCGAGAACACATTGAAGATGATTCACGCCCTGTTAAAGCTCCCACTTCAAACACGGATGACAATATCAAAAAAATCAGTCATCTGGTTCAATTTTACCAACGGGGAAGTATTCGTACGTTTTTTGAGAATGTAGAAAATCCGTACATCAAATTTTACATAGCAATTTAACATGAAAACGTGTGTTCCAGGGGTGCCTGAAATTCTCACTTTTAAACAACAAGAAGCTCGCAAAAATTGTTGTACTAACCCTTTGAATGCCATTGAAATAGACCCAAACTTATTATAATGATAATTACAGTCTGTCAAGCGGTTTCTTGTTCAAGTACAGCATCGCAGTGTTAGACCAGCATCATCATTCATCGAATCTTCCTCTATGCGACATCTATCTGTTTCATGAGGTAAAATCTACATTAAAAAGAACATGATTTGAGTCAGTTGAAGATGTGATAGAGAAAGAGGCATGCTGCCTGAAGGATCTGACAGACTTCCAGCACTGTTTCGAAAAATGGCAGACTCGCGTAGACCGTTGTAGGGGAAGAGGAGGGGTGTATATTGGAGGAAATAATAAATAAATATGAGCGACATAAAAATAAAAAATTTATAGCATCAGTCTCATTATTGGATAGCTACACCTTGTATAGATATGTAACAATTTATAAAATTCTAATTAATTGGACGTAATAAATAGAAGCGTTTCAAGAATTTTTTCAATTGCATACAAGGGATTTTTTTTAGTTCACATGTTTAGGTGTAGGTATTCTTAGGGACTTAACTGCAGACACAAAGTCTGGTAGGGATAATCCGTTCTACTTTGAAGCATGGGATCAGCTGATATTATGTATTTCAACTGCACGTGATTGCAAAAATTAAAATTGAAAAGGAATGGTATCAAGAAATAAAAATGAACGTTTTACAATTAAGTGAGAATATGGGGGAAATTAGAAAATTAAATTATTATTCAAAGGAACTGTTTTAAATTAAAATTAAATAAATCCAAATTTCCCTCCTCTGCAAGATGCTTTTGTGCTCTGGGCTCTGACATACAACCGTACCTTATCGAATTGTCCAAGAAAAATATATTTCAGATTAAGAATTAAACCCAAAATATACACTTAAAAATAGTGATACCTAAATGTTTTATGCCTAGAAGTCCCCTCAACTGTATAAAATAAATAAACAATTTCAATAAAATGATCAAAATATTAAAGGTAAATCAAATGTGTGCGATGTGTATGGTGTTGGCTGCTTACGCCTAACATCAAATTTTTTCAATAGTATAAGCTTGCTAATATGAACTCTTAAATTTGTAAACAAAATACATAAATAATATAGATATGGTAAATTAAACATAATATTCAAACAAATATAAAATTTCAAAATGATTAATTCGGCATTTTTCTAAAGTTTACTGCATATTGATCCATATAAAGAAATGCAAAGCCACATGAAACAGACCCATAAATTTTGAATTGCAGTGATGCGTGAACAACGCAAATTGGAAGAATGGTGAGGTGAAACGACATATAAATGCAAACATTGGTGCTTGAACCACTTTGCATTGCGTGCGGTGAGTGAGTCATATATTGTACATTTTTCAGTCGACAGGAGACATACACTGATGACAAAACTCTGACGCAGTTTCGGAAACATTGTTTACAATTTTTCTACATGAATCTTTGGGTTGAAATGAACATGGAAAATTGAAAATTGTTCTTCCACATGATACAGAACTCACAACAGAAATACAAGTAATAAAATTTTGTTTACAAATACTATCAATAAAATCTAGAAATATTTACAATAAATATGTTTGTATTATTATTTTCTTACTGTGTTAGCTTACGACAATTTCTCGACAAAATCCTGTTATTAAATTAGCTGAAGAAGTATGGTTTGTTGAACAAAACAGTGCCACACGTGTCTGCATGTCAAACCTGATACATTCAGCACTATTTTATTTATTTATTATTAATGTTTTTTATTATTTAAATTAATTATCTAAACAAAACATATATTTCTTTAAATACAAAACACACGGTGTAATACTTTTCAAAAAACACTTTCAAAACATTTAATTAAATTCCAAAATATGAATATTTTTTAAATTCATAAGTATTAAGAAATAAAATTAAACTAATAACAATTTATTTGAACAACAAGTAATGTTATTATTACCATTATCATATTAAATCGATGCAGCAGCTTTCAAAATAGATATCAAAATTTATAATATGTGACAAATCGCCCGATACGAAGTGCTGGCAGTATCGCCCGCGAGGAGGGAAAAAAGAAAAGTTCTGTAGAGTCAGTTGAAGGTCTTAGTAGCATAGGAGCCGCTGAATAGGCCTCCCTGGGAGTACTACAAACCTATTTGAATCTTTAAATAAAGTTTCGTTCAGTTTTAAAAATCGTAATCCATTTTACCACATTTTCGAACTACAATCAAATATCACAAGACAAAAGATGAAACAACTTGAACACAGAGAATGTTTTAGGATAGACTTGCACTTTGGCCGAAAGCTGATGTTAGATGATGCAGAAAGATCCTTGAGTAGTGACATTTGTGACGCAAAAGACTTTCACCTGGATATAATGCTGATAGAACAGTATACAAAGCAGTTTTTCAATCGTGGTTTTCATCGCTCTAAACATCTTAACAAGATCAATTTTTTGGTGAGTTCCACTGTATATTCGTAATTGTCCTCGCGACACTAACTCGATGATGATGGCTGTAGCGAACAAACCGCTCTCTCTCTCTCACGTTGAATTCCATTTTTAATTAACTGTTAAAGCAGAAGACACATCCTGTAGACTAATATTTAGAAAATTTTAATAAATTAGATATTATGAATTGAAGCCAAATTCTAATGAAATTGTTTATTCCACATTATCGTTGAAAAAGAGAGTTCGTAGCCTCACAGTTGTAGATACAGCTCTATCGCTTCAAGAGTGCAGAAGAGAGCAGATTTTGCAATCATTTGTAATTGATCAACAGCGCAGTGTCGGCTTGCACGACAGAAGCGAAAAGAGTAAGATTTTTTTTTCTTTAGTACACAAGGAATTTTTTCCTTAGGTGATCTTGGTGTAGGAATTATCGTGAACTTTAGCAGCAGATAGAAAGTCTGGTAGGGATCATTCCTTCTACTTTGAAGCATGGGATCAGCTGACATTGCAGATTTCATGTGTTCCTGATAACATAAATTATAATAAAAAAAAAGAATGTTAACAGAAAATAAGAATTAACGTTTGATTGTAAGTGAAAAAAGAGGGGAAATTTGGAAATTAAATTATATTATTCTGACTGACTATTATAAAATAAAGTTAAATCATTACACACACACACTCACATATATATATATATATATATATATATATATTATATTTATACATATATATAAGTATGTGTATTAGAAATTAGAATTTATTCATTAGTTTGTTCTTTGGTAGTGGCCACAGTGATAAAACTTAAAAAGCATGAATTAAGAATTTATGGATCTTACAAAAGAAAGAAGCATTTAAATGATTAATTGCAGTCACCATTGGCGTCGTTCCGCCTTCATGGCTACAGCAGAAGACTAGGAAATATATATATATATATATTTATTTATTTAATATAGTGGTGGCCAGAATTGAGGACACATTTGGAATTTATTTTTGTTTTTTTTATCTTTTATGCTTATAGAAAATGTTACATTTCACAAGAGGCAAAGTCTTATATATCCTATTAAAAAAGATTTCAAATATTTGCAAGCAAAAAAGGTAATCTGCATCAATTATCGATATGAATTAGATATATAGAACAAATTTTCTAACACTCATTTCATTTAGTATAACCTACTATATTGAGCTGAAGGAGAGTTGAATTTATTTGAACTGATGAAAAGTAAATTTAAAAAAAACCTTTAAGAACATCAGCTGCTATACAGTAGTTTATTTTTATGTTTACAACAGTTTATTTATTATCATATATTTCCTTCGTTTGTATTCATTTATGAAATGCTTGAAAATATTTTTTTTCATTGATATTAAACTTATTGATAAACAAATTTTAAGACTTCAAGAGAAACTGAAAAAAGAAAGTAAGAAAGAAAACTAGGAATACCTATACCCCCTCCTCTGCTTTTCTCTTCTTTTAAAGGTGCAATGGAATTTTTAAACACATGAAAAATACAACATTGAATATATAATTTGAAGTAAGAGGTTAATTTTTGTGTGAGCTTTCGTTGTTTATTTTAATTCTAAGATTCTGAGGAGTTTGTTGTATTTCTCGACTTAATCGTAACTATACAAATCGCTTATAAATAAAAAAAATGGATTTCTTTTCTTTAAAGGATCATTTCTGAAAACTAAAAACAATATACTGTTATACTTGGTTATTAGAATACTACTGTGGTAAAACCCAAATTTTCTTTTCTTTCATTGATAACATTAAATATTTAAAACTCATACGACAGATCATACGCCAATAAATCTCTTGAGTGTTCAACCATTCTAAGCCTATCTATCTGGATCTTTAAATCTTTGAGTATGCAAAATGTCTAAGGGTTAGATGTTAAAAACTGCCGGGTATAATCTCCTAAAGAAAAGATACGTCATAACAAAACATAACAAGGGAAACAAGATAATTACTTTCAGGGCACTATTCTTTCGCAAATGTCGCATTCATTCTCGATTTCCGAATGATTCCACTTCATTCTCGATTTTATTGACGCTACACGTGTCGGAAAATCCATTCTTATAAAGTCGCAAAGTGTGTGGGGGAGAGCTTCTGCTTATAACTTCATGAACCTCAAGTTATGAAATATATGTTTCGGACAAATTTTTTTTGACATTTTGTTTTATTCGCTTCGTGCGAGAGAAACTTTTCAAAGTTGATTAAAAGCTATCTTATATCAAAGATGAATCATGTACAAAGGTTCAGCAATCATTTTCATTGAAAATGTAGCAGCTAAAAATTTTAATTTCTATTAATCCATAAAAAGTTCCTGGATTCAAAGCTCGCACAAAAAAGAGTTTTAGCTTTTTTTGAGACTGAAAAAATAAAAACATTCATTAAATATATAATATGTTTAAAATCGATAAATTTATGTTTGCCTGCTAGATGCAAATTGTAACTATTCTTTTTACTCTTAAATATGTTTTTGTTTTCTTCCCAGGTCAGTTCATCTGTTTAATTTTATGAAATAAATGTTTATTATATATCTGAGATGGAAGGTTTCATAGAGATAATCCTAATAAGAGGACATCAGGGAGATTTCCGCTACGATTCTCAATAATTTAGGTTCTCTTCTGACATTATTACACTTCATGATAAGAGAAATGGTACGTTAAGAACTAAATTGACAATCATATTTTCTTTCTTTGTTTGTTTTCATTATTACTATTTTCATTTTCTTTTATCACCCAAAATTCTGAGTAGTATTCTTAGAATTTAAGCAATATTGTTCTGTCTAACCCGCGCAAAACATGCTAATGTTATTGAAATTTTATATGAAAAATTAACAATTAAATTCATCTCGAATAGCTTTTTATGTAAAAAATATATATTCATCATTTATTTTATTCATTTTGAGGAAGAAGATGTAAGAATTTTCTTAGTAATAGTAAACATCTTTTTTTGAATTATAATTCGATATGAAGCAATTATTAATGGATCAGTAATAAAACTATCAAGAATCCCAGCTAATTTTTTTGAAAAATATTATATTTATTCGCTTATAGACAATCGATACTTATAAATAGTTTTCAAGCTTACAGATATTTAATGTGCAATAGCTGTTCATTAACATATAATTTGAGTGTCACTTCATAGAAATTTGTTTTTAGTTTGAGAGAATGAAACAATTTTAAAACAGTTCATTGTCGAGTAGTAGGTTCGAGACTTCATGACACTAAAAATCCGCCGAATAGCCGAGTCTGATGCACATTAAATCTGTTGAAACTCCAATTTATCTTATTTATTTAAATTGGTCTTATTCTCTTTACTCTTTAATATGTTTATGTTTTTTTTCCAGGTCACTTCATCTATTTGATTTTAATAAACAAAAGTTAATTATATTTTTGAGATAGAATTTTCATGGAGATAATTCTAATAAGGAGACCTCAGGAAGGTTTCCGCTACGTTTCTCAATAGTTTAGTTTCTCCTCTGACATTATTACACTTCGTGATAAGAGAAATGGTACCTTAAAAACTGAATTGACAATCATATTATCTTTCTTTATTTAATTTTCTTAAAAATAATGAACATTTTTTTGAATTATAATTCAATATGAAACAATTATTAATGGATCGGTAGAAAATTTGTCAAGATGCATAACTATTTTTTTTAAACATATTACATTTATTCACTAATAGACAATCGATGCTGATAAAAAAATTTTAAACTTACAGATATTTAATGTACAATTGTTCTTCATTATCATATAATATGAGTGTCAATTCAAAGAGATTTATTTTCAGTGTCAGAGAATTAAATAATTTTAAAACTGTTCATTGTCGAGCTGTAAGTTCGAGTCTTAATGATACTACAGACCCATTGTATAGACGAGACTGATGCGCGGAAAATCTGTCAAGGCTCAAATATTTCCTTTTGGTCTGGTGTAGAAGAAAGAAGAGGGAGTGTCAGCTCAGGTGTCATCCTCGTCACGTGATCGACGTTCAAAATTATGACTCCTGTTGCCAATAGTCCTTGTGTTGCTTCTAGTGCGACGTTAATAAAATTAATCAGCAAATTATCGTTGATATGAGAAAATTTGAATTTGATTGAAAATTTATTACTTTGATATATACTCAATATTTTTCTTTTTTTTTTTCAAAATTAATCTTCTTCATTATAAAGACTAATATTTATCTAAATTTTCGAAAGGTTATAATATTATACATTTCTTAAAGAAATTTAGCCTTAATTTCAAAATAAACCTTCAACATTTCTGTATATGATTACATGGATGAATTTGATACATATAAAAGAAATTTATAAATTGGCCAATGTTTAATGTATTTACTAAAAGTTACAAAAGTGAAATATGTGATCATGCTCCATACATTTTAAAATGCTTTTGAATATTTAATCTTTGAATAAAACAAAATAAGCATTCATTTTGTAATATATATAAGAAATATTGCTTCAATAGATAAAATTTTCTTTCATAATTTTAATTATTAATATTCATGTCATAAAAGTATTTCATCGCATATCATAAATTATTCTAATATTATATACAGAAATTACTAAACTCAATAAAAATTATAACATTACAAGACTTATTTCTCCCTCTACTGATTTATCTCTGTGACAAATTAAAAATTCATTGATAATGTATATACAGGATTATCAAATTAAAAAAGTACCTTTCGTTTTTTGTATTATGCATATGTATAATATATGTAGCAAAACATTCAGCACCATTACTTATTTAATGCATCTATTTTTAACGTATGGGTATCCTTTCTTTCAATTTATAAAAGCAAAAACTCGTTTCTTAAAAATAAATTCGCGTAATTTTTAATCCGATTCTGCTATAGTGATTTAAGTAAATTTTCAACTTGTTACAACGCATTTGTTATTTTTATTTTTGAAAGCTCATTTCGTAAAATTATGAATGGTAACAATAAAAATAGTCTGCCCGAACTAATTATTTGAATTAAATGAATTCCGAAGTATACCTGGACATAACTCAAACTTTTATTACTTATCATGAGATACAGGATAGTTACTGCCTGTATCAGGAAAGGGGAGCCACTTCACACACATCACACAGAACAATGAAATTGTTTAAGGAATTCTTTAATGACCGTTTAATTTCAATAGGCTTCTGATCTTTAAGGTCACTAGACATCACACCATTAGATATTTTTGTGGGGTTACCTCAAAGAAAAGGTTTTCTAGAAATGTCCTGCAAACATCAATGAATTAAAACAAATCAAAACTGAAGAAATCTCGTCAATAACACCAAAAATATTGCGAAATATGTCAAAACCCTTGGTTCGACGTGTTCATGCTTGCATTCAAAATAATGGCGAATATTTCCAACAACTTCTGTAAAGAATGATAACATCAAAAATTTGAGTTAAATTATATTTTAAAAAATAAAATTACCACAGGATTTAGAAACATTATGTGTCATCATTTCTATTTTATCTCACAAATAAAGTTATAACAGTTCAACAGCGTTGGAAATTGTCTCTCTTACTTAAACAAGTTTCAAACAATTATACTTCAGTTTTAGAATAGTTACGACATCCGTCAGCGTTGATAATAGGAAAATCCAACAGGTGTTCTTTTAACTTGATCACACTGCATATGTATATATATATATATATGTGTGTGTGTGTGTATGTGTGAGTGTGTGTGTGTGTATCGCAGTAAATATAAACATAATTTTAATGAATTGAAAACTTTTCATCATTGATCAAAAATATTTCTTGTTTATTCAGACTTTTAGGTGCTAATAACATATTTACACTTCCAAAATATCAGTGAAGATTGTTTGTGCGTATAAATTGGTAATTCATAATTTCATAATATATATGAATTAAATTATGAAATGAAATACAATATAATTTGATAATTATGTCATGTAACGGAACTGTGGCCACTGCCTTCTATAAATATTGCTAAGTAAAATAATTATAATCCTTTTCCTCGATTATTGCATTTGAAAAAAATAATTTGCTGCACGAAAATTCTAATTAAGGTACTAAGATTGATACAAGGAAATTATAGGAAAGATAATGGTTTCTATTTTTAGAAAATATTTCCGAAAATGTCTTGAATAGAAAAAAGACAGTTAATCAGCATTCAGAAAGAGCTTCCTCTTAAAAAGGGAGAATCATTGGTAGCTAGGAATTTTCTCAACCGTAAACATCTCTAATGACCAGCAGGTGACCATCACTCTATCTTTTCTTTATATGAGATGACACTTATAACTGCCAACCATTGGCAGGAAAGGGGGTAAGCATTGTTATAAAAAGTACCGTCCTCATCAGTGTTTTACTCTAGAAAGTGCTTGCCTCCGAAAGGTTAATGTTTCTTGAAGTTGTTTTTGCTTCTAATTTACTTTAATTACTAAGGTTGATATTTAAAAGAGAATAAAGTGCTAGTCACCCTGATATTTTCTAATTCAATGAAACATTTTTGGGTGCATGTTGCACGCTTGAAAAATATTACAAACGGGCTTGGACACGAATTTCTAGTCCAACGCTTAATAGATATATTATGTCCCTTCTCTTTCGAAACTTTTTGTTGTAGGAATTGGTCCCGCCTCTTCCAAAATCATGGGATATAATTCTTTTTTTATTTGAATGAATACTTGCATGTAATAAATTTAGTTATTTGTCTTTAAGCACTCCAACCGTGGAAGGAATTCATACCTGCAAATCTGGACATGTGTTGCTGAGATTTTCTCGTTTGCAAGAAGAATCAAACTCTAAAAGGTCAAAGTTCACGAGAAACAAAAATGTTGCTTGCCCTTTCTCATGAGTTTAACCGTCTTCAATTAGGCCTTGTCGGGATGTAAGGGTACTTGCTAAGTGTGGTCACAGCAATATATTGAATCTATTGATTATCGATCTGTACAGCCATTAAAATTTATGATACCTAAATCGTATGTGATTCGTTGCCTGGAATAAAATAATAAGGCTGTCGTTGCCTTATATGCGAGTTTATAGGATTAGAATGGAACCATTTCTTTTCAAAGAAAAAGACTCCGGTATTATTTTCTGACTGCACAAATATGTAAATAACAACTTAAATTAATATTCAACTGTTTTCTCTTTGAAACAATCAATCCTGTTTTATAAGAAGATCGTTCAATAAGTTGTTAGAAAATCCGAGAGATGACACTAGTAGCATCGAAAACGATTTGTTTTTAGTAAGCATCATAATTCACTAACCTGCTATCTCAGCCACTCGTATTTGTGATCATAACGCTCTAAAAATTCTTTATCATAACTTTACCTGCCGAGGAGACCGCATTTGCTTTCTTTGGAGCCGATTTATCTGAAACAAGCAATTGTTTTGATTGTTATTTTGTTTCTAGTGTATAAATCCATACATAATCAATTTGATGTGCTACCAAATGACTACCAAATTCAAATAAACTTTTGAATCAATGTCAACTTTGTTTCGGCTCGGTAAAATGGATGACAACACTCTATGTTAAAAACAATTTACTTTAAAGGTGCCATCTGTCTGCATATAAGAGTACTTTTTGGACTACCCTCTCATTATGTTTTCTGCATTTAAATGTAGAAGATCAAAAATTCCGACTGAAATTATCAAGATATTGAGAATTTATTTAATGTTCTCAAGCTCTTATAGTAATCAAGTGTACATTAGACGCATGCGGAGTGTAAATCATATTCATATTCGAGCATTTTTCTGGGTCGAATTCCTAAAAACTTGACAGAGTCAACCTTAAAATAAAAGGATAATTTTGTTCCATAAAATATCTTCAAGTTAATATAAATGAAAAAAAAAGCTGTTTAGCTGAAAGTTGTATGCGTAACCTCATGGGGAGTTATTTTTCCATCTATAATGGAGATTGCTTTTCTTCTTGTGCTGGTTCACATTGAGTGACAGCGGCGATTCAAACTCCTAACCTTTGGGTCCGAAGGAAACTCGTCCAGTCTTTCTTGTGGACTCCTTGAACAACTGATCTAATGATGAATCATGTTTCTTTTCATTTGTTAAATCATTTTACCCTCGGTCGTCGCTAATTCCGAGAACCTCTGCAAATTGTTTGAAATCGATTTATTACGAAAAATAATTTTCGAACTGGAAACCTTTTACATTAGAATTATTCATCATTGTAGTCATGCATTCTGATTTATCATTTATAGTTTTCCCCTTAAGTTGAATGAAAATCAATTACATTCTCATAAAAAATATTGAATTAAATTTTTGAAGTAAATATTAATTTTCTGAGAATTTAGGAAAAAGATATAAATTATTTTGATTGTTAATTAAAAATTTCCAATTTAGGCTATTTCTTCAGTAGTAAATAATGTAAATAAAATAATTGAAGCTCAAAAGTACACTGTGAAAAGTATATAAAATTAAGTTGAAATTGTCAGTATATTTTGCTTTTCTATTCTCATTTAGTTTTCAATAAACACAACCTTCTGCAAAGGAAAATTTATTTTCTCGTATCTATCGACAGACAAAACTTTAAATAAATTTGTATATTTCTTCTGATCATATGATTATCTCTATTTAATATGTTCTTTTCTTTTTTTCTACTTTTACAAAAAATCAGTGAAATAAATAGTGTTTATCTTACAGATTGATTAATAACATCGCATTTAGAAATAATATTAAGGCTATTGGCAATTAACTAATTTTTCAACCACAGTCAAGTGGCGAGGATGACATCTGACCTGTTACCTCCCGCTACAAATTGTGGTAATGTTCGGAATAATATTCATGAAAATATTTAATTAATAATATTTTAACTATTCCTCATGATAGATTATCAGAAAGGCTGTAATTTTACTTAGAAACCTAATTCAATAAAAAATTTGCTTTTCGCTAAGAGATTATAAAAGTGAAGCTTTTAAACAAATGCTAATTTTTAATGACTTTAGTCGAATATTTTTAATGTTCGGTGCTTTTTCAGAGTATAACTAAAAATAGTTAATTTTTCAGCAATGATGTTATTATTATTTAATTCTCAATTTAATATCCCCTAAATATTTCTTACTTTTATAACATTCCTCTATCGAAATCCCTGAGCTTTGAAATTGCTTAAGAATTTCGTAATTTTTTTTAAAATATGAAGAAAACAATGTTTTGAAAACATTAAGCGTTAAATATAATAAAATGTATTATGAAACACATCTGAAAATAATTTTTATCGCAATCTTTTCCCTGAAGTCCTACTGAATAAACTCAACAATTTGTCGCTTGTTCATTTGATTCTTTACAATAATAATTTTTTTAATATTCATTTCCTCCCGAGGTTCTCGGATACCAAAAATATATTCAAACACATTGAATTCTTTTAAAATAATACAAATGAGTGAATTAAGAGGACTGATTGTAAATTATTATACTGAGATCTTTAATGAATTGATCTGTTTTACTATCATCTTTAAATGCTTTTAAAGCTGTATGAACTTCGATTGAAATGTAATGATACCGAGTAAACTACAGATAAGCATTTAAAAACATTTGAAGACCACATATGGAAGCTTTTTAACATAAATTTCGAGCTTTAAGGTGCTTTAATTTATTTATGTTAATAATATTTACTTTCATAATTTTTATATGCAGAATCAAAAGTAACTGAGGCAACAGTTGTGGCAAAATCTTCGATTGCATGGCTTTCAAAATTTATATCTTTAATATGGAAAATAAATATTCCATAGAAAATAATATGGAAAATAAATCCTAGACTTGGCGGCAGCCTCGGAAACAGAATTAGTGGTTGAAAATCTAAGACCATAATGAAGAATTTTGTAGATAACTTAACAACAATAAATAAATTTCTGAAATTAAAACAAAACATTACAGTTTTGAAAAAATAAAAGAAGCATTAAGCATTGTATGTTATTGATGATGAGTTTTATGTCCACATAATCTGATGAAGGGTAATAGATGTTTTTATCATTTTAAAAATAAGCAATTAAATGTAGCATTCATTAGACTTATTTTTGCACAATACAAAATGTCCTCTTTCTTGTTTATTTTACAGAGGCTATTATATTATAAGATCTTTTTTTTTTTTCAAAATGAAACGATATTGCACGTGACTATGTTAAACTAGTAACTCTACAGTTTTCAAATAATAGTATCTAGGCATAGGTTAAGCAGAAGGTCATACCTATAAGTACCGCTGTTCATTTTTATCGGTTCATTATGGATTTACTTTCAAATGCAAGCCTAGAACTTTAAATATGTTTCTAGTGAACTTCTTATTTCTCCTTTCACTAAAGCAAATCATCTATGATCAAGGTTTATTCGTCCTTTATTTAATGGTGATAAAAGTTCTTTGTCATAATACAATCATTAATTTTTCATTACTAAGGAAAATTATTTCAATTAAAAATTAAAGTGAGTTTAGGTAGGGTTGATATACAAACAAATAAATTCGTGTAAAAAATATATGTGATATACGGTAAATTCGTGGATATGTTCCGCAACTTTAAAAAATCATGTAAGATGAAAAACCTTAAAATATTTTCCTTTCTCATACCCAAATATTCGTGAATGATATGATGTACACGTTCAGTTGATATCTTTAGAGTGTCTGCTATTTCATTCAATTTCAATTGACGGTAATTCAAACTCATTTTTTGGATTTTTTTAATGTTTTCGTCGGTAAGAACCTCTTTTGGGCGTCCACTGCGTTCACCGTCTTCGGTGCTCATTTTACCACGTCTAAACTTAGCATACCAATCCTTGAGGGTTGATTATCCTGGGGCAGTGTCCGGAAACTCGGCATCAAGCCAAGTGTTTGCTTCAACTGTATTTTTCCCTTCAAAAAGCAATATTTTATCAACACGCGAAATTCCTTTTTATCCATTTTTTTCACAATAACAAAAGTTGCTTCTCTCAAAATGCTATAATTCACAAACTAATGATCCGACAGCTGTCAAATTTATACACGCATCTTTTGAGGGTTAGGGTTAACTAAAAAACATAACGATTTAATTCTAGTAGCGCCATCTATGTGTCAGGCCGGGGACTTTTCAATTGACTTGTTACAATTCAAACCACAAAAAACATTCATTTAAGAAAAATTAAAATTAGTATACAGGGAAACTTCAGTCTATATGTATACGCAGTATATAAGAATTCAAACTGAAATCAGGAATAAAACTACTAACTAACAATTATACATCGCTACTTGATAACAAGCGTGTACGTTTATTATGAAGTGGAACAAAAGAGTTATGATCGGTAGATGTGTCAGATTTATTTAGCAAAACTGTTGGTTTTGTTTCAAATGAAGAATTTCATTTATTATTAACGACACCTGTTGCTGTTAGAAAGTCTGTTATTAGCGAATATTTCTTTTTTTTTTTTTTGGTTTCTCTAGTTGCTTACAAATTCTTGAAGTCTTGATAATGAGTAAGAAAATGTTGTTCCATACTTGTACAAAATTTCAAGACCTCACGAATTAAATCAGCTATTGCATATTGTTAAAACTTTCACAACCAATTGCATTGATGCAATCAAATTTTCAGAACACAAAGTTGATTTCTGCACTACGAAACTTCCACTTCTGAAGCAAGGTGGCATTTTTTTTTCAAATTAGACTTTAAGGAAGAAGGGGGAAATGCTGTGTTCAAGTTGAAGTACAACGAAATGACGAAAATAAAATAATTATAAGATTCGGGTATTTCTCGTAACTTCAGAATACAAAGGAAACAAGCCATGAAGTAGGCGATATCACTCTCTCAGGTGTAGGCATAAACCGACCGTTTTCTGATTTTACTGACAATATAAGACTTAAAAAAAAGTTTATTGATTCGTGCTAGAACAAAAAAATTGTGTAAATATACATATATATATATATTGTTGAATCGTGTTATTTAAAAATCGTGTAAAAAAAGAGTATATATATATATGTGTGTGTGTGTATATATATATATGTGTGTGTGTGTGTCTGTATATATATATATATATATATGTGTGTGTGTGTGTGTATATATATATATATATGTGTGTGTGTGT